>CM042423.1:11865390-12335390 GCA_023634145.1 Thymallus thymallus
AGGATTCAGCACTCTCACCCCCGCGGCCCAGGTTCGAGTCCCGGTCAGGGAACTACTCTTCGTGGCGGTAGGTAGCCTAGCGGTTAGAGAGATGGGCCAGTAACTGAAAGGTCGAGATTTAGAATCCCCGAGCCGACAAGGTGAAAAATCTGTCAATGTGCCCTTGAGCAAGGCACTAAACTTTAATTGCTCCAGGGTCTCCGTTGATAAGGACAGACCCTGGCCGTGACCACACTCTGTGTACTGACTAGGAGGGAGTGTCAGAGAGTTGTCTTGTAGAACGAGGGGTTCGTCTGTCACAGTGTAATGGGTACTCTCACAAATAGGACAAATAAGCATGCATGGAATTATAATCATTATAATTATTATCACACACACACACACACACACACACACACACACACACACACACACACACACACACACACACACACACACTCTCTCTCTGTGGACTTAGGTTGTGATACGGCTGAAAATAAGAATTAGTTTGGTTTTTGGAGATTTCAACCTATTAAAATAGGTGACCAGCAGTAGCCCTGGGGTCGAGTCGAGCCAACCGCAACCGCAGACGGTCCGGCAGTAGAGGAAGTCTGACTGTGCAAACCACTGGGTTTAAATGCCTGGTGATTAGCACTACGAAGTGGCAGCTTACTACACCAGGCATCCCACGCTGATCTAGAAGGCCTTTAGCCGAAGGATTTAAAAGGCACAATGCAGATTCAAACAGGGGAGAGGACATATCCAGTGAGGACTATTAATCATAGCTGCATAGGCAGTGAAATTAACCATGCATGATGAACCTAGACAAACGTCATAGAGCTAGATATACTAGGGGCGGGGGGGGTTGTTGAGAGCTGACACATTGGAAATAGTGTGACACACACACATACTTTTGAGTACACTCAATAACACACACACGCACAAACACAGGCACACACACACACACACACCTTGAAGTCATTTGGCCCTGTGAACCCGAGCCCCAATCTCTAATTGCCCCCCTCGTCATTTTATCAAACTCGACTAAAAGAGGGTCAATGATTGCTTTTGGCTTTTTAGACCACACCGGACTCCCTACATGTGAGGAACGTTTTCTTGGACGCTTAAAGAGGAGCCCTTCTTAAAGAGATTGCCTGCCGCTTGACGCCGACAGGATCACAGAAGGCTCGAGGGTTGATAGCATTGGCCCTCTGGATCAATATTGTGCTAAGGCGCAGACCCATTGGCGGGTGAGGGGGGGAGGGGGTTGCAGAGAGCAACCTGTATTTAATTGTCAAAGAAACCAGGGCCTGGAGTGTGTTAGAGGCCAGCGGCCAGACTAGGCTACTTCCTTTCCCCTTGTAACGCAATATGATATCATTACCTCAAACAACTCTTGGTTCAAGAGAACTGCGATAGCTACAATGCTAACACTAACACAGAAAGGAAAGGAGTCAGTGTGGCAACTTTCTCACTTTCTCACTTTCTATTTCTATAAGCAGTAGTTTGTAATATACTGGGCTGTTCTATAGCAAAGGCTAATCAAAACTTGCTGAATACAACAGTAGCAGCAAAAGCAATGCTATAAGGCTCAGTCACCTTCCTTTACAGTGCCTTTTCAGTTCCACTACATCTTGGTTGGAAACTCTCAGCACTCCAGTCAAAATATCTTGCCACTAATCCCAGAGAGTTGCCCACTCTTCTTCTTTTTTTTTTTGATCCCCCCCAACCCACCTGGAGCCCCTCCCATCCCCTCGGAGCTCCCCCACCCTTGGAGCAACAATATGGTCGTCTTTCTGGGGAGTCCCATTGGCTTGCTGTGTTCCTGTTAATGCCGGGGACCTCAAAGCTCAGATGAGGGGCGCTTTCTTCTTACCTCTCTCTTTTTTCTCTTCTTCCTCTACTTGTCATTTCTTTTTTGGCTCAGAATCTGACAAGCTATATTACTTCGCCTTCACGACGGGGCCATCAGGAGTGGAATAATCTTTAAAGCAAACTCAGAAACTCTACCCCTCCTCCCTCCTCCTCTCCAATCCTCCACCCCTCTCCTTCCATGTTGAAGGGGGGCCAAGAAGGAGAAATTCATTTCGGAGGCGGAGTGTGGGTATGGCATGGTGAATTCCGGAGGGTAGTAGTCTTTTGTGGTGCCAAAGTTCCTCTGTTGACTTCTTGGCAGCTGACTTTGAGAGGCTCTGGGACGACTCTGGGAGTCTGGCATGCCTTTTCCTGGACCAGTTGGTTTTGGCGTAGGGGGAGTTGGGAGGGGAGGACGGGGGTAAGGAGGGGCTTTTTGACAGACGCCCAACACACACATATACCTCAGGCTGGCAAGTCTAATAACATCATCTGTGCAAGACATTACTGGAGGATT
Source organism: Thymallus thymallus (assembly GCA_023634145.1). NCBI lineage: Eukaryota > Metazoa > Chordata > Actinopteri > Salmoniformes > Salmonidae > Thymallus > Thymallus thymallus. The sequence continues at coordinate 11,867,741 of CM042423.1, forward strand.
TAACATTTATTGCCCAATATGTCCCGGTTATGAGAAAATATTATTGCATGCCCCCCAACCCCCGATAGTCATGTCAAGAATTCGAACACTCTACAGCTATAGCCCAGTGGCAACCTTAGTAGGGATTTGACAGTATATCAAGACCGTTTTAGAACATTTTATGTGAGAAGGTTGATGAATGAGTACAAAACTATCTGTCCCGATTGATACCTAAGTAATCATTCACTTAGTGTTAACACATTTAACGCTGTGTCGGCATTAAAGTATTACCGGTAAATGTAATTATCATCATCAGATGACTCAAACAATGACTTCCGCCCAAGAAATGTTGCACCGTTTACTTTTATTCAGCTATGTAAATCTAGAGGCTGCAACGAATTCTGTGCATACTTCCAAATATGAGATGTCATATACATACATAGGCTTTCATTTTACTCTACAGATAATTTCCCAAACAACATTGCCCAAGTGGCCTAAAAACTGCCTAGGCACAGCTACATAGATTGAGTGCCTTTCGATGTTATGCCCGACTGGGTTTAATACTTCTGAATGTATGCAGCACATAGTCTGGAGAATCACACAATGTGTCCCTGTTCCTCTGGGGCATTGTCATTAGTCCAAGGCAAATTTGTGTAATTCAGTGCAAACATTCAGACTCAGCATCATTAAAATAATAAATAGCAGCTGTGGAAAAATGGGCCCACAATGCTAAGCAAGACCGTGATCGGAATGAAACAATCAGGAAATTACCATTTCCGAATAAATATTCGCCCGCACCGTGATGGGCCTGGGAGATTATGATTTTTTTCCTTGTTGGACTCAGTCGGACGGTGAATTCCCATTCCGAACGTTATCCGATGTTGCTTCTCAGAGAACTGAACTGAATCCGTAATTGTGCCATCATCTCATTGGGATTCGGGAATCAAGGACTTCTTGCTTTGACACGCCAAAGTAACTGTGTTGCTACGGGTGATTGATGATGGTAAAATTCACTCTTTCTATTAATTTCCATCTTCCACTGGGAGAAGTTTGTCTTCTTCAGTCTTCAGTGCCAAAACAAGCCTATCTAGCCTAAACCCTCCCATTATATGCATTATGGAGGATGGATCAATTGCTTTAACCTCTCTTGTTGTACCAGACAGAAGACAAATGGCTAAGTAATTATTTTTCTTCATGCATTGCTCACCATTGTCCATAATTGCCTTAGCGAGATGTCTCAAACAAATAAAACAAAAAAACAACAGATTTCTCAACAACAACAGCCTTCCTTAGAGAAATATGCCAGAGAGTTTAATGCAATTTTCATGACATCGGGATGTTTGCACAAACTGGATATTTGGATGGAGGTGAGCTAGATAGAGGAATGAGGAAAAGCAAATATTTGTTTCCATTTATTGTGGATTTAAGTGACTTGTCAATAACTTGCTTATCACAGGGAAATAATAGGATTGTATAACCAAGAGTATCACCACACAAATACCTCTAAAGTTGTGAGAGAAAAAAAATACCTCAATTACCTGCTACCTCGTGTGTACAGCCAAGTTATCGTTACTCATTGTGTATTTATTATTATCTCTTTTACTTATTTCTCTATTTTCTTTCTCTCTGCAATGTTGGAAGGACCCGTAAGTAAGAATGTCACTGTTAATCTACACCTGTTGTTTTCGAAGCATGTGTCAAATACAATTTGATTTGACACTGTGAGACAAGGAAATATGTTTCCATTATGTTCCATTATGTTACCCTATGTGTATATTTCAGCTATATGCCTCAATTGCAAATTAATAAGAAATATAGGCATACAATTTGGAAAGTACTTGCCATTCATGTGGATCATTTAATCTTCCCGATTCGTGTGGCTTAATATGTACCTATGGAGGTCTGAACACATGTATTTTAATTATTCACAATATACCTGAAATTGTGTGAGTATGGTTGTGTGACTGCAGGGGCTACATCATTTCGCTTTATCTTGAAGTCAAATTCGCCCCAGACATATGGTTGAGTATTCAGCATCTTCCGTCACTGTTTTGGCATCTGCTCTATGGATTATAAAAAATACTTTAGCTCAAAGGTGACAACACAATGGAGTTCATAGGATAACAAAACACTTCCGAGACCAAACATTATTTCCCGTTAATATCTAAGGGAGGAGATTATTTTTCTTCGCTGCAATAGCATATACATTTTTCTGACCAAAAGCTCCTGGTGACAGTGGTTGTCAAAGACAAGCTCAAGTAACACATCATATGGAACTATCTATGTCTATGTGGGACTGAAATGTTCTGAATCTGTGGCTATTTAGAAACAGTGAATAAGTACATTCCCCTGTTTCTACAGCGTTACTACAATGTTGCCTTCACAAGGTTTGGTCTGCAAAGCAAAAAACAGCCATAGGCCCTGCGCCTACAATGCAGCACCATTTCTATCCAATCAGTGCTCTTCCTTAAATGTATTTCAATCTCAAGTTAGGGTCAAAAGAACAGTAGTCAAGCAATGTCCTAAACCCTATGGGTAAAATTGGCTTCTCTTTCCGGTGCTCCATAGGCCTACATATTTTTCAGACTGAACAAAGGTTACCATGCAAATAAGTCTCTCTGGGTAGTGTATTGATCTGTTTCGCTGTGGCGAACAGCGGGGTCTAAAAGGAAATGCTTGAGCTGCACGGAGAGAGAACAGATCTGATATGATGAGCTCTGTATGAATGGGATTGATTACAGATGGTAGTGCAAAGGGGAAACTACTTTGTAATTAGGATACATGCATAAACAAATCAAGCAGTTATGAGTATGTTAGTGTTGCTAGTATCAGCTTTGTAATGCAACTAGGTACTACTTAGCTAGAAGTATTTTAATACTTTTAAAGTGTAAATATTTACTACATTTTACACAGTGTTACCGGGAAAATGTCAAAAACAAGATGTTGATTGAAGATATTTCATGGGAAAATGTTTATAATCAGCCTGATGTGGAGTCTGCTTACCAGACTTTTCTCACATCTTTCAACTCTGTATTTCATCACTGCTTCCCTGTAGTTAAGCCATGTCAGACAGCAGCTGAATGGTTCTGGAAACCTTGATTTACAACTGGTTAAAAAAAGTAAAAAAGAAACAAGTTGTATAAAACGTTTCTCCCCTGAATTCTGCAAATTGCAAAAAGTATAAGAAAAATGTACTCACCTACTTCGGATATCCCCAAAAATATATTTCACTAACAAATTCCAAGAATCATTAAATAATATAAAGTAAACTTGGAAAACTGTTGAATAAGAAAAAAGGCATATACAATTATCCACTCTTAATTTATTGTTGGAAATAAGACTTATAGTGATCCTGATGTTATTTCATGTGAATGTGGGTTCCGCTCTGTCAAAGAAAATTGAAAAAACTGATGGACATCCCTTGGATTATATTAAGGGACATTTCCCTTCTCTGCTTCAGTTTGCTCTTCCTGATGTTATGGAAGTGATGGAGGTAATTGGTAACTTAAAGATATCAGCAGCAGGTCATGATGAGATTGGTGCCTCTTTGGTATTTACAGCCCTTAACAACAATGAATACGCTCTTGGCATCTTTTTAGATTTATCCAAAGCGTTTGGCGCGGTTAATCATGAAATATGACTTTCTTATTGGACCTTTGATATTCATAATCTATATCAATGACCTTTCTGCTTTTATCGTATTTCCGATTCTCTTTGCTGATGATACCAATTTGATTTTATCTCACAAGAAATTTGATTCACTAATTAATGAAGCCAACTCAGGCATGGTCAAATTTTCTGAATGGTTCCAGATAAACAAATTATCTTTAAAATGTTAAAGAAATCCAACATTATTGTATTCAGAATAAGAAATATTGATTAAAAAAAAAGAGAGAGAAATGGAATAAGTCACATCCACTAGATTCCTTGGAGTTCTAATTGATGAAAAGTTAACCTGGAAAGTTCATATTCAATTTGACTGCAGCAAAGTGATTAAATATTTTGTTATCTTCATTTGGGTGGCAGGTAGCCTAGCGGTTAAGGCATTGGGCCAGTAACTGAAAGGTTGCTGGTTCGAATACCCGAGCTGACAAGGTGAAAAAAAAAAAGTGTTGATGTGTCCTTGAGCAAGTCACTTAAACCTAATTTGCTTCAGGGGCTTACCCTATAGGAAGGCCATCATTGTAAATAAGAATTTGTTCTTAACTGACTTGCCTAGTTAAATAAAGGTTAAATAAAAAAATAAATGTTTTTAAATCATTAGAAAGATTAGTGGCTTGGTTCCTAACTCTTTACTATAGCTTAAATTTACCCATATCTTATTTAATGTAATATTATCAGGGCCAGTACATATGCCTCCTACCTACACAAATCATCATACAAAATTAATTTACAAGACTAGCCACCTCCTCTAATTACCTGGCTCCATCTGCACCTTTGTTTAAGAAACTCAATATCTTGTCCATTTATGACATCAATGTATGCCGATTATGCATTTTCATCTACAAATACTCATACCTCCCAGACAGTTTACCTAAACCCTTCAAATGGATTCTTCAAGGTTAATTCTTAAATCAATCTATATAACAAGACACTGCGATAACCTTCACCCTCCCCACTGACGCACCTCACATAGTCAATTCTCTATCAGATACAGAGGTGCCATACTCTGGAATTCTTATCTTCGCATTTCCAAAACCTCATCATATCTCAATAACGAAGATTTGGGGTCAGCCTGATGAACTACTCAGTAATCTGCATATATCCCAACTCTCATACACTCACATCCACACACACATTTAAACAAAACATATGTTTATTTTTTTTGTGATAGCTGATCGGTTAATTTGTACATTGTTGATTAGTGGGTATTGTTATCTGTTATAACAAACCTTATTACTTTTTGTACTTATATATAGTTTTTTTGTGGTGTGGTTTTTATATAAGCCATTGGGCTTACAACTTGCACACCGTATTATTTTATTTTGTAAAAAAAGGCATTTCCATTGAAGTAGTTTAATGTAGCTCAGCTCATAAACGGACTGAAAGACAGTCAGGAAATTGCATCCCGAACTAAAATGCTTATGAAAAGCAAGACAACTAATCTTATCGTTGAGCAAACTGATTAAATTTAAATCTCTTACACATTATTATTTAAAGAATGTTTTAAAGAAAGTCCCATTTTCAACTAATGTAACCAAATAAACTTTTGGAGATAAAAAATGGGGGTTGGCAGTGGAACGGAATTCGACATCTCGTTTTAAAATAAAAAAAGGTATCTCTTTTGTTTTACGCTCCTCGCTAACAAATATAATACCGGAGAAAGAGTGACAGGGAGAGGAGCCAAAAGTAAATTAGTGGGGCTTGTCGTTTACCTCTGGAGTGGGAGTGTATATGTGAAAGGTCCATTAAATCCACTCTGTTTAGAAATGGAAGAGAGCTGCCAATATTCAAGGGTTTCAGTACACTCTGCAGTGTGGTCAGACAAAGTCCGTCGGACTTGCCCTTTCCTGGTTCTGGCACCCATAAGCGCATTGCAATGGTCTGGCAGTCGCACACGGCTGGTGTGTGATATCCACACAGATGGACAATGCAGTGGAAAAACAGGTTTATTACATGGAACATCACAGGAGTGGAATGCACAGTGCAAAAGACCACACAGCTCTCGTTGGACGTGGTTAGCTAATAAAGAGAATCTATTTACATCTCTTTTTCTTCATTAAGGTTGGTATAAATAGCCCGGCAACGCCCTGGGATACAGGACAATAAGAGCAGCCCCCTCCTTTCGTTCTCCTTTGAGCACTGCACTGAAAAAACCTTCCAAGTCCCAGAGCAAAAACCCTGAGGTGTTTCTCTGGGGAAGAATGCTGTACCTTAACACGCCTACCTCATCTTCAACAACAGCATACCTGGGTATATATTTATCCCCTTCAAAAAAGAGCAAAATAAATATGCTTAACGCTGTAAAACCTTCATCCCTGTGTCTCTCTGTAGCATTGCAGTATCATACTAGGCTATGCAGAAGTATGCACATAAAATCAATTTATTTGAGTTGGCCACTTATAGAACCTAATATATAAACTGAACACTGGTTCAAAATGTAGATAAATATATAAATAAAGTTCTCTTTCTTTTCTCCATCTACGTTTTATGTCCGACCAGAGCTAGTCTATTTAGTTAAAAGCACAAGAATGTGTCTGGGGCAGTTTCCTTTTTAAATTGATGACTGTCTTGCATAATTTATGCAAAGTTTTGTCCTTGTGCCAAGCAATGCATCCACTGAATAATAATTATGAGAGGGACTTAGGGATACGAGTATGCAGGATATGAGGTGAATGCCACCGTCCCTTTCCTACTGTGTCCAAACACGACCGAGAGAGAGAGAGAGAGTGTGAGTGTGAGAGCGAGAACCTGTCTTGTCATATCTGGTCATTATTTCTCTTGTGCAAATTGGACAGTTAAGAATGTTTATCATACTGTATGAGTGTTAATCAGCTCATAGGCCTTCTTGATTTACAATATATTCTGAGAGTCGATATCAATATGTACTCAATGTTTAAATTTTCTTATAAAGTTTATATCTTTAATATTCAAACGTACAGACACAATCAGAACCAACCAACACTGCTTGTCGCGCAAGTACATTAAAAATCCATTACCCTATTGTCATATTTAGTGGCTTGGAAAGCCGGTGGACATTTACAGGGATTTTATGTAAAAAATAAGATACGGTAGCTGATAACTATAAATAAAGCCATTAAATGGGTTCCTACGGAGGACAACTCAATGAAAAGTGGCTTATGAATAAATATATTCCTAACTCAATGAGCATTTACTAATTAAAGCACATTCACATCATAACAACATTTTAGAGGTGGAGGCACCGAAAGAGCAGTTCAGGAAACTGTTATACTCAATATTAAATTGAATCTTTATGGAGGTGCCTAATGTTACTACAGATTAATGTACATTGAGAAGACACCCTTTAATACTCTTGACAATGACAATTAAACAGAAAGGGTGCCGGAACTAAATGGAAACCCTGGCATAGCCACAGTCAGGATAGTTGTCGGTCATTTGCCATGCAAATGCAATTCCCTTAATACCTAAATCCGGGGGCTATCCCTCCAGTAAAACAATGGGGTAGGATTTCAGGTTGATCCTATCACCTTTAGATCTGTAACTAAAGAGATCCAGGTAATGCAATGAATGTAACCAATGTGATTATCTCTTACGCACATCCCTTTCTGGTTCAGCACAGTCCTATGGTGGAAGACAAAGGAGGCTTGGTCCTCGTTGCTTTTTCTCCGAAATTCTACTTTTTACCATGAAAAAGTGTCAAACATACCTAGACGGGGATGGATGACAGACTGATAATTCCAGTGTCAGTTTGAAATGTCTGCCAACTGGTGTTACATTAACCATGCATGTACGCAAACATACTTCAAATATAGAGACGTATATAATTATACAACCATACAGGACACACACATCTGCTCGTCACCGAGCCTGTTGGAAGCAGTCACATTCATTGGCCTGTTCCCTATAGTGGGCAGATGGTGTGGCACAATTAGGCCCTCTGATTCTCTCAATCCATCTCCTGTACATTGTATAAAGAGCTGGAGCTAGTCTGGCAATCGCTGTCAAACACTCAAATCTCTCTCACTCTCTCAGGTGTTCTCTCTCACACGGTTGCCTTCTCTGGAACCTCTCTCTGGAACCACCCTTTCTCTATAAGACAATTTATTTCTGTCCGTGTATAATCAGTCAATTTCCCTCCTTTGTCCACATGTTCGGATAATCATTATCTGCCAATTTCACAATCTCACACTGAATTCCCCTTTGTCACCACATACTCCCTCCATCACTCTTTGTCACCACATACTCCCTCCATCACTCTTTTTGCTACCTTCCCTCTTCCCATTCTCTCTTTTTACTACTATGTCCTGAGTGTGGTCTGAATGCATTTCAGAATCAGACACCGAAACAATAGGCAATCGAGTGTCGCTTTCACACTCCAATTACAGTGAAAGGAATTTTGCCGAGCCAAAACAATGAAGGGAACGTCACAGTAGAGCATCATATCCCCTCGTGTTAGTCTTCCATCCCACGTCCAGCAACAAGAGGAGGAAAACTATCCGGCGTATCCGACACCGAGCGAGGGCCATTAGCGTAGAACGCTTAAATAAGGATACCGTTAACCGGAGTCGCTGATCGAAACGCCTCCCGTTGCCCAGGGAATCAGCCTTTGATCAAAAGGGCCTTGCGGAATCTTCCCACACAGACAGACGACACAAACCTCCCAGCACACAAACACAGAGTGCACCCAGACATCGCACCCCACAGAAGCAGACGTACACAAGCGCAATCTAAATAAACTAGACGCAAAAGCCAAGACAAGACATTGGAAATACATGCACTTCCCTTACGCTGCTGTCTCTTATGTCTTGTCCATACATACACAGTACTTGGTATTTACAGCTTCATCTATAAGTCAATGCTTTCCTCTTCTTTCTCGATCGATTGATCTAAGTCAGATAAGCATTTCCACCAGATCCAAACCCCTTGCTGAGCACTAGGACATGAGCCACCTTCAGACTGCCAGTAGCACAGATGTATTTCTCCCACCTGTGACGGAGGGGGAATGATTCACCGGGGCCTGCCACACTATATCATCATATGATGTCTGTGTACTAGAGCGTTCTCTCTCTCTCTCTCTCTCTCTCTCTCTCTCTCTCTCTCTCTCTCTCTCTCTCTCTCTCTCTCTCTCTCTCTCTCTCTCTCTCTCTCTCTCTCTCTCTCCAGGTGTTCATTATTCACCCATGGAGCACATCCTCAGGGTCGTATGGCGTTCTAATTTGTAATTAACCGTGGGGCACAAAGTTCACCGCCGGTTGCGACCCTATTCTTGTGAACAGGCCCAGTCATGGTCTCAGGGCAGTACTGGTAGCCTACTCTGGCATGCTACTCAAGAAATTCCATCACAAAAAGACTTTGAAACTGGGCAGCCATTAGCGTCAGCACTGCCAACACCCATACTGGAAGCTTTGCTTTTAGGCACAGTTAGTGTGGTTTGCAATGCCTGTCCTGTGTACTAAGCTGGAGAATTTGTTTGGAAATACGGGGTATTTCCCATAAAAGCTATCTGTCTATCTGTCAGGAACGGTGAGGGGGAAAACAACATGTGAGTAATACCTGGATTTCACAGTTAACCTTGTCCAAAGCTGCGTACCTGACAACTGTGTGTTTTACAACGGTTGATGGATTAGCCGTGTGTACGCTAGCCATATCGGGTATTACCACCATTCAGGTACACAAAAGCGAGGACGGGTGAGTAAACGTCTGTGCTTGCTTTGCAGAGGCCGCTGTGTGGCCGCAACGTTGCAACACAAGGCCACCTGTGTCCTAGGAAATAGGATTCTGGGTATTTTGAGCAATTAGAAGATCATGATGAAAGGAAGAACAGACATGAGTAACCCCCGCCCCAATACTTCTTCTCTATACGCTTGGGTTACACAAAGGACTCAGATAAGCGTGGACAAGCTCAGAGGGGAAAGAAAATGAGACTAGGAAGCAAGGAAGCGGGTCAAGATGTAGGGGAGGGTAGTCAGTTGTGACAGATTGCGGATGCTTTGAATAGCCCGAGAACAGTTAACCATTGACTAGTGTCTGGCAGTGTAGCATTCTTGACCATCTAACTCACAAGTCTGTAAACACAAAGCATTAAGTCATTATTGGAGTTTCTTCCTGCCCTGAGAAGTGAACGCAACACTAATGAATGAGAATAGAAGGTGCGTCGGAGAACAGAGGGGGTCTGTGTGTGTGTTAAGGCTGGGCAATGTATCAAATTAATACAATTAATGTATGGTATAGCTCAAACAGAAAATCGGCCATATGGATGCCGAAAAACATTGAGACAATATTTTACTGTAATAAAGGAGAACATTTGTTTAGAACAGTGCAAAACCTACGAAAACGGGAGTATCAATGGACAAATGTAGAAAATCTGTGCTCAGTTTGTCGTGTGCGGCATTGCGGTACCCAGTGGTGTAAAGTACTTAAGTAAAAATACTTTAAAGTACTACTTAAGTAGGTTTTTTTGGTATCTGTACTTTACTTTTTATATTTTTGACAACTTTTACTTTTCTACATTCCTAAAGAAAATAATGTACTTTTTACTCCATACATTTCCCTGACACCTAGATAGATAGATAGGTAGATAGATAGATAGATAGATAGATAGATAGATAGATAGATAGATAGATAGATAGATAGATAGATAGATAGATAGATAGATAGATAGATAGATAGATAGATAGATAGATAGATAGATAGATAGATAGATAGATAGATAGATAGATAGATAGATAGATAGATAGATAGATAGATAGGTACTTTATTGATCCCCCGGGGGGGAAATTTCATTGTCAAGCAGCTACAACAAAACACAGGGCAGGTGCAAAATGCCACAACGAAATAACACAAAAGACAGATACACGGTACATGATACATAGAGTGGCAGTATGAAAAAGTGTAGAAATACAAGATATCTGGAGTGCAAAAAAAAGCTATAAAAAGACATTGCATAGTATGAGTGGTTGGCTGAATATGTACACTATACATTGGTGGATGTTGGATGGTTAACTATACTATACAGGTCGATGGCAGAGAAATACTTCAGTAGCTAAAAATGCGTATACCTAAAAGTACTCGTTACATTTTGAATGCTTAGCAGGACAGAAAATGGTCCAATTCACGCACTTATCAAGAGAACATCCCTGGTCATCTACTGGCTCTGATATTGTGGACTCACTAAACACAAATGCTTTGTTTGTAAATTATATCTGTGTGTTGGAGTGTGCCCCTGGCTATCCGTACATTTTAAAAACAAGAAAATTGTGCCGTCTGGTTTGCTTAACTTTTACTTTTGATAATTAAGTATATTTTAGCAATTCCATTTACTTTTGATACTTAAGTATATTTAAAACCAAATACTAGGTAAATACAGATATTTACTCAATTTGTATTTTGCTGGGTGACTTTCACTTTTAATTGAGTCATTTTCTATTAAGGTATCTTTACTTTTACTCAAGTATGACAATTGGGTACTTTTTCCACCACTGGCGATACCACTTATCGCTAGCAGAATTTTAGCCACAGACTAATTTGCTAGCTGTTTTTATAAACGTGCAATGTGCATAAAAAGATGCATTCATATAAGGAATTGGCTACTCGTTCTCATCTTGAGATAAGCATGTTCTTTTGGGTTCCTGGGTGACGCAGTGGTCTAAGGCACTGCATCTCAGTAATAGAGGTGTCACTGCAGACCCTGGTTTGATCCCGGGCTGTATCATAACCGGCCGTGATCGGGAGCCCCATAGGGCGTCGCGCAATTTGCTGACTTGCCTAGTAAAATAAAGGTTAAAAAAATATATATTTTTTAAAATCCAGGTAGGCCACTTGATTTCAACATCTTAACAAAGTGAACAGGCCATGTTGTTCAAACTCTTCAAACAGTTGGAGACGGACAGGAGGGTGTTTTTGTAACAGTTCAACTGTTCTACCTTTATAGCAAGCAAATCGATCCAAGATGGCGATACATTAAATATAAGATATTAGCTGGCTACTCAATAGCATGTGGGCTTGTGCTTGAGAGATTGTTTATGAGACCTGTGTTAATTTTCTATAATGCCTGTTACAAGAAGTTGGTTATTATTAGTGAATGTGCATGGTTCTGGCTAAATATGTAACAAAAACAGATTTTCCATAGACAGATTTGAAAGCCATCAGTGATTATGTTGATAAAATACAATTATTAGTGGATCTTATGATTGTGGAAGGCTTATATTTAGCCTAGGTATACTTTTACAAGACCTGAAATCATTAGATTATTCCTGACTGTTTGAAATGCATTGTAATTAATTGTGCCCAGCCCTAGTGTGTGTGTGCGTGTGTCGGTGGTCTATATTATGTGCAACACTCTTGGGGACTTTGTTTGCATGCATTCTGACATTTCCATAAATGTTCTGATAGAGCTTCTTTTGTTATTAATTTACTGATTAAATCATCAAAGCAGAGACAATGGGAAGCTCAATGGCCTCTCAGAGTTTCTCTCAGACTCTCTCACCGCCTCACTCCATCTGATAGTCATATTGTCATCGACTCGCCAGGTGTTGTGCGCATGGGATTTACTGGCTATCACCTCTTACCTTACAACTTTCCCAAAGACACCATTCTTAGTTTTGTAGCACACACAGCAAAAGGCAATATGACATTTATTTGTGCTATTCTCCGTTTTTATTCAATTTCTGTAGATTTGGGACAAATATTTAGAGAGAGAAGACAAGTCGTATATTAAAAAGGAAAACTCATTCCATAAATGGTAAATCCGCATGGCAACAGTAACTCCCATTCCAGAAACGTACACAACCTTCATATCTGACCTTGTAACCACCGCAGCACACCTGAAGAGGGATTGAAAAGCTTGCTATAGGTGTCATTTTCAACGCTCCCGGACATCATTGTGCTTAGATTGCCCCCTAAAACAACATGGCAATATACTCTGTCATTTATTAGTTTGAGACTCCATGAGATTATGAATCCTGTGATTCCTGTATCCTGGATGTGACAAGAATAGGTCAATGTTTGACAGCTAAAAATATTAACGTAATAAAAATGTTGGTAGACCTAGCCATGAGCTTAGCTTGGACAAATATTAACTATCATTTCCCTCTGGTCATAATAACTCTGGGTTAGGGTGGGTCATCATGTGACATTCAACCGATAGCACTTTCTAAAAGCAGCTGTGTATTTTCTTTAATCAATCAAACTATGTGTATTGTTTGAAATGAGAAGAGTAATTTTACTCTGATATAACTTAATAAATGATATAACTTAATTAAACCACGCTTTCTTACAACAAAATGTAATATAAATCGTCTAAACGGTTTTGAATGGGCCTACAGTTTCCTAGTTTCCCTCTCTACCTTAGCTTACAGAGAGAGATTTATACAATTCCCACTTGAGTTTCATTCCTCTCTCGATCTGTTAAGTTCATATTCATTAAAATATGCCTCCAGCTTTCCCGCTACTCAAACCTATACAACAGCGATACACAGCACAGTGGGGTTCGCTCAGGTAAAATAATTATTTGGGTAAATACAGAGTGACGAGGGAGCCTGATTCAATCTGTAGAAAATACTATCTGTTCGAAGATGTTGGCAGAGAGACTGAGGGAGAGAACGAAAAATATAGAAAAAATTGGGAAAAAAAGAGAGCCAGAGTACAGTTTCCTTCCTCCGTAAACAACATATTTCTCTGTAAGACAAAGTGTTAAGTTAGGCTACTCTGTGAGCTGTCAATAGTGTCGTCTGTCATCCGGTCCTGCCCCAGTCTATATATTGATTAAGCCGTACATCACTTCAATTCTACAAGACATTATTTCTAATTAAAAAGTATGCCATAAATTCTGGGTTTTATTGCGAGAGCTGCGGCTGTAAATAAATCCCTGGAATGGCTGAAAGATTGCGGCGGGGCTCCGTGTCCTTCTGCAGTTTAGAACAACCCGTTAAAGGACAGACTCGTACGATGGGCCCCCAAAGGCCTCTGGTATGCCAGGCTCTTTCGTTTGTCTCTAGAAAAGTAAGACACACATACAGAATTTCTCGGGCCTAATCTTTTAAGGTGCCACACTTTACACTTTCCCTCGAAGGAGTGAGACAGAGCTTAAACATATAGCGGGAAGAAATGTATTCATTTATCGTCACAAGTCGTTATTTGTGTTACTCAAAGTCACCCAGAATCCTTCTGGTTTGGTTAGGCTGTGACCGACAAGATGCCGCCGCTTTGCTTTCTTGTTGGGGTCCATTTCTCTTCACTTAGTGTATATGTGTTTTGCTTTAAGGTCCACATGTTGATACTGGGCTCATCTCCACTGTACCCCATGCTCAAATTAGACCAGCGAGGAGAATGGAGAGAGCTGCCCGTCAAACTGCAGCCCAAGCCCTTTCCATTTGACAACTTCTGATTACCTCCGGGTGCGCGCTGGTTGTCAGACAGCGACTCCCGAGGCCCGGTCGCTGAGTGTCGTTTATTTTTCAGACGGCGCAAAGGGACACCTAACTTCACAGGTGCGATCCAGAGGTAAGGAACGAGAAGAAAAGAAAAAGAAACGAAGAAAACAACATGACACAGTATCAACGACAACCTGCATGACAACATAGGAGGGTGTGTGCATTGGCTCTTTCACTCTCCTGTACTCCCCTTAGCATACCTGCCAGAACGAGACCGGCTACGACCGCACTAAAGCCCCTTTAGCCAATGAAAACATTATTAACCACAGGGTGGGGCTGGTTGGGATTCCTCAGTCATATTATAATGATATCAACTGGTATGACTGACAGTTCCCTTCAAATCTGCATCAACATATTCTAGCTGTTAGTTTACATTAGAATACGTTATTGAAGCTCTGCGAGAGGGAGAGGCCCTTGGGATGGCCTAAAGGGCAGGATCTCCTGTTTCCGTAGTGGGATGTACAAGTACACCCCTGGACAGGATGCTAGTCTATCGCAAGCCCATAATGTACTGTTATTACGTCCATGTGAGTTCTTTAAGGCCATACTATCTGGAGTAAAAGATAATACTTTTTTGGTGAACTCTCTCTTTAAGACCATGTGAGCTCCCCATTAAAGCCATACTGTAACTCTACTGTTATTAAGATCTGAAACTTGTCAGGATGTATGTCAGCGGGGCACATGACATCCAACTTACCCAGACCGGATTGACTTAAATCAGACTTGACTTAATCAGACTTGACTTTGTCAGATTTGTTCCCCCCATCCCTTCTCTTCCTCCGTCGGAGGCGACGTGGTGGGTGGTGCTGCTTCTAAGCCGCCCAATCAAGCCAAGTGGAACCGTCCACGCACCGCACAGCCCTCTGGGATTGAGCAGGCAGTGTGTGACAGAGGGGGTAGTCAACCCTCCTTGAACACCCCAGCAGACATCTCTAGGCTGATGACTATATTTTGGTTCTTCTCAGAGATGGGCCTAATCCTTTTATGATTCAACCATGAAAGTCCCATGAATAGCCTTTGAATCAATCAATATGATCCATACGGTAGAAGTGGACTAATTGCAAGCAGTTGCAGACTGATCCTTTAGTGTGAGATGATCTGAACTGGTGATGGTTGCAATATCTTTGAAGATTCTCATAAGGATATCACCCAATGATTACACAATATAAAAGTATATCTGAACTCAGGGGTTGTGATTCATAATGTATTACAAACATACAACAACAGTTTCAGCCCTGAAGAAATGTTACACCAAAAGTGATAAATATTCATAACATAAATAACATATTCAGAACCAATTCACAACCAGGTCCCACCACATTATGCTCCATCATTATAACATGACAATGTGCCACGGACGGGCCACTGAATCCATCAATACTGTATGAGTTGGTTATGTAAACTAGTGAGGGGAATAAGCTGTGATTCCCTTGTCTCAGCAGCAGCCGTAGCAGCGTGGCAAACAGCACGGTATGTATATTTAGAGCAAAGCAGCTAAGTCCAGGGGGGACATAGGTAGACGCACACAGCCAGGCTAAGAGCTGAGCAAGCAGCAAGCATGACTGGGGGGAGAGAGGGGGTGGAGGGAGAGAAGGGTGGAGAGGGAGGGGGGCGGGGACAGAGAGACAGAGAGAGGAAGAAGATAAATACATACAGAGGCAGAAAGGAGGAGGGAAGAGAGAGAGAAAGAGAGAGGGGGGGATAGACAGAAAAATAATGGAAGAGGGTGAAACACAGAGGGAGAGATAAGGGGGTGAGGGAGAGAGAGAAGAAAGATGGTGAGAAAGCAGTGTGGGGCAAGTAGAGCATTACATAAGCAGAGAGCATGTAATGTTTGGGAGGTGCTTCAATTCATAACAAACAATGAATTCAAGCTGGGACAAGACATGTAGACATTCTCTACATTAACACAATGGATTTGTCCAAAATGGCACCCTATTCCCTATATACCCCATAGGGCTCTGGTCAAAATGGGAAGCATACTGTATCACAATCTGCGAGGACCTCTCCACCTGATGGGGCAGAGGTGCCTGTAAACATGCCTGGGCAAATATATTTCACAGTTTCGCGGCGCAACAGACAACAGTGGTCTACGCGGCCGAGTGTCAACAAATTCACCACTGGAGATAGCAATAGTTCACCAAGTGACTTTTACAGTCATTTAGGTCGAACACCAACGTATTCCTCCTTTGTGGCGAGACCTGTAAAGTCAACCATCCTTGGGTTGAATTCAAATTTGAGGACGTTGCTGACTTTGCTCAAAATTATTCCTCTCCTGTCTACTCGTCCTCCATTCAAATGACTTTGCATCATTTTAGAGAGACCTGGACAGCGTGGCTGTTGACTCTAACTAACAAAACAAAGGCCACTGCTTTAAGATAACTAAACCAAAACCTAAGAGAGCAAGTGATCAGAACCCATTGTGGTCAAATAGACCTTACACTGCTTTCACTAGGGCAACCTAGGTGGGTATGCAAAGCACGCTGGGAAAGATGTATTGGTTGAAAAGGGTTAGTGCTATCTGGGATCCTTAGGAATATGACTTTCCTAGTTAAATAAAGGTTAAATAAAACATTAAAGTGTATATATAAATATATATATATATATGTACAATTACGCTTAGATTAATACATGCTGTTTTCTGAGTTAACCAGCTGAGGAGGAAAAGCCATTAAAATCCCCTCGACACCAAGTAACATGTAATGCAAAACCTCCCAGTGTGATTCCATGTGGCGTTATTGGAAAAGGTGACATGGCACCTTACGCTGAATTTATTAACCTTCGTCACTAACAACTTGCACCATATTCAGCCCGCCGACTGACGTATCCTGCGGTTTAAGATTAAGTCACTTCATCAGCCGCGGACGATGTGTCAGGCGTCCTAGAATTAGTTATTTTTTCAACAAGCCAATATCTTCTCCTCAATCTCTGCAGTAAGGGGAGGGGAAGGGTGATTGGTGTGTGTGTGTGTGTGTGTGTGTGTGTGTGTGTGTGTATTAGTGTGGCTACAAAAACCAACTGGTAAACTGTGGAGGGTAAAACATCTCCTTAATTGAATTCAATCTAGACTCACCATGGAAGGCAACGGGGGCTGGTGGGTGACTACATCCGATTAGGAGAGGGAGAGACGAAAGGTGCACAAGAAAACAATGGCAAATATCGAAAGCAAGATGGAAAGATGGATCAGATGGATAGGTTTGAGAGGTTGGGGAGGGTTAGCATGGGGCGGGAGGGTTAGCATGGGGCGGGAGGGTTAGCATGGGGCAGGTAGAGACTCGAGGCACAGCAAAATGGAAGCAAGCTGCACTTTTATCGCATGATTATAGCACCGAAAACATAATTTGCATCGGGGAGCGCAATCCAAACATGCTTGGTGGATGGGTGTGGTTACCAACCAGAAAAACCTCACATTGCCGAGGGGGGATATTAGTGGTTTACCGGTGCTGTCTTGGAGATTTGCATATGTTAATGACCACCTATCATATAGCATTTCCATAACCAACAACCCATCAAATCTCACAAGAGGATACAAGTGAAATAGGACCCCATGAATGCTCATCATAGGCTGCATGTCTATTTAATCTTGCCTGTTGCATATTCACGCTTTCAAAGGAAACTTCTTGGAATTTATGCAAGGTCGGTTGAATCACTCGAAGCGGGAAACTTGATAGCAAGCTAAAAAATGTTGTTGGAATCTCCTGAATAAAATGTGTTCATGATTTTCTGTGTTTGGGAGTGAGTTTGAAGAAACAGCGCAGGGATTTGTCTTGTCATGATATTAGCAACTGTTTAATCTGGAAGTGGATTGACTTGTCACGTACCTTTGAGTGATTTTTCTCTGGTTAAAGTTCCTTACAAATCCAGTACATCACATCTCAGAGACTAGAAACATATATCCCATCCTAGAACAGAGAAAGACACCTGTTAGAATAAAAACAACGGCAGACTTTTTGATTAGTAAAAAAAAGGTATTCACAACATAATTCATGGATTGAATCCATGACGATGAGGATAAGGATGGTTAGGATCACCACAATCCTTATGAGTATGCACATGATCATTTGCATGTATATATGAGCTGTTGTTGTCTCTTCAGATTTCCATTAGAAGTTATTTCAAGTGTTGTCTGGCTGCGCTCTGTACTGGTTATATACTGTATGTATGAAGAGCTATTCAGGCAGAGAGGAAGAGGGAAGCCCAATTCAGTGGAAAATGTCTCTCCCTCCAGAAGGTGGCGTGTTTTCATTGTTTCGCCCCCCCCAAGCAAGGAATTTTTGTACGGAGGTCAATGAGAGTGGCAAATTTGGTTTATTTGATAGAATATAAATTGCGTAATGCTTAAGTTGTTGCGAGTATACTGATATAAGTAAGAGATGTAACACTTTATTTCCTAGTTGTTGAAATGCCTATGCATATTGATGGCATGAGGCTAGTAGCATCTCTCTCCATTGAATACAGGCAGTTGACGTCAACAACCCTCACTGAATATTCAAAAAAGGATTACAATAATCCAAAAGTAGGATAGGCGGGAGCGACAACACGCTGTGCTGCGTTGTGGACAACGGCTCCCATTGTTAGGGAGGAGAGACGTGTATCTTGTCAGTATATCCATAAACTTTGATTCAGGTCAGATAAGCTTTTAATGGCTGATTTATTAGGACCCAACAGGGCCCTTCTGATGGGCGCCGGACAACAAGCCTGATTTAAACTGCATTAACACTGCAGTAAATATCCATATATGACATTAGCACTTTGATGAATGCTTTCATTTTCACTGTCTCTCTCATGTCTGTCTCTCATGTCTCTCTCTCTCTTATGTCTCTCTCATGTCTCTCTCTCTCTCATGTCTCCCTCTCTCAACTCTCTTGTGTCTCTCCCTCTCTCAACTCTCTCGCGCATGTGTCTCTCATGTGTCTCTCTCTCGCGCATGAGTCTCTCATGTGTCTCTCTCTCGCGCATGTGTCTCTCATGTCATCTCTCTCTCTCTCATATGTCTCTTTCTCTCTCTCTCTCGTTCCTCTCGTCATCTCTCTCTCTCATCTCTCTCATGTCATCCCTCGCTCTCTCGTCATCTCGCTCGCTCACTCACTCTCTCATGTCATCTCGCTCGCTCACTCAGTCACTCTCTCATGTCATCTCGCTCTCTCACTCACTCTCTCATGTCATCTCGCTCGCTCACTCACTCTCTCATGTCATCTCTCTCTCGCTCACTCACTCTCTCATGTCATCACTCACTCTCTCATGTCATCTCTCTCTCTCTCATGTCATCTCTCTCTCTCTCATGTCATCTCTCTCTCTCTCATGTCTCTCTCTCTCTCATGTCTCCCTCTCTCAACTCTCTCGTGTCTCTCCCTCTCTCAACTCTCTCGCGCATGTGTCTCTCATGTGTCTCTCTCTCGCGCATGAGTCTCTCATGTGTCTCTCTCTCGCGCATGTGTCTCTCATGTCATCTCTCTCTCTCTCATATGTCTCTTTCTCTCTCTCTCTCGTTCCTCTCGTCATCTCTCTCTCTCATCTCTCTCATGTCATCCCTCGCTCTCTCGTCATCTCGCTCGCTCAGTCACTCTCTCATGTCATCTCGCTCGCTCACTCAGTCACTCTCTCATGTCATCTCGCTCTCTCACTCACTCTCTCATGTCATCTCGCTCGCTCACTCACTCTCTCATGTCATCTCTCTCTCGCTCACTCACTCTCTCATGTCATCACTCACTCTCTCATGTCATCTCTCTATCTCTCATGTCATCTCTCTCTCTCTCTCTCATGTCATCTCTCTCTCTCTCATGTCATCTCTCTCTCTCTCATGTCATCTCTCTCTCGCTGATGTCATCTCTCTCTCTCTCTCTCTCTCTCTCTCTCGCTCATGTCATCTCTCTCTCTCTCTCGCTCATGTCATCTCTCTCTCTCTCATGTCATCTCTCTCTCTCTCATGTCATCTCTCTCTCTCTCATGTCATCTCTCTCTCTCTCATGCCATCTCTCTCTCGCTCATGTTATCTCTCTCTCTCTCTCTCGCTCATGTCATCTCTCTCTCTCTCGCTCATGTCATCTCTCTCTCTCGTCATGTCATCTCTCTCTCTCTCTCATGTCATGTCATCTCTCTGTCATGTCATCTCTCTCTCGTCATGTCATCTCTCTCTCGTCATCTCTCTCTCTCTCTCATGTCATCTCTCTCTCGTCATCTCTCTCTCTCTCTCGTCATCTCTCTCTCGTCATCTCTCTCTCTCATGTCATCTCTCTCTCTCTTCATCTCTCTCTCGTCATCTCTCTCTCGTCATGTCATCTCTCTCTCTCGTCATGTCATCTCTCTCTCTCTATCTCTCTCTCTCTCTCTTGTCATATGTCTCTCTCATGTCATATGTCATGTCTCTCATGTCATATGTCATGTCATATGTCTCTCTCTCTCTCTGTCATTTCTCTCTCTGTCTCTCTCTGTCATGTCTCTGTCTCTCTCTGTCATGTCTCTCTCTCTCTCTCTGTCATGTCTCTCATGTCATGTCACTCATGTCATGTCTCTCATGTCATGTCTCTCGTCGTCATATGTCTCTCTCTCTCTCGTCGTCATATCTCTCTCTCTCTCTCGTCATATCTCCCTCTCTCTCGTCATATATCCCTCTCTCATGTCTCTCTCTCTCTCTCCACCCCTTTCCTTTCACCTTTGGAAAAGGTACATTATTGAAACAGAAATACACACCAATGACTTCTTTGTGTATACGTGCAACAGAAGAACGGGCCAGAACATGTGTTGTCATCCTCTCCCTGGAATGATGGCTTGCTTTTTGCGTCTACAGGGGCTGTGAAATGGATTCCCTTAAAAATGATCTTGATTAAATGTCATCCATCACAAACACAGCCAAGACACAAATGTCTGCAGATTGAGGCGACTGAAGTCCACACAGCTGATTGGAATTGTAAATCATACAACCATTGTTTTGCACTAGCGCTGGCTATACAGCCGATTAGAGTCATTTTCAGCCGGGTACTTTCCCCACTTAAATTAACTAGGCTACTTCTCGATTCGCTAGCCCGAAACAAAGTCTGCCAATCCCGCTAGAATGGACAAGATGCATCTTCTGGTAACTAGCAATCTATTGATAGGACAGGCGCTTGTCAGTCACAAAGTGAGCAATGACAGAGAAAAACTGCTGGTATGACAGGCTGCTGTAGTGATGGACATTGAGTCTTTTCGGTGACCCGGCTCATTTGGCTCCGTTCTCGTAAAAGAGCAGGCTCATTTGGCTCCCAAACTGCTCTCATTTAAAAATGCTTATGTTGACCTAGAACCATGAAACAATTGCAAATCCCCAATATAAAGGCCAAAAAAGGTACAGTAGGCTACCATCAAATCAGCGTGGATCAGGGTGATGCGCTCTCCCCACTATTTATTGTTTCTACGAATGAGGATTCACCTTCTTTAGATTATTATTTTGTAAATGACCTGCAGAAAAACATTTTTTCTGCAAAAAATAAATAAATAAAAAATCAGTAGGTGGTAGTAGTATGCCAAATGAACGGTTCTTTCAAAGAAGTGATTAGGTTCCCGACGTTCACCAAAAAGATAACTTCTAAACGAGCTGTTAGTTCACAAACGGCCCATCGCTAGTTTGCTGTCGGTCCCGGTCCCACCTATTGTTACCTGGGTGTGTGTGCGCTGTGGTTACAGTCTACTTTCCAAATAATGTGAGTGAATTTGCATGTCCAAAATAATGTAGTGATTTGAAATCCTATTGTTTTCTGGCACATTCATTTATGTTCTTTCGCATGCAGGGTCCGACATTAACCAGGGTCCGCTGGGGTCAGTACAAACATATTGGTTCAGTGGATCTTGTCGGGCCAGTAACCTTTGTGGGCATTTTTGCATTCTGTCGCAGTCTACCATTGAAGACTACATGTGTAGGCTAAATGTCATGCTATTTGTATTTGTGCAATACGATTGACCGTTCCTTCAAGCACCACCAATTTTTTTAGAGTTAACGTTGGACCCTGGCATTGTATATGCAGCAACGGAGTGGTGGCTCATAGGCTATTTAATGTGCTTTAATTGACGAACAGCAGCTTGACTGGTTTATAAAAGGTGACGATCTAATATGCTATGCTATATATGCTATGTTCACAAATATTGATAAAGGTCTACTGATTTAATCAAAATTTAGTAGTCAACTGCTGCTTTATGTGTAGCAAAGCCCATGATTAACACCTACTTCATTCTTCAATCATAACTGTATTGCAGATAGCTGAGAAAATGCCTCAAAAAGTAAGGTAGAAGCCCGTGGAAGTTACCAGACTCTTACAGGATTCTTTAAAGGCCCAGTGCAGTCAAAAGTTGTTCCTGTTTTTTATATAATATTGTACAACAGCTGATGAAACTAACACTGTAAAAAGTGTGAACAAATTGTATCAGTGTTATTTCCTGATAAGTTGCTGGTTGAAAATACAATCTACTGTAGCAGTAGCATCGTCTGACCCATAACAAAACATTAAAAAAGTTAAAGGGTCTGAATACTTTCCGAATGCATTGTAGGTCAACCTAGAGAACCAGGCTGGTGGTCAGACAGACATAGCGTCTGTCAGTTATTTGAAGGCCCAGAAGGGTTTGGAGAAGCTCTGCGATATTGAACCAATTCCCCTCCAGAATGAGTTTTGCACAACAAGCCGAATTACAAAGCATTATGTTCACATTGGAGTTAATATCTCAATTGAAAATGATATAATATACATGCCCAGTATTATACACTTTATTCATTTAGCCAGAGGCACTTACTATAGCGAGTGCACGTTTTTGTACTTGTTCCCCATGGGAATCAAACCCATAACCCTGGCGTTGCAAGCCCCATGCTCTACCAGCTGATCCACACGGGACTGGACTTGGTATATCAGGTACATGGAGAACAACTGTAAACTATGATAAAAAGAAACTCCAGCACACTGGTGATCTTGATGCTCCACATGGAGATGTAATGGATTTTTATACAAATGTTTATCTCAAACATGAATCTCTTGTCTTTTTCTTCTTAAGAACACTTCCTCCACTCTTATCTTTTTCTTATCCTTCTCTGTCTGGGCAATACATTCTAAACTGAGGTGTTTTCACAGCTAAAATGTTGGATTTATTCCACTACTTTCATTGGGGCAGAAGTGGTGTTGGCCACTGAGGATAAGAGCTTCCAAAACCTCTTCAATGGGTTGTGAAACGGAGGCCTTTCATCACTGACTAACAGGTGTTTGAGATAATGTTGTTGTAGTACTGTGTGGCGTTTTCACTGGAGAATACACATTCATATCATTGCCGTTCTGACTAAAGTGCATCTTCCTAACCTGCTTGAAAGACACATCTTTTGCTGAAAAGATTAAACTAAGGAAAACATTTGAAGATCACTCTGTACTCCAAACCAGAGGGTGCTTTGAGAGAACGCAGCCCCACCCTGTGCCCAAGCCGCTATTCATCTGGGTTACTCGCGGTTCAAATCAACGTCAACCAAAAGGAACCTCATTAACTTCAGGTTCTTTCAAAACTCTACCATTAGCTGTAATTGAAATCAGCTTCAGAGCATCGAAGGTATAGCAAGTGTATCAGCAAATGTACAGGCATTGAATGTGGCATCATGTGGGATTCATACCACAATTGCATCCAAGGAAACAGCCATTGTACAACACAAGGGCTCATCACATCAACATCCCTAACAGGCCTCTATACCGTCGGCTAAAATAGAAGTGAAAAGAAAAAAATACACGAGAGAAAGAGCACACGTTTACCGCATGACTAATGCGAGGCGACGGCCTGTGGCGTAGCCTCACAAGAGCGAACACAAAAGGGACGGCTCTTGCGGTCCCTGGAGTATATCAAAGAACGGCTTACTTTATCAGCCGAGTAAAAAAAAATGTGCTGAGAGGGGCTGGATGGGAAGTCGCAGGGCATAAGTCACTAAGCCATTGTTGCCCACCGCTGACCCAAACACCCATGCTACTAGTGTGGCGTTAATAGCGACACATTAGCGACAAAAAGCGGTAATGGCTGAACCTAGTCTCTCGAACTCATGACCCATGGGTTATTACAGGCCAGAACACAGCCGGAGGCTATGTGAATGAGGTTAATGTAGAAAAAATGTGATTGAAGTGTCTTGTTTTTGAATAAGACACCCAAAGAGCTCAATAGATAGTGTATACTATGGAGTAGAGACGCCATGGCAGTTTGTTCCATCATATAAATTATTACTAGCCATTTATTTATACAAACATTATTGTTGCCAAAAACAAGTCTGCAAACAGAGTTGCATTACTTATAGAAGCCTATATCACAACAGGCATGCAATTACTGTCAACACTAACACATAGCAATACTACCACAAATATATACACAAATACACTGTGTACAAAATATTAGGAAAATGTTCCATGACAGACTGACCAGGTGAAAGCTGTGATACCTTATTGAGCTTCAATCAGTGTAGATGAAGGGGAGGAGACTGGTTAAATCAGAATTTTTAAGCCTAGAGACAATTGAGACGTGCCATTCAGAGGGTGAATAGGCAAGACAAAATATTTACGTTCCTTTGAACTGGGTATGGTAGTCAGTGCCAAGCGTACTGGTTTGAGTGTGTCAAGAAGTGCAACACTGCTGGGTTTTCACACAACAGTTTCCTGTGTGTGTCAAGAATGGTCCACCACCCAAAGGACATCCAGCCAACTTGACAACAGTGAGAAGCATTGGCGTCACGATGGACCAGCATCCCTCTGGACCGCTTTCGACACCTTGTAGTTCATTCTCAACTAATTAAGGCTGTTCTAAGGGCAAAAGGGGGTGCAACTCAATACTAGGAAGGTGTTCCTAATGTTTTGTACATGGTGCATATTCCAGTGCAAAATGTGATTCCAGTCATCCTCAGCAGGTCAAACATTTGTGTTAGCAGAGGCTATCATTAAGAGTGAATGGGGAAGGACACACACTATGTATAGGCAGCATCTGGACCCAAGGGTCAAATTAAATGCAGGCAAGCTGATAACAATTGACTGGGATTGTTGGCGACAGAGGAAGAAGGAGGAAGTGCAGGCAGGTTACGTGTTTAAATGTGCTTTCTTGCTTTCCTTTGTGCACCTTGGTTTTTCTCTCTCCCTCTCTCGCTCTCCTCCTCACTCACTGCACCTTTCTCTGCATAATCTTATTGTTCTCCCTCTCACCTCCTCTTTCTCTTCATCCCTCCCTTCTCTCTATCCTCCCTCTGCATCTTCCCATCTTTCTCCTTCTCTCTAGCGTCAACCGCTCATTCGCTCGCTCTCCCTCACTTGATTTTCTCCTTCCCAAATCCTCTTCCTAACTCTCCCTTCTGCCTCGCTGTCTCAATGACAATGAGGGGAGGCGGAGAAGGGTGTACATATAACACCTCCAACCTTTTAGCTACTCTGCTTGCGGCTTCCACATGCCTGTGCTCTAATTGGCCTTATTAGCAAACTAAGGAACCTTGAGCTATGTGTCGTGTGTGCGGCGTGCGTGCATGACAGAGAGAAAGAGAGAGAGCTTGGGTTAGAAAAAATGTGTATGCACGTGTGCATCGAGTGTGCAGACATGCAGGGCTGCAAACTCAGAGCACAGCAGCAGACTCCGGTCCCCTGAGGGTCCCATGGCTGATCGATAAAGCATTGAGGCAAGGAGGAGGCGTCCTCATATCCCTGCTATGGGTGGGAAATCTGGAGTGTGTGAAACGCCTTCTTGCTGAAGATACATTTTCAAAAATGTATGTGTCAAGGTTCACAAGCATCAACCCCACAATGTGTATGTGTGGAACACCTTCTTGTAGAAGATACATTTAAAAAATGTCCTTGTGCGTGTCAAGATAAACTATAGCATCAATCCCACAGTGTAAAAAACCTTGTTATAGACACCATTAAAAATGACACGCACACAAAGGTGGCCAAGGTGAACTAGCGTCAACACCACAATTTACAGTAAGTGTGCAAATCAATCGAAGATAACTTTCAATGATGGCTGCCTTTGTGCACGTCAAGGCAAACTTGTGTCAAGACAACCCATGCAATTTTGCCCTCTCCCGAAGCTTTAGAGGAGAGGTGTGGGGAAGAGAGGGGCGTTTATCTTTGAGATCGAATATCATTATGGTAATGACGCTATTCTTTATTTGGAATACATACTCTTGTCGGGATGACCAACCTTGCGGCGGAACATAAAAGTCAATAGAGGAGAAAATTGTATGGCTGACGTTAGTGGGACTTGACACCGTAGGTCCTTCAGAGGGATACGGCATTGTGTGCATTAACAATCAGCCATATAGCTTTTTTTCCTCTTATGAAAAACGGCACTTAGCATCATGTTTACATTGCAGGGTGGTATTGTCGGGCAATGAGATGTGATCAAGATCAATGCTGACTGTAAGAGCATGATCATGTCGAATGCAAATGCTCATTCCACTGAAAATGACAAAGACTTTATGTATGGACAGGTCTGAACATTTCACTTGACATTCAGTGTTTTGAATTTTTTCTATTTTGTTTGAAACTCAACATGTCCGCAAAAGCACTGCAAAACACATCAACACAAAAACAGTGTTTGGGTATTGGGAATTGGATACCAAAAAATCTGCAACTGATTAAAAATGAGGATCGAGTTACCGGCAAGGTACGTCTAGAATCCCGTTTCCATGTGTAAGTGTGTGTGACCTTAACCATCCCTCACCTTCAACCCCCCGCCGCCTCTACCTTCCCCTTTCCAATATGGAACTTGACCCCCACAGAAGAGGGCGGCACCAGCATTGAATGCAACCTTGACATAGGTGAGGGAGGTGAGGGGGCCGAGGTGTGTTTCCAATAAAAATCAAAGACTTCGTATGTGTGTGTGGACGTTCCCGGTGTGCACGTATGTGTGTGTGTGTGTGTGTGTGTGGGCACATGTGTATAAGTGTGTGAGCGCCTGTGTAGGAGGGTTCTGGAGTCTGTCAGAGCCGGAGGCGCTGCTGACATGGTTTGACAGATGTGCTGGACCCAAACAGGCACCCAGACCAGGAGCGGGCACACACAATGTTCCCATTCAGGCTTTGTGGGAGACAGCAGAGATATCCCAGGACCTCTGTAACAAGGAGTTAAAAAGGATTGCCCATTTCTCCATGAGGTGACGAACAACGTCAACACTTTCTGTACTACTACGTCTGTGTCCCTATACAGTGTACTCCTTTTGACCCGGGCCCAGGGCTCTAGTTAAAGGTAGTGCACATTATTGGGAATATGGTGTCATTTGGGACACAGACAGACCTGACTGTAGCTGTATCAACATCTTAAATGGGTAGCCTGTCCTTATTTTGACCTACCATCATAACACAAATGTCCCTCTTTCATATCACATTGTGGACATCTGTATAGGTCCCATTGTCATAACGCTGATTGGTCTGTGCAGGAGAAGACAGACATTAAGAAAAGGGCTTGGGAGTCTAAACGACACTTGGCTACATATTGGAGTTCTAAGAAAGTAATGATTGGGAGTCTCTCCTCCACCTGTGCTATTTTGTCTTTCATTTGTTAGCGGCATATTTTGTATATCTTAATACAACAAGTCAACTTCAAATGGACAACCTCCTGGCTTTATCACAGACTTATTTTAATAGTTTCACATTTTCAATTATCACCTCACTATGTATCGTCTCTGGGTAGGCAGCTAGGCAATAAAAGCCTTACTCCCCCCAAAAAAACACAGAAAGGTGTCAGACGTAATTGACCTGACAACTCCCCCATTTCCCAGTTTGGTTTTCATTACCATTTGCAAAAAACACGAGACATGAACTTTGACCTTGATGTAGTTAAAATTTGACTAGCTCCATAATTAATAATGATGTGGGAAAGCAGGAAAGGTTTTCCGGTAGAGTGTATTTGAGCACAGACATCACATGCAGGCTCACACACACCATAGACAACAAACACTCACTGAATGTACCGTATAAAATCTTAGCAATGCACAAGCTGATGGTGGGCTTTGACAGAATTTTTTTTTTTTCTTTTTATTTTTTTTTTAACCTTTATTTTACTAGGCAAGTCAGTTAAGAACAAATTCTTATTTACAATGACGGCCTAGGAACAGTGGGTTAACTGCCTTGTTCAGGGGCAGAACGACAGATTTTTACCTTGTCAGCTCGGGGATTAGATCCTGCAACCTTCCAGTTACGGGCCTAACACTCTAACCACTAGGCTACCTGCCGCCAATAGTCCCCGTCTGAAGGAATTACGCAATTGTTACACGGGCAGCTCTGATATACATTCTAAAACGTACATCGGACAGAGGCTTTTTAAAAAAACAGACAACGCTGGCAGAGCGGCCATCCATGTGTAAAATTGAACAGCCATCCTTCAGCCCAGGCATAAATCTATGACTGGCTTTAGATGGGAAGAAGCACTGTAGAACGAGCTTCTGATGCATCAAAAAATGTTTTACTCAATTTAATCAAATCACATTTTATTTGTCACCTAATTAGACTAACACTGAAAGGCTTACTTACTAGCCCTTCACAACAATGCAGAGAGCAAAATATAAATAATAGAAAAATAAGACAAGGAATAAATGCACAATGAGTAATGACAGCTTGGCTATATACACAGGGTATCAGTACTGAGTCGATGTGCAGGGGTACAAGGTAATTGAGGTAGATATGTACATATACTGTAATTAGGGATAAAGTGACTAGGCAAGAGAAGAGATAAAACAGTAGCAGCAGCGTATGTGATGAGTCAAAAGAGTTAGTGCAAAAAGGGTCAATGCAGATGGTTAACTATTTAACTAATAGCTACCCGGACTAACTATTTAGCAGTCTTATGGCTTGGGGATAGAAGCTGTTCAGGATCCTGTTGGTTCCAGACTTGGTGCATCGGTACCGCTTGCCATGCGGTAGCAGAGAGAACAGTCTATGACTTGGGTGGCTGGAGTCTGACCATTTTTAGGTTCAGAATTGCAGGTATTTTGGCCCTAGTAATGTATTGGGCCATACGCACTACCCTCTGTAGCGCCTTGCAGTCGGATGCCAAGCAGTTGCCATACCAAGCGGTGATGCAGCCAGTCAAGATGCTCTCAATGGTGCAACTGTAGAACTTTAGAAGGGTCTGAGGGCCCATGCCAAATCTTTTCAGCCTCCTGAGGGGGAAGAGGTGTTGTGCCGTTTTCACGACTGTGTTGGTGTGTGGGGACCATGATAATTCCTTAGCGATGTGGACACTGCTCCACTACAGCCCCGTCAATGTGGATGGGGGCGTGCTCAGCACTCAGTTCCCTGTAGTCCAGAATTTATTCTGGGATGAATACAGATATAGCTGGATTATAGTTACAGAAACATAGCCATGTGAATTGACTGACTGACTTAATTGTTGGTTCTTCTCACTAAATGTATGAAAGGGGGCACTTTAAAATATTTGAATCGCAGATTGCCCCTTTAAGTAATTATATAAATGTCTATGTTTGTATGTATTAATGCTGGAATATTAATTGCTTAATTCTAACGATAGTTATAAAAGGTGTAAGATATTATAGCGCCTATTCTAACAACAGTCAAATTATTGTGAAAATAGTAAAACATTTATTTATAAAAAATACTGACCAAAGAGATTCTAAATGGTTTACATTAAAACGTAGCAAAAAAAACAACATACAGGACAGAGTGATAGGCATCCTCGTTAAATTCTCTGCCGGTGGCTAACGCGTTAAGAACTGACAGTCGACTGCTGTAAAGTGACATTGTGCCTCGGCTAATGTGTTCACAGGTTCTCAGGGACAGGGAGAGATGGGAGCCGTGTCCTCGTCGGGTCATCTGCAGTGATAGGCTAATATAAACACTCTAGCTTCCCTTTGCTAATGTTTAGCCTGGGAGGAATACAGTCAAAGCTTGCAGGAGAGAGTAAATAGCTGTGTTGGTGGTCAACATTTGAGAGTTGGGCGTCTTCAAAAAAGCTAAGCCCTCCGATAAATCACCTTCTGAGTGTTGCCAAGGGTGACATTGTGATGAACGGAATCGCTCAAGTACAGTCAAGATTCCAGTTATCAATAACTATTCAGATCAACTTGGGCAGGATATTGTCACAAAAATTGAGAATACAGTCATTTCAGGCTGAAAAGAAAAGTGACTGCTGTGCACAAAAATGGCATAAATAATCATAATGGCAGGCAGTGTGTTATTGGTAGTGGTTCTCTATGCTTGACTGAGAAAGAGGGGTCTGCATACTAATGCTGCTGGGACTCTTTGAAGCAGATTGCGAGCTCTCGCTATCTCACTGTTGGCCGCTTTCTAATTGGGCATGTTGCAAGCAAAACATCAGACAAAACAAATGAGTAAGTCTATATATTGCTTATGGGGTGTCTGACTATTTCTCTCGTCAATGTGCACTTTCCTTTTCAAATCCTGGTCACTTCCAGAATAGCCCCTAATTTTATTGTCAGGCAACGGTAAGAGTGATCCGTCTGACCTCTTTGCTATTTGCTAGTCGTACAGTTATAGGCTTGCATTCTGCTGCTACTGCTGTTGTTGTTGTTAGGGTTTCTTGCTTAAGGTCAAAGGAGGTTCAACTTTTAATTTAGCTCGGCAACATAATTCAACCCAGCAGTCTTTTGAGGTAACAGTATAACACAGTTAAGCAGAGAGATTGTTCTGGTTTCTGTTACTCTGGTCAAATATAGATTGAGGAATGCCATTTTTCAGAATGAGATGTGAGGACCATGAGATTGGACGACGGGTCTTGCATTCCATTAAAATTGTATGCGGCGCTTGGCGCTAACAAAACAAACTGCAGGCGCATGGTAACAGACACAGGGAGACAGATGGCTGTCGGAGTGGGGTTTCTTATGCATGAGGACTCGCTGCATCTGCTGGTGTGTTACTGCAGATTTCCTGGCCAGGGTGAAGCTCAAGGAACCAGCGGGAAAGTACTCTTCATAAGGAAGCAAAACAAAAGCTGAAAGCTGTTGTCTGTGTTATAAGAAAATCCAGCTATTTTATTTGGGGAGAGCCAACTGCTGTACCATCGACTTGGAGCCACAATCCTATTTAGGGGGCCTTAAAAAAGGCAATCAAGGACCCAGTCAGTCTCTAACACCCAGGTGTGCAGAGAGCCTTGAAGGGAAAACCAGCAGGGCACTGCAGCACCTCCAGGGTTGGCCACCCTTGTCATGCTAGAGACAACACTATGGGAACTGGGGTTGTCAAAACAGATCCTGATCTGATCTGTCAAAACAGATCCAAACATCATATAATAAGACTGTGTAAAACTGGCCACAGTTCAGACTGACTATCTGCCTGTGTTCCTTTCAGAGACATGCTCTAATTGGACATTGTTGATAGCTTGAGAAGTGCTTTCTTAATCTCTGTGTGCTTTTCCCTTTTATTAGTTTAAGAAAGAGCGATGTGGATTTGCATTTAGCCAAGAGATAGAGAAGGTTATAATTTTCTTCATCTCCCTTTGTCTCGGCGGAGGCCAGAGCAAGATCGATGCACCAAAAGCACTTCATTCCTGCTCAATTTCATCCTTTACTGCCGGTAGAATTAAAACTGCTCTCGACAGACTTTCTAATCCAAATTTCCCCCTCAGCCAAGACAGGCTCCATTCAAAGTCATCAATCGAATGCAGGCGAAAAGTATTCTCCGGGGAGCTGCAGTGGCCTCACGTATCCCACACTCCCACTGATTATATGGAAGGCCAGGTTATTGACCACTTCAGGATGGAGGATTCATTGGACATAAGGCTGTACGCTGTTTTGTAGCCAATGATGAATTCTACAGTGCCACGAGCAGCCAATCTAATGCCAAGCACTGGGTGGCCAAAGTTGGTTAGCTCTTCTGGTAGAGATTTTAGCCGATCAGGTAAGATCAAAAACGGCTGCCTGTTGTATTGTGGCATGTATTGTACAGAATACTAGGCCTATGTTTATTGAGAGGGGATGACAGAGCATCAGGTGAGAGGGGACAAATAGTTATTTTAATTACAGTGTGTCAATTCAAGCCTAGTTTCAGATTGTACTAGGGAGTCATGGAAAGATTGGATACTTTGGCAATCTGTTAAATGCAATGCATCCATCTCGCTGTTACCATTATAAATGAAATGTCAGGTTGATAAATTGGTAGAGTGCTTTTGTAACTAATACAACAATTTGCTCGCCATCGCAACAATTCCACCGCTTCAGCATTTCAAATATCACATTTCAGTTTGAGCGCCACCGCCTTATACCATTAGCTAATGTACTGTAAGCCAACGTCACATCAGTTTATCTTCATCCCAGCGCATCAACTGGCACATGTATACAGTCACATTGCTTTTATTTTAATTAAAGTGACCTGAATATTATAATGTATTATTTGACACATTTGTTCTGAAACCTGTGTAACCCACATTGCAGCCCTGACGAAACCAACAGATAGAAATCTGTAAATGACCTGGGTGTAGTGGCTGCATTCAAGCTGCTGCCCCAATTATTTCTGCCCAGCTGCAATTATACGAGGCTGGCCAGCTGTGTTTGACATAAAGCTGGTTTACAGAGAGAGGGCTTACAACCACCAAAAACATAAACAAGATTAGAAACGGTAACGTTTCACATCGACTCCTGTGTGACAGCGGAGCCGCTAAGTGGACCTTTGGTTTCTCCGGCCGCACGGCCACCGAAAGCCATAAAAATGAACAAGGATTCACCGAAGTGAGGTACTTAAAATGTCTTACTGCAAAGAGCTGAAAGAGGAAAAAATCCCAAAATGTGCCTCCCCGAATCAGACAAGTTTTGCCCGGCACACATTTTCATCTCAGACAATTATTAATGGTAATTGTTCATTAGGGGGAAGTTGTAACCACAGGAAAAGCACAGAAATATCCCGGCTGATAACACATGAAAGTTAAAGCCACAGGTGCAGGAATAAAGACGTCACAGGAGCCTGGCAGATTAAGAGCGACTTAGGTTAAATCCCAAACGGCTCCCTATTCACTGCATGTCCTCTGGTCAAAAGTAGTGCACTACATAGGGAACAGGGTGCCATTAAGGAAACCCAGACTTAGACTGCAGCATTCAGTTCATGATTAACAACATCATGACTGCCAGTGTCTATTAATCATTATGGGTGTTAGTTTCACTGTGAGGGATCAAACCTGAGCTCATAGTCTAGCTACGTACTGTAGCCTCACAATAACACAGTATGATAAGCATGCTCATAAATTCTTTCATCAGTCTAGATATGAGCTGATATGTAGCCATCCATTTGGCATGTACGGCACTGGAAGTTAACAGTTCATCCTGAAAGAATGTGTCTTTTTTATGTGTAGTAATTAATGAGACTATTGCCTGTGAGTAACTGGGCAGCCCAAGTTAACCAATTACAACATAGTGTGAGCATCAGCTCAAGTCTCAAGGTCTCAGCCAAGATTACTCGTCACGCATGCATGGTTTACTGAACCAATCTCCAACACATAGCAGCTAAATAAAGCAAAAAAAAAAAGTTTCCCTCCAACCGTTGTTACAGTTGGAAAGAATTCTCCAAAAGGGAGCACAGATCTTGCTGTGTATTACAGATGTGGCCATGTGTAAAATGTGGGTAGCCACGAGTTATGGACAAGGCAATCACAGAGGATGGAGTGAGCCTTGTTGAACAAAAGTAGATGTCAAATGTCTGGTGAAGAGGATCTGACGTTCCGAGCGCTCTGTCGCACCGATGATAAATGGATATAATATGGCACCAGTCACCCAGCAGAACCAGTCAATACTACTGAGCTGAGGAATGCTATAGGGACAATGGGAGACTGTGAACCTTGTTATGGCAAAAATCTAGGGGAGTGAGATTCTGAGGGTGGTGGGGAGAAATATAATTCAATGTACGCAGATTTAAAGTCTCATATTTGGCAAACACTTACAACTTTAATAGTTATTTTGTATTTTTTGTATTTCGTGATATCCAATAGGTAGTTACAGTCTTGTCCCATCGCTGCAACTCCCGTACGGACTCAGGATAGGTGAAGGTCGAGAGCCATGCGTCCTCAGATAAACGACCCCGCCATCCCAAACTGCTTCTTGACACACTGCTGGCATAACCCGGAAACCAGCCTCACTAATGTGTCGAAGGAAACACCATAGAGCTGGCGACCAAAGTCAGCGTGCATGCACCCGGCCGCCACAAGGAGTCGCTAGAGGGTGTTGGGACAAGGACATCCCAGCCGGCCAAACCCTCCCCTAACCCGGACGACGCTGGGCCAATTGTGCACCATCTCATGGGTCTCCCGGTCGCGGCCGGCTGCGACACAGCCCTGGATCTAACCCGGATCTGTAGTGACGCCTCTAGTACTGCAACCGCTGTGCCACTTGATAGGCCCAAAGGTTTATATTTTAAGGTGAAATGATCATCAGGTTCATCCAATGTTCTGGAATTCTAGTAAATGTAGGCTTCTACACCAGTGTCAACATTAGGTATGTATATTATGGTTTCATCAACCTGATCCATAACACTTAACTCAATATCACGCATATAGATCTATAAAGGGATATTGAATTAAATCAGAAATCCTGGAGACCTGAACACACAGACAGAGACAGACAGACAGCGCGAGAGAGAGACACACACCAATGAACACACACGGTCCATGTTAGCCACAGCCAGAAGTGTGTCCCCCTCTGACCGTGAGGTTGGCAGAGGAAAGTGAGGCTGCTGGAGGTCTATGAAAGTCTACTCCAGTCCTTGACTGAAGGCGATATCTCTGTGTACACCCACGAGTAGAAAAGGCCCCATTTTCCAGCTCCTCGCCCTGCGGGGCCCCTGCCTGCGCGCCAGCACCGTTATCTCCTGCTTATTATTTGGCTGAATGAGCCGGAGCGGGGCTCCCGGGGCTGCTGCTGACATAATGACTGATTACAGTCTATGGCTCCCACGAAATCCCACCGCTGCCACCAGCTGCATCTTGGCACCGCAGGAGAGGTCGGGGGGAGTGGTGACAGCCTAACTGAGCTGCCTCTCTACCTGTCACGGCTGACAGAGACTCAGCTGGACACCTGGGTCACTCTGTGCCCATCACCGGCTGCCTGGTCATGAACCCACTACCTCTAACGATGTGGATGTGGGGGAGAAGTATGATAGACTATGGTAGAATGCAGGAAATGGTCAATGGAGAGGCTGGGGTGGATGATATTGCTTCCTCGTGTCTGTTAATGTTTAATTCAGACTTTAATTGCTAAACTCCTTAAGAGTTGTGATACACAATCTAATACAGACATGACACAGGTGATATACATGATTTGCGTGATCCCTCTACACGCCTTTCAAGTTCTTCCACCTCCATTAGGAGTTTGACATATACAGTACCTTCAGAAAGTATTCATACCCCTTGACTTATTCCAAATTTTGTTGGTGTTACAATAAAGCATAATGTCAAAGTGAAAACATGTTTTTAGAAATGTTGGCAATTTTGGGGAAAATGACAACTAATTTACATAATTATACATACACAGCCAATACTTTGTAGAAGCATCTTTGGCAGGAATTACAGTTTTGGGTTGTCGTAGGTATGTCTGTATCAGCTTTGCACATCTGGATTTGGGGATTTTCTTCTTTGCAGATTTTCTCAAGCGCTGTTAAGTTAGATGGGGAGCGGCAGTGAACAGTAATCTTGAAGTCTTTCTACAGAATTTCAAATGGGAAGTCTGGACTTTGGCTGGGCCACTCAAGGACTCTCACATTCTTGTTCTGAAGCCAATCCAGCATTGCTTTTGCTGTATGCTTTAGGTCATTGTCCTGTCGGGGGGGGGGGGGGTTCGGGGTCTGTCCTTATATACCAACCTTGGTCATTTTCATAAGGCACCAAATGAAAAAAAAAATGACTGAAACAGAGAGGGACAACCTGAACCTGTCAAACAACAAAAGTTCTTTTTTTTTTTTTGCTACGGTTTGTCCTAATGACTATGACCCTGGTACGAGGCACGATTGCAGGTAAACAGTGCTTGGGTCTCAAATAGCCAACGTCACTCCAATCACATGCATCAATGTGAGCGAGTGACTGCTGCAAGGAGCCTCCTGGATAAGGCAGTCCGTCCTCAGTTTAAATCCAATCCTATAGCTATTGATTAGAGAAATCAATTTGGGCTCAATCACAGGTGCAGTGATGCTGAAATCCATTTTAAAAGAGACAAATCTAAATCAGATTCTGATCAAGCGAACGGATTGAGCCCCCTTGACCCACAACCTGGATTCAGTTTTATGTAGCAACATTTGAAATGATATTTTCTTACTTTGGATAAAAGTATAGACTTAGCTAGAAAATGGTATATCATACACTGGAGTGGAGGAAATGGGAAAGTAATTTTGCTTTGAAAGTTGATAAACTTGTAACCCCACTTTTGAGAAAATGGACCTTGAATGTTTTGGTACACCTACTGGAGAGTTCTTATTTGTCTACACCCATTCAGCATTGTTCACACCCTTTTAAGTTTTAGCCCCACCCATCTATTTAAGGATTCACGTGAGGCCATGTGCTAAACAGAGTGAGTAGTGTAGTAAACAACCAAAGACTAAGACTAAAAGTGGTGAAAGTAGTAGCCTACAATAATGAAAAACTCCAGCTAAAAATACACTATCTATCATGTTGTTCTTCACATTACAGTATCTGGTAAACACATACTATATAAAAAAAAAATCATATTTATTTGTCACATGCACAGGATACAGACTGTCTAAATGGAACAGTGAAATGGTTACTTGCATATTTGCATAGTAGCAATATCAAAAACAAAGATAAATATTAGACGATGCTTAAATTGATGGGTTATGTGAAAGAATTGCTATACCCAACCCCCAGCTACATCTAGCTAAGTGGATGTGTCACTATTGTCTATACATGAACACATGTTCATGAAATACAATAGATGGCCATAAAAGGCATTGGTCATCGACATAACCTGAAAGGCCGCTCAGCAAGGAAGAAGCCACTGCTCCAAAACCGCCATAAAAAAAGCCAGACTACGGTTTGCAACTGCACATGGGGACAAAGACCGTACTTTTTGGAGAAATGTCCTCTGGTCTGATGAAACAAAAATTTAACTGTTTGGCCATAATGACCATCGTTATGTTTGGAGGAAAAAGGGGGAGGCTTGCAAGCCGAAGAACACCATCCCAACCGTGAAGCACGGGGGTGGCAGCATAATGTTGTGGGGTTGCTTTGCTGCAGGAGGGACTGGTACACTTCACAAAATAGATGGCATCATGAGGAAGGCAAATGATGTGGATATATTGAAGCAACATCTCAAGACATCAGTCAGGAAGTTAAAGCTTGGTCGCAAATGGGTCTTCCAAATGGACAATGACCCCAAGCATACTTCCAAAGTTGTGGCAAAATGGCTTAAGGACAACAAAGTCAAGGTACTGGAGTGGCCATTACAAAGCCCTGACCTCAATCCTATAGAACATTTGTGGGCAGAACTGAAAAAGCCAGTGCGAGCAAGGAGGCCTACAAACCTGACTCAGTTACACCAGTTCTGTCTGGAGGAATGGGCCAAAATTCACCCAACTTGTCTTGGGATGCTTGTGCAAGGCTACCTGAAACGTTTTACCCAAGTTAAATAATTTATAGGCACTGCTACCAAATACTAATTGAGTGTATGAAAACTTCTGACCCACTGGGAATGTGATGAAAGAAATAAAAGCTGAAAAGAAATCACTCTATTATTCTGACATTTCACATTCTTAAAATAAAGTGGTGATCCTAACTGACCTAAGACAGGGAATTTTTACTAGGATTAAATGTCATGAATTGTGAAAAAGTGAGTTTAAATGTATTTGGTTAAGGTGTATGTAAACTTATACATTGATTGATGGTAGACGATTGATCAATTATTCATCTGCATACCCATTTACATGCGCACACATGCAGTCAGAGCCCTAGCCTTTTGGATGCCCTAATTCAAATTTAGTTGATTACAAAGTTTGGCTAACTGGCTAGAAAATCTATCTAAAAAATATTAGCTGACGTAGGCCAATTGAGTAACTGACATAACAAGAGAAAATCTTCTGATGCACAACCAAATTTCAAAATTGCGCCTTATGTATTTTAACTCTCAACATAATAGCGGGGCCACCATCCCTGCACTACATACTTAGGTTTGTATAACATTACATTAACTTTACACTACCATTTGGTATTTCGCAGTCTTTGGTGGTGTCCCAAATGGCACCCTATTCCCCATATAGTGCACTACTTTTGACCAGAACCCTATGGGCCCTGGTCAAGAGCAGTGCACTACGAAGGAAAAAGGGTGCCATTTGGGACGCAATTATGACACTTATCCTCTAAACACCTTAGCGATAACTTGGTGAGGCATCTGTATTCCTTAAGCATGTGACATGTTTGGCATTGTCCACCCTTGTACAGTAGGTATAGGAATAACTGTACATTGATATTTATGATATGGTGCACGCAACAAACAAAAATCTTCCCCCTCTTTGATCAGCAATTATTGGTCAGATCAGGTCACCATGGTTTTGGAGGCATAAATACTAACCGTCATCTCCATTAATTTGTATGCGGCTGCAGGTGCACTCACTCATTACTGATTCAGGCCCAAACTTGCCTTCCAAACAGAACATAAATTAACTCCCAAGTTTCTCCATTTAGCAGAAAGAACACTGTTTTTTTTTTTTGTCCCCACCACGTCCTCTGTCTAGTAAAACAAAAACCTCAAAACGCAGCAAAGCTTCAATATCAATCTTCACCTCAGACAACTTGTCACATTGTAAAATACATGTAGACAAATGCATCACTCTTTACAGAGTAGTAAAGAGGTTGATGTGGCTTCGTTGGTCCACGTCAGCTTCTGGGTGCCTTTTATGAACACCAGGAGGGTCATAAGAAAAGCTAGGATTCCTTCAAATGCTAAACCGACCATTTCAGGTAAAAACATGCAGCCAGCACTACGGCAGCATATAAATTAATTCACATCAATATTTTTCACACTGACACCTCCAGTGAGGTTTCACATACAAAGAGTTCTGTTTTGATTCATTCCTGGTGTGGGAGGAATAGGTGATTCAGAGTGGACTGGTTTTAATAAACCAATGCAACTGGCAAGTAACGTTCATAACTGAATACAATTTGATCACACAACTCCCATGCCTTATATAACAGTTCCACACATTTTTTAACAATACCATACAAGTACGTCTAACTGGTGTATAGTTGTTTTTACTTTTTGGTAATATGCATGTGATTACTCAATGACATGATAACTTCAGGTGAGTTGACTTCATCCAGATACTTCAAAAGAGTGCAACAGGGTTGGGGTAAATTCCATTTAAATTCCAGTCAATTCAAGAAGTACACTCAAATTCCAATTCCAATGTTTTTCAATTAGGAATATGTTGAATTTGAATTTGGTTCAATTTAGTTGACTGGAATTATATATCTTATAATACTGTATATACCATTTAGCAGACGCTTTCATCCAAAGCAACAGTCATGCGTGCATACATTTTATTTACGGGTGGTCCTGGGAATCGAACCCACTACCCTGGCATTACAAGCTCCCTCTTCTACCAACTGAGGTACAAAGGACCATTTGAATTGAAATGGAATAGACCCCAACCCTGGAGTGCAATAGAAATCCCACCAAAGGTAAACCTATTCTAAGACACTAGCTAAAAGTCAATCAGTCAATCTACAACAACACTCATCTCATTTGATGAAAAGGACAAGGCTTCTATCCCTATAGACGTCTATCAATCCATACCTGCTATTGTCGCTGTTACAGTAGGCCTTTGAGCAACAATTAAATAGAGGATGACTGTTCTGGAAGCAAATCCATTTGTGAACGCTGCAGCACTCAAATCTACAAAGCAAATGCAGACGTATTTAGATAGTCTGAGGTATTTGGTGTGCGGTTTGAGAAATTGTAACACTGCTGTGTTTTGACCCCCCCCAGGGACAAGTTAACTAAGTGGCAAATTTAGGATGGAAGGGAGGTAGCAGATAATCAAAAAACTGCAGGCTCAGGGAAGGTCGACGAGCAAAGAACCTTGACTGGGAGGGAAAAAAGGCATTGGTCATGCTGGCTGGTGCCGAGTGCATGCCATGCTGTCGAGCTCTACCCTCGCCACCCTCACAGGCTTTTATTCAAATTGAATGCATAAATTACTTGAATTAATGTGATGTGGCACTGGAACTCGGCTAAGATGGCAAAACGGGCTCTTTTTATGTGTGTTGTTTCCTGTCTTTACCGAATGGACCTCAAGAGCAGGTTTCATTGTAGGAGTCATCTAATCAATGGGGGTCAAGTTGATTTAAGAGTGATTTTATGGTCCATGATGGTCACATTCCCTACTTTTCCAAAGTGGAAGGGGGCGGTTTCTCTCTCCCTCTCTTGAACCCATAAGTTAACCAAACACATTCTCTGGTTGACAAGCCTATGGGAAGCGGCTATGACTATTCCATGACTCCAGCGGCTCTTTTCAAAACACAGCAGACTCATCGGATGGGCTTGAAATCCCCCACAATTCCATCCGGCTGAAAAGCGTTCCATCATCAGCCCCTAGCCTCGCTGCCCTCTTCCCGACCGCATTTAGGGGCAATCTTTACTAAGAGAAAGTAGCTGGAATTAATTTGATAATCCCCGCCATTATGAGGAGGAAGAATGGGGCTATTAGAAGAAACAATGGATGGGTTAGCGAATGAGTGGGACGGCGGGATGAATGTACGTCTTCACTCACACTCACACCCGGCTCACACACATTCCTGTCATTGCCACACACACACACACACACACACCATTCTCTTCCCTGTCTGACAATAAGCGCTACATAGAAGAGAAAATAAAAACGTTATGCCTCACAGGGCATCAAATGAGTGAGGGTGTGTGATTCTGTCTATGTGTGTGTTTAAAAAAAAAAAAGCTCAAAACCTTTTCAGTTCAATATTTTGTGTGGAGCCAACCATTGATGCAGAAGCACTTAACTTGTACCACAATAACCCCTTTCATCTCACTACTGTGACCTTGCAATCGCCAGCCTTCGATATAGAGCCGCAGCTACACAAGTAAAATATGCCTTGTGTCACTTAATGGCTCTTATGTTTTGTATCTCTGTTGTTGAAAAGCTTTTCGTCACAACCTTTCTGCCCGAGCTCTTTGTAGCCCTGGAGACCCAAAGTGTTGAGCGAGACGTGCCACAAGGACCTTTACTTTTCACGGTTGTGATTCTTATATTTTCTGCCTTTCTTTTCTTCTTTTGACACATTCCTACCAAAGCCCTGGCAGACCAGCCAGTCTCATCTTAACAGCATGATCACTCCTCTCCTGGAGAGCTAGAAAGCCAAGGCCCTCACACTGGCATAAAATTATAATTTTTATATATATTTTTGTTTCAGTTAGTTCAGACTTTAATTTACTTTTTAATTAGTTAGAGTTTTATAAAATCATTTATATTCCTTTTTTATATTGTTTAGTTTCAGTTAAATGTTAGAGTCAGAAAGTCTTATGCGTGGGATGCTAGGAGCCATTGATGTGTTGTAGGCCTATAGTTTGTTTTTGTGGTCACTTCTTGCCACAAGGTGATTGGTCAGGTCATAGGTTTGGTTAGGTTTGAATTATAGATCAATCGTAATGTCACTTGGATTTAAAAGGATAATTGTCGGTGTCCAACTCAGATTCAGACATTTGCCTTGACTGTTTTCACCCAGTTGTCAGTTACAACAAGTAGGATCTTCTCTGTTATGTCCCATGCTTCAAATGTGCAGTCAGTTACCTCTCCGGTGTGTGCATGCTAAATCCGATGTAGGTTGAGCAACACATGCTGTGCCTTGTAGGAGGAGGGGTGATAGAAGTAGGCTGATATGCCCATAAAAACGAAGCAGTCAGTCATTTTATTTTATATATACATATACAGCGGGTGAAATAAGTATTGAACACGTCACCATTTATCTCAGTAAATATATTTCCAAAGGTGCTATTGACATGACATTTTCACCAGATGTTGGTAACAACCCAAGTAATCCATACATACATTTCACATTATTACACATAACTTAATTTGACTTATTTGTTTTGGTTTCTTTGTATGTATGGATTACTTGGGTTGTTACCAACATCTAGTGAACATTTCATGTCAATAGCACCTTTGGAAATATATTTACTGAGAAAAATGGTGACGTGTTCAATACTTATTTCACCTGCTGTATTTTGTACTTTTTTTCCCGCCAATTTCATGACATCTAATTGGTAGTTACAGTCTTGTCCCATCGCTGCAACTCCCCTACGGACTCGGGAGAGACAAAGGTCGAGAGCCATGCGTCTGAAACATGACCCTGCCAAGCCGCACTGCTTCTTGACACACTGCTCGCTTAACCCGGAAGCCAGCCACATCAATGTGTCAGAGGAAACACAGTCCAGCTGGCGACGGAAGTCAGCTTGCAGGCACCCGGCCCGCCACAAAGAGTCGCTATAGTGCTATGAGCGAAAGAAAAAACCCGGCCAGCCAAACCTTCCTCTAACCCGGATCAATTGTGCGCCGCCTCATAGGTCTCGTGGTTACGGCCGGGTGTGACACAGCCTGGGATCAAACCCGGGTCTGTAGTGAAGCCTCAAGCACTGCGATGCAGTGCCTTGGACCGCTGCGCCACTTGGGAGGCAATCAGTCCTTTCTTGGTCTACACACAGGATTTTTTTTCAGAATAACCTTAACTTTATAGGTTGCTATATCCATTTGCAAGTATTCTAGCAGCGCCAGGAGTTTTACATTTGAGATCAAGTGTTTGGTTAAATTTTCTGAAGGCGGGCACAGTCTTCTTCTCTTTTTGTTTTCATACTAATTTCAATTAGGTTCCCATGTTTCTACTATTTTCATGCAAACTGCTAAAGTTGGTTGGCCTGACAATGCAGCAACTAATAGC
Source organism: Thymallus thymallus (assembly GCA_023634145.1). Taxonomy (NCBI): domain Eukaryota; kingdom Metazoa; phylum Chordata; class Actinopteri; order Salmoniformes; family Salmonidae; genus Thymallus; species Thymallus thymallus. The sequence goes on from CM042423.1 coordinate 11,910,651, forward strand.
TGGTGGATGTTTCACTTTGTATTTATCCTGAAATTGTTTGTATGGTTCTCTGTGGGCGCTGTTCAGATGAACTTTGAAGTTAATTGGGTTCTCCCTTTTAACTCTGTTCCACACAGGCTGCCATATTCTGACACTACAATACATTGCTTTGTCATTTCCAGCAATGTACTCAAAACAATCCCATACAGTGCTTTATCTTTTGCTGCCGCCATTGTTCACGCCTATAGACAAGTTAGTTGACAACGTCACAAAAACGATGCACGCGATTCAATGGGGCAGAAGTCTTATTGTGATTCTGGATGTCCAGATAGCTAGTAACAATGACAAGATGTTGCCATGTCGGGAATCGTAAGTGGCTCGTTTCAGCTATCTTGTTCTTTATAAAAATGCTTTGTTTTGAGGCATTTTGGTGTTTATGCTAATAAGGCTAAAAACTGTAACAATGTAAAGTATTTGAGAGACAACAAGTGCTCATTGTGCAAATGTATTTATGTTTTCAATAAACATTGGAGACAAAATATAGTTTACATGTTGTTAACAATCTAAGCCAACCCCATCTGTTTTGCCCCATAGTTGAGCACGCATCGGTTTTATTGCTAAACAGCCAACGAGTATATGGTTCACGCTCGCCCTAGGATTTCTTCACTGTTAGCTACAGATAATGATGCATAAGTTAGGCCTAATTGAAACACTGCCATCCACTGGCAGCATTTATTTACCTGCCAGATTCAGAAGCTCGAAAAAACCATTAGAAAAAAAGCTTTTTTTTTTATTTTAGTTCATTTTGCAGTCAAAGTTTCAGTATAGTTTCAAATATTTTTCTTAATTATTTTATTTCAGTTTACAAAAAAAATAATCAAATTAAAGTTTTTATTTTAGTTTCAGTTTTTGTTTACTATAATAACCTTGGTGGGTGTGTGTCAGGGCAGGACGTCTAACTGCTGTTTCCTTGGCATCTGTAATTCTGTCATATTCTACCTGGTGGTATGCAAGGATTTAGCCAAACCTGGTGGTATGCAAGGATTTAGCCAAACCTGGTGGTATGCAAGGATTTAGCCAAACCTGGCTATTTGTATCCATAAAAGATATGATTGATGCTACACTAGCATTTCTATAGCCTTTATTCTAGGTAGAATCACATTAGTGACTCACCACCTGGATTCGGTCTTATGTATCACAATTTGAATTTCTGTTTTTTACATTGGATAAAAGTAGAGACTCAGAGCTACAAAATGGTATATCATACACTGCATTTCTGAGGAACAATGGGAAAGTAATTCTGCTTTGAAAGTTGATCAACTTGTAAACTCACTTTTGAGAAAAATGTATTTTAATGTTTTGGTACTACTATTGGAGAGCCCTTCTTGGTCTACACCCGGCTGCCGTTTGCATTGTTGGAGATAGCCGCATACAATCTGTAGGGATCCAAGGCCAATTTTAACATGCCCAAGTCGTTAAGTCATACATTTAGCCCCTTCAAGCCATCCAGCAACCCAAAAAAAATCTATTCCAACCCAAACTTTGGCAATGACCAAATTGGCTGAAAATTTGGTGTGACCTAAGTGTTATTTTGGTTTGTCGGGAAAGCTTTGAAAGGGAGAGGGCAAAAAAAACACAATTACCAGGTGCTGCTGGCTTCGCCTCTCTTCCTGTAATTGTTTTTCTGGATTCGATAAAGAAATTAATTTCCCTCATTAAACACAATGTACATGGAGACAGAAGGCAGTCGGTGCAGAAGCCACAATGAACAAATTACTTTTGATTCCAGAACTGATGATTTTACATGCAGGCGCCAAAATGAATATTCATTTCACCCCCCGAATCCAATTTGTACATGTACCTGAGCAATAAGCTGCATATACTGTTACATGAGCCATGTTCAGCACCCACACAGGCAAGATAAAATAAATTGGGTAGATATTCAACCAGTTACTGATAAACTCCAGTTCAACCTACTTAACAGCTTCCCTTACTGTAAAAGGAAAATTGCACAACAACGCATTCAACTGAAATGTATCTTCCGCATTTCACCCAAGCCCTCTGTACTTCAAGCGGAAATACTGTTTTAGCGTTGAATGTGATGTATAGGAAGAGTCCATTGGCTTTGTTCGAAGATGACTCCTATTCAGATAAATCACATCAACCTCTCACCCTAAAGCTATCAACTCATTAGAGATCTGAAAATACTGAATGCCTAGTCTGTAGCAAGGGGAAGATGAGTGAGAGAGTGTGTGTGTTTCAATTAGTTTTTTTATGTCACGTGCACAAGTACACTGAAATGCCTTTCTTGCTAGCTCCAAACCCCAAAATGCAGCAATCAATATAAATGGAGCATTAAAATAACAAGAGGTAAAACAAATATGAACACAAGTAAGAAGCTATAAACACAGGGTAAATTCCAATACCATATTTACAATGTGCAGGGACACTGGAGTGATAAAGGTAGATATGTATAGGGGTAAGGTGACTTGGCAACAGGATATAGCAGCAGTGTAAATTATGATTGTATGCGAGTGTGTGCGTGTGTGTGTATGTGTAGAGTTCGTATACATGTGTGTGTCAGTGTGCGTGAGTGTAGAGTCCTGTGAGTGTGCATGAAGAAAGAAAAATCCAAATAAAATACAACTGTCCAATCAAGATAGTTAGCCATTTAGCAGTTTTATTGCTTGGGGATAGAAGCTGTTCAGGAGACTGTTGGTGTCAGACTTGATGCACCGGTACCGCTTGCAGAGAGAATAGTCTATGGCTTGGATGGCTGGAGTCCTTAACAATTATCCGGGCCTTCCTTTCACACCGCCTGATATAGAGGTCCTGGGTGACAGGGAGCTCAGCCCCAGTGATGTACTGGGCTGTCCACACCACCCTCTGTAGCGCCATGCGAATGAGGACGGTGTTGTTTGCATACCAAGCAGTGATGCAGCCAGTCAAGATACTCTCAATGGTGTAGCTGTAGAATTTTGAGGATTTGCAGGCCCATGCCAAACATTTTCAACCTCCTGAGGGGATCAATAAAGTACCTATCTATCTATCACAGCATCACGCTTTCTTCACGACTGTGCGTGTGTGAGTGGACCATTTTAAGTCTGTAGTGATTTGGACACAGAGGAACTTGAAGCTCTCAACCCAACCCATTTCCTAGTCCACTATCAACACCTTGATCTTACTGATGTTGGAAGGAGAGGTTGTTGTCACCACACTGTCACCGGTGATCAGGGAGTACAGGGGACTGTTGAGGGTCAGCGTGGCATAGGTAACGTTGCCTACCCTCATCACCTGGGGTCGGCCGGTCAGGAAGTCCAGGATCCAGTTGCAGAGGAAGTTGTTCAGTCCCAGGGTCCTAAGCTTGGTGACCAGCTTGGAGAGGACAATGATGTTGAATGCTGGGCTGTAGTCCATGAAAAGCCTACTCACATAGGTATTCCTCTTATCTAGGTAGGTGAGGGCAGAGTAGAGTGCAATTGAGATTGCGTTGCTTATGGATCTGTTGGGGCTGTATTCAAATTGGAGTGGGTCTAGGGTGTCTGGAATGATGGAGATTATGTGTGCCAAAACCAGCCTTTCAAAGCACTTCATGATTACAGATGTGAGCACTGCAGGGCGGTAGTCAGTGGTATGAAGAGTTCTTGGGAACAGGAATGATGGTAGTCATCTTAAGATATGTGGGGATTACAGACTGGGACAAGGAGAGGTTGAAAATTACTGTGAATATGCCAGCCAGTTGATCTGCTCATGCTCTGAGAACAGACCCTGGAACAGCCTCGGAGAGTAAGATCACCCAGTCCTCTGGGTTGGTGGGGCCCACACGCACAAAAACTCTCCTCTTTTACTGTGCAATTCTGGCAGTTCTTACATTTGCCACTAGAGGGCAATCAGACGATTTCCAAGGGTCTGTACTCCCGAAGTTCTTGACTGTTTTTGAACTTGCCAGTTAGCTAGCAGTTCTCAGCTGTTAGCAGCCAAAACAGATGATTAAATAATTCATGACAAAATGATGTCAATGTACCAAATATTAAACCTTGTAAACAATTAATGGCAATTCATGGTAACCTCGTAAAGGTTTATTTGAAACAGGCGTTTATTTGAAACAGGTGTTTTATTTGCTGAAATATGTGCCTTTGCCCAGCTATTAAAAGGGACAGGCGGCTATTTGAGACTGCGATACCAACTGCTGCGTAATGTCCAAAAAGCTAAAAATATAATCAAATCGACTTTAGGGAAATACTAAAACATCACAGCCTCTGAGAACAAAATAAAATGGATGTAGTTAGGATTGGTTTTGTTGTAACCAATGTTTTTACTGAGGGCACCAAATTAACCGTATCATAAAACATTTACGCCATTAGCTGGAATGTGGGGCAGCGTATAGAAGGAAGGGCTTAAATCATGAGAGTAAGACCGAGGCCCTATACAGAGAGACAATTCCTACTTTAGACAGATGGTAATGTTATCATTGGCTAGCAAAGTTTGTCAAAATAAGCTAGCAATGCTAACATGAGCTAGCTACAATCTGGTGTTCTCCCCTCAATCTTACCTAGCTAGATAACGTTATACTGCATCTAAAGTCAATCTGGCGACATCAAAATGATGACAAAAGGTTTTCCTACTAACTATTTGCCTCTTTTTGAAATGGCATTGTATTTCAAAGCCACTGGAATGCACTTTTGATGAAATCTTCCCTATTTTAGGCAACCAAAAGTGTGCAGGAGTACAGAGCCAAAACATTTGTCACTGTCCTAATACTTTTGGAGCTCACTGTATGTCATCCAGTTTAAGAAATATTACCAGTTGTTATGCCTTTGTCAGAGAAACGTCTCAGGAAAACTATCTTTGTCAAGACAACAAAGAGGGAAAGCAGCATTGAGAAAAATCATAGTGACAAGAACACAATACACATTCATTTTACAGATTGACAATGAATGCAACAAGGTGAAAACTATCTAAGCAATAAACAAGTCCTTATCACAGTATCTCCTAGATAGGAAACAGACTGGAGGTAAAGGGGGTGTTGTTTGCCTTCACAAATCCTTTATACAGTCTTATAAACCTTTATAAGGAGCTTTATAAAGATTGCATTGGCAATACATTGGCAATGCATCAGTTTAAAAGTTATCTGCCTGGCTTGTAAACATTGGTGGGACCACCTCGCAAGAATTGATAACCATCCACCGCACGGTTGATTCAAATAACTGCTTATTAAACCCAATTAAATCATTTGTTCGACATTTGATCATTTAGGCCTAGATATCTAACAAAATAAGCAGTCTGATTTGATCAGAACACTCATCTTTATGTACAGTATAGCCCAGTTTGATTGGATTCCAGCCCATAACGAATAGAATAGTGTGATTTCGTGAAAACCCACCTACTAGGCCTTAGAAAGCAGTAATGACCCTAGGGTAAGGGTACCACTGATTGTTTTCACAAGCCAGATGGCACGCAGGTAGACCCCTGCACCAGCTCTGGAAGGGTATCTGCCTCCCTCCTCTCCATCTACACTCTCCTTTTTTCTTGTTATTTTGGCAATAAAAAGGTAGTTTACAGACAGAGCAACTCTTGCTACAAGGATTATACATTTTCCAGACATATTCATTTTACTGCATAAGTGGTTCGCTTAAACGAATTAGGCCAGCCATCCAGAATGCACTGCAATGGGGCGGCACCACAACAAAAGGAAAGGCGAGGTCAGCATCTAGCAATATAGTCAAAAGTGATATCCGTCAGACATACACTGTTGGGACACTTTGTCCACAGCTGTGTAGAAAATATTATGAAGAACGACGTGGCATTGAATGAGCAAAGACAAGATACATTGAAAGTAAACTACAGGTTGGCATCGAATTAGACAGAAAGCAAAGCGTCAACTGTCCTCTCGTTTTTACCCTAGGGGGAGGATGTCAAGGTCTTCACCGTCTGAGGTAGATGGCTCTGTTAGTTTTGTTATGGGCATGTTTACCGTACACCCACCACATTGAAGATATTGCTGTAATCACGTGTCACCACCTTGAGAGCACGTCACAGATGATGAGATGGAGAGTCAGAGACAAACAAGTGTTAACTAGTAGGCCTACTAGCCCTTGGTAGAATGTCTGGGAAATAATGCACAATTGATCTGAGGAACTGACGGGAAGGATTCAAAACTAAAATAAATAAAATGTTAGACTGATCCTAATTGGGATATTTTATGTCTCACACACACATACACTGAATAGCCTGTCACTCATGTTAGTCCATTCCCTTTCATATCTAAAATGACATTGAGGACAAAATAGCAAAATATATTGAAATGAGACTTGAAATGTTGAAAAGAATTATAAAAAAATCTTACAAACTAAAAATAAAAAGCTGGAATGTCGTTGACTTTTCAAATCATGTTGCATGGATTCTCTCTGTGTGGAACAATAGTGTTGAACGTGATTTTTAATGACTTCATCTCTGTACCCCACACATACATTTATCTGTAAGGTCCCTCAATCAAGTAATGAATTTCAACCACAGATTCAACCGCAAAGACCAGCAAGGTTTTACAATGCCTCACAGAGAAGGGCACCTACTGGTAGATAGGTAAAAAATGTAAAAAGCAGACATTGAATTTCCCTTTGAGCATGATTAAGTTATTAATTACACTTGAGGGTGTATCAGTACACCCAGACACTACAAAGAGACAGGCCCCTCATGGATTTCACCATGAGGCCAATTGTGACTTTAAAACAGTTACAGAGTTTAAAGGCTGTGATAGAAAACTGAGGATGGATCACAACATTGTAGTTACTCCAATATTAACCTAAATGACACAGTGAAAAGAAGAACATTCCAAAACATGCATCCTGTTTGTAACAAGGCACTAAAGTGTTATTGCAAAAAATGTGGCAAAGCAATTAACTTTTTGTCCTGAATACAAAGTGTTATGTTTAGGGCAAATCCAATACAACACATTAGTTAGTACCACTCTCCATATGTTCAAGTATAGTGGTGGCTGCATCATGTTAGGGGTATGCTTGTATTAGTTATGGACTGGGGAGTTTTTCAGGATAAAAAATAAGCACAGGCAAAATCCAAAATGAAAACCTGGTTCAGTCTGCTTTCCACCACACACACAAATAAATATACATACATACATACATACATACATACATACATACATACATACATACATACATACATACATACATACATACATACATACATACATACATACATACATACATACATACATATATATACACACATATACACACACATACATATATATATATATATATAACCTTTATTTAACTAGGCAAGTCAGTTAAGAACAAATTCTTATTTACAATGACGGCCTTCCTGAATATGATTGTCTAGCAATGATTAACAATCAACTTCACAGAGGCTGAAGAATTTGTAAAAGAATAATGGGCAAATGTTGCACAATTCAGGTGTGGAAAGTTCTTACAGACTCACCCAGAAAGACATGCAGCTTTAATCTCTACCAAAGGTGATTCTAACATATATTGACTCTGGGGATTGAATACTTCTCTAATCAAGATAGTGTTTTATTTTTCATTATTTATTTTTACGAATGTTAGAAGTTTTCTTCCACTTTGATATTAAGAGTATGTTGTGTATAATCGTTAACAAAATAAATGACAATTAAATCAATTTTAATCAAACTTTGTAAAACCACAAAATGTGGAATAAGTCAAAGGGTGTGAATAATTTCTTTAGGCACTGTATGTATATAGATAGCAAAACATTAAATTAGTAAATAAGTGTGAACGCGTAAGGCATACGTCAGCGGGCTACTGGTTTGTCGCAGTTATGGCAGTCTTCTGTGCAAAGGAATGAGATTGAAACATAAAACTAACCAATTCTGGTGGATCGTGATTGTCTATATTTAATGTATCGTGCGTTGCAGATGGGCTAATCGTGTATGTTACTGCGTCAGTTTTCCCCTAACATGCATCGTGGCACTCATAATTGACAACATGGTACATGTGGAAAAAACGTCAATTTTCATCCTATTCCAGATATTGCCATTCATCAGTGACCGTATAAACCGTTTCGACTTGAACATGTTATTGTATACAACCACTGTTTCAAGCACCAATTGTAAAACGGACTGTGAACTGTTCCGTGGTACCCTACACAAACTTCATTCATCACCAACTTCACATTGCGCCAAAGTAACGCGCTGCGCATTATTTCAACATCTTCTGAAAGCAGGGTTGTGAATGGAGAAACAGACATATAGTGCATAGTTACAACCATTCCCTTTATATTAAACCATACCCCAAACTATTTGAAATGTAGGCCTACACATTGATTATCTAATTTGGATAGAACAGCAAGGACGCGCTCATTATGTGACGCTCATTTATCACCGCAACTGACACCAGAAACTATAGAGATCTTGAGGTAATTAATTGAAAACTGCGTAGCCAATAAATAACCAACCGTGACACACCGTAGACAAGTTTATTTTAAAATTATGTCTTAAATATAGTATATCATATAACTCATTAGCCTACACATTATATTCAGCACGCGCAAATATTGGATATAGGCTACGAGAAACTGCAGGTAGGTTAACTGAAGTGCATATGCGAACCAGAATATAGATGAAGATGCAGGCAAAGGCATATAGCCTACATTTTAGCATAACATTCTTACCGTGTTTTAGAAGATACTGGTGAAACGATTACCCCCTTCAAATAGTCCTCCCATTGAAAGTGTAAGTGCTAAAATTGTTCATACAATATTTTCTTTACCCAATTGATACCGTCCTTGGGCACAGATCACTTTCCTCAGAGGGTCGAGGGAAAAGAATGGCGACTCCAAATAATTATTTCGAATAACTCCTCTTATATTTTCTCATAAATCTGGTAGTAGGCTAGAAGAGCTGGAAATGTCTGTAGGATCCGTGTACTGTCGATATTGCTGGATTAAGAACTGGCTCCTTGTGTATACAGATGACAGTCCCTCAAAAGTAGTGGCGCACAACACGTCCTCTTGTGCAGTAACTACTACATCTTGTTCTAAAGTAAAAGCTCAAAGGCAAAACACATTAGAGCATCAAAACAAAAAAAAGAGTAGGCTATACAAAATTATTTTGTCTCTTGTTTGAAAATATCCACGGCAAAGAACTCGTTATATTTTTTGCTTCCAAACCTTTGCTCTCGGCGCATATGACAAACCAATTTCGGAGCAATGCCTGCGAGAAATGCGGTCTTTGACTCAAGGTAGAATACGAGAACGGCGAGAGGCAAAACTCGGATCTGGATTGTCGTTCACACCGTATACTCGGGCTCCACCTAGCAGTAAACATAAAAAATGATAGCTGTGCATAATAGTAGATTGCAAAATAGTTGGGAAGAGATTTTCGATGTACAGACTCCATGGCACATAGTTTATGAACTGATACGCAAACAACGCCGGATTCAAAACTTAGAATTGTTCCATTTCAAACTATTCAAAAGACAACCTTCCCAGCTCTGCATATTTTGCTACAAAGAGACAGAGTCATTAGATCATTTATTTTGGTACTGTCCATATGTAGCTTGTTTTTTGTCACAGGTCCAGGAATGGCTGAAGAATTGCAACATTTACCTGGAGCTAATGCTGCAGACAGCAGTACTGGGTGATTTGAAAAGTCATAGTTAATCGATCAATAATATAATAATACTTTTAGCAAAAATGTTTTATCTTTCATTTACAATCTGTAGAAACTATAAGAAAAGAAAGGTTCAGAACCTTTTGTGAAACATCACAGCACGGTTGAAAAATATATGACAAATAGAAATCCAATATGGATGGTGTTAAGATATAGATGGGAGGGGTTGAATGGAGCTGAAGGGTGGGACTAATAACAAGATTGTAATAACAACTATTGTAAAATGTATATTGTATGTATAAACTGGAAGTAGAAGCCTAAGTGTTGTTGTTCATTAGATTACTCCTATCAGGGGAGGGGTGGTAGGGTTAGTGGAAAACAATAAAGGAAAAAAAAAAAATATATATATATATATAAATTAAAAAAAATAAAAAATAAAAAATATATATATTTTTATATATATATATTCCTTTATTGTTTTCCACTAACCCTACCACCCCTCCCCTAATTGGAGTATACATATACTGTACACATACATACATATAAATACACATAATATATATACATATATATATATATATATATATTATGTGTATTTATATGTGTGTATGTATGTGTACAGTATATGTATATATATGTACAGTACCAGTCCAAAGTTTGGACACACCTACTCACTTGTAGAATAACAGTGAAGACATCGAAACAATGAAATAACACATGGATTCATGTAGTAACCAAAAAAGTGTTACATTTTTTAAATATATATTTTAGATTCTTCAAAGTAGCCACCTTTTGCCTTGATGAAAGCTTTGCACACTCTTGGCATTCTCTCAACCAGCTTCACCTGGATGTTTTTCCAACAGTCAAGAAGGAGTTCCCACATATACTGAGCATTTGTTGGCTGCTTTTCCTTCACTCTGCGGTCCAACTCATACCAAAGCATCTCACTTGGGTTGATGTCAGGTGATTGTGGAGGCCTGGTCATCTGATGCAGCACTCCATCACTCCCCTTCTTGGTCAAATAGCACTTCCACAGCCTGGAAGTGTGTTGGGTCATTGTCCTATTGCTGCAGAATGCTGTGTTAACCATGCTGGTTAAGTGTGCCTTGAATTCTAAATAAATCACAGACAGTGTCACCAGCAAAGCACCCCCACACCATCCCACCTCCTTCTCCATGCTTCACGGTGGGAACCACACATGCGGAGATCATCCGTTCACCCACTCTGCGTCTCACAAAGACATGACACCAAAAATATCAAATTTGGGCTCATCAGACCAAAGGACAGATTTCCACCGGTCTAATGACCAATGCTTGTGTTTCTTGGCCCATGCAAGTCTTCTTATTATTAGTGTCCTTTAGTAGTGGTTTCTTTGCAGCAATTCGACCATGAAGGCCTGATTCACAGTCTCCTCTGAACAGTTGATGTTGAGATGTGTCTGTTACTTGAACTCTGTGAAGCATTTATTTGGGCTGCATTTTCTGAGGCTGGTAACTCTAATTAACTTATCCTCAGCAGCAGAGGTAACTCTGGGTCTTCCTTTCCTGTGGCGGTCCTCATGACAGCCAGTTTCATCATAGCGCTTGATGGTTTTTGCGACTGCACTTGAAAAAACTAAAAAATATATATAAAAAAAATATGTAAGGTATAGGCCTAGTTAAAATGATTAGTTTACACCTTATAAAGTTATGGGCTAATAAACAGTTATAAGATGTTTGGTTGGAAATGATTTCAACCTGGAAAATGTACTGATACGGATTATGAATTAATTAATTAAATAATTTGTGTTTAATGACAGGTCTGCATATTTTAAATTGTATACTGATTGTTTAGCACGAAATATATGTAAATAACTTCAATTCAATCACCAATAACTCTCCATATCACATACAAATGTTTGAATATCATGCTGTGTAGACCTTGATAGTGAAGCACATTCCTTTTAAATATACTGGGACACCTTGATCTAGTGCACTGCAGGCAGGTAGTGGTTCATTTTTCAATGGGGCTTGCATTTGAAAAGATTAAGTGTTATCTCTAGCCAGCACTGCTTGCAATGCACCCCCGATGCAAATTGATTTCTGCAGGTAGTGCGCTGACCAAAGCTACATGTCATTACTATACCAGTGCTTGAAAACCTTGGTAGCTAGCTTCTGTATGGCTATATACTGTATATAGTATACTGCTGCCATCTTAACTGCATTAAACAGTACATGAGAACTGCCTCCACAACAACATACTCCAAGAACGATTAGGTGAATATCATACCATTTATGGAAATGTAACCACATTCTGAGATCTTTGTCTTATCACACATTTCAGAGACACTAGACCGAGACAGTTTAATAGTATAGGTTGCATGTAACACCATAGCACATAAGGCTGCGTCCCAAATGACACTCTATTTTCTATAGTACACTACTTTTGAACAGAGACCTATGGGCACTGGTCAAACGTAGTGCAGTAAATAGAGAATAAGGCGCCAATTGAAGGAGAGATTGAGAGAGACAGGGAGGCAGGCGTCCTGCGTCATGTAACTAACTCAGGACGCCTCCGCCACACTTGCAGCCTTATGGTGATTATATGGTGCTTCAGTGACTAGATTCATAATTAGTGAGATACATTGGTGGAGGATAACATTGTTGAGTCCTTTTTGAATAGACAGAGGCCCATTTCAATTTCTTATTACTTGTAAACACGGCCATTGAGTTACTGGACAATGTATAATTGTGTGTGTGTGTGTGTGTGTGTGTGTGTGTGTGTGTGTGTGTGTGTGTGTGTGTGTGTGTGTGTGTGTGTGTGTGTGTGTGTGTTACTGCCAAATACAGCTGCCAACAGTGGGGTTTACCCAACAAAGACAGTTAAGCACCTGAGACATAGTTATAATAATTGAACATCAAAGTGATACATGGAACCATAAAAGCTCAATGCACAAACTCAACATGCCCCTGAGAAACTATGCCAAATATAAAGCTGTTTAGGAAAATTAAAGCTTATGGGGACAATAAGTAGGAGACGTTCCCATGCATTCATGCTCACAAGCAAGCAGAGGATTTTATTTCATCGAGTGTTGACACTTTAATAGTGCTGAATGCTTAAAGTGCTGAAACAACTAGAAGCTTAGTTGTCCTCTGCTTATTGTGTTCATGTGTGAACGTTCAGTTGTTTTGCTTTATTTACAGAGGGTTGTTTGATTTTTCCATTTTCAGCATTAAGATAATGAACCTATTGTAATTGTTAGGTCTTTGTGCCACTCACTTGGGTTACCCTCTCACTACTTAATAGTAGGCTTTTGAACAAAAGCAATCAACCTTGTATAATTAGCATGATTGCCTGGGCCTACTATCTTATGGTCTCATAGTGCACATAAAAGTTCTGTAGACATTCGGAAGGTCTAGGCCTACCAACAACTATACTGTTATCCAACAGGTAGCCAGACTACTTTACTCGCATAAAAACATGGTTAGTGTTAGAATTTCAATATTGCCGAGAGCTGTGACGCACTGGTCTGGACCGGAGCTCGTTTGTTGGTGCAATATTCACTCCAAAATTTGCTCAAGCTTTGATCGGTTCTCTTAAACGTGTTTTCCTGAGGGGTTGAGAACTCTCCTTCCATGGGTTTGAAAATCAAACAGTTCTATTGGCTGTATGAGGGAGAAAGAGACACAGGAGAACCAATCAGTAAAAAAGCACATCCCCTTTATCAACGCTTCACGCCTACAACATCAAGGAGCCTTTCCAGACTGAAGTCAGGAAGACTTGGGCATTTGCTGTCAGCCAGACTAGACAGTTATTGGTTTCACAAGCAAAATGTAGTTGGTGACGGTTTAGCTTTATCATTTCATGCCTATTGTCAAAGGTTTGGTTATTGAGTTTACTATTTCTATATCTCGAAATGGTTAGAAATTAGCTTTGAATCCTCATGATAGACCAGGTGAAATGTTTGTCATTTCTGCTGTGTCAACCAGAGCAGCGTTGGGGAGCACCAATTATTCTGTGTTTTTGGGTAGGCCTAATGTAATGTTACTAAATCCCAATCCCACATGTTCTATGCATAGTTAAACACTACTATTGAAATGTAGGCTATATACAATGTTTGGTCATTGAGATTGCATTACCTGAATGTGTGAATAGTGATTTCATGCCTATATGGAAGACTATTAATGTCACTAACGGAAGGAGTGGCAGACCAAGACATTGTGCCGAAGTAGTTTGTCATAACTTTTATTTAAGCAAACTTGAAACACAGGAAAAAAACAAGCACAAGACAGTGAACCACCAAGCACAGGTGGATAACATGAACATAAATATGGCCCCCAATTGACTAGCAGCTGCCTCTAATTGGGGACCAACACAAAACCAAACATAGAACCACATATAATAGACCTGTCAGGTTCTGACGATAGAAAACTAGAGGGAGCCACAGGCTTCCCTATGATCAGAGCCTGACTAATTGATGATTGGTCTAAAATGGTATAGTGTTGAGGGTATCCCAGGTATCCTATTTAAAACCTGCCATTCCTCTGCCAGAGAGACAGGGGTAAGGCTGTCATACTGGTTGTTCTAGGAGGTGTGATTGAGGCTTGTCTTATTCAGAGCTCTGTTTTGAGTTGTTGATTATTTTTCCCATTTATCTGAGAATGTTTTCCTGTTTGTTATTTTTATGTGTTACATAGTGTACATACGTTTGGTGCCGTTAGCTACTCCACTTCAAGAACATCATGATGCCTGCATCCTCACTGCGACGGCTTTCCTAACACCAAAAATGCTAACATAACACTATGTGGACAGATCCATTTACGCCTGTGTTCTCAGTGAGTCAGAATTTCATTATCAATTTGCAATGTGGTGTATCACTTGAAATGGCACGTCCTTGTTTAAAGCTGAATGTCAACTCAATAAATGTCAGAGGGAGATATGACATTGTTGATTATCGAACAGGCCAGTAGCATTGACAGCAGGGTTGGGGTCAATCCCTTTTCAATTCCAGTCAATTCAGAAAGTAAACCAAATTCCAATTCCAAAATATTCTAATTGAAAAGCATTGAAAAGTTTTCACATAAGAAAAATAAGACCCATCAAGAATGAGAAAAACAGAAAATCCACGACTTGGAAAGAAAAGTTTAAATAGAAATGCTAAGACCCATCAACAGTTGAAGATTGAATATAACGCAATAAACACCTGATCTGCAGATATTTCTGAAATGAAATCCAAGCAACAACATGTTGAGCAAGGTGAAAGTGCAGGGAAAATTGGCAAATATAAGAAAGATGGAAAATTATGAAAGAGAAAGAGGAACGTACCATCCATAGCATTCAAACCCCAAATGGTAGCATAACAATGGATCCTTCTAAAATCAACTCTGTCTTTAAAAAATGTTTTATCACAAACTGTATCAATCCGAAAAAGAAAAAAAAAGTTCAAAGGAAGATTTCCTTTAAGATAATTTTACCAATTATAAGTGAACCAGAGAAAATGAATATGGATATTAACATTACCCCAGGTGAATTGTCGGAGGCCATCAATTATATACAAAATGGGAAATTGTCCCAAATTACCAAAGTCTATGTTACTTATGCTCACAGCAGCTCTAGAGAAAAATTAACTTCCCCAGTCACTATGTTGAGCTACAATCACCCTACTTAAAAAGAAAGATGAGGATCCATTATCATGCGGATCCTCCCGCCCATTATCACTCTTGAATATGGATTACAAAATCATTGGTAAGGTATTGGCTTTTCTCATAGAAACAAAAAGTTGATTCACTCAGATCAAACAGGGTTAATACTGAACAGGATGTCTTCAGACAAAAACATGTTTACATTTTTATTTTTATTTTGGGACACTTTTTTGTTGAATCCCTTTTCCAATCCATTCTACTTTGAAAACAGGACGTTCATGTTCAGTCATGCATTTCAGATTCCTAGACAGTTTATTGTATCAACGGGTGGGAGGCCAAAATGAAACTGGGGTATCATTGGATGAGCTGGCAGATATGACAAATGAAAGTTCTTATTCTATCTCCAATTGTTGACAAGGCAGTTATTTCCGTTGCAATTAAATAGGATTTCCAATATAATAATGTATATTATGTACCATCATAATAGGCACGAATTAACCAAGCTGCATTAGCCAATGCAAATCATGTAGAAACCAATCATATGTCAAGGTGTGACAGACTCTTCAAATCCTGGCCGTCTGCACTGTACAGTGTTAGGCCGCTGAGCTAAAGCCTAGGCATTACCTCTGAGAGCGGACACACATTTTCAGGTCTCAGGCAAGTAACCACCTCAAATTCAACCATGCTATCTAGTTGAGCTTTGCTGCTCTGATCAGTGGGATGACAGTACACAAACACCTCCTCTAATCATAGAACATGTATACAAGTCTACAACTATATTGGTACATTTCAATGAGTTGGAATGCAGGATTCTAGTTCAAACTCAAGTTTTATTGCTACACACAGGAATGAATTAATGAATGAATAGAATAGGAACTTTCTTCATGAACTTTCTTCATGTTACCACAACAAAATCAAAACCAAAATGTTACCAAAACAAAACCAAATCCCTTCTTTAAGGATAAAATCAAAATGTTTATCCCCATGTCAGATCTGCTGCTGAATCACGATTTAACAGACAAAAGGGGTAGTTTGTTGCCAATGGGCACTTGATACATAACTTTGAGTAACAGCTCTCTCTCTCATATCAACATTTTATAAGCTTTGCACATCTGGGTCGGAAATGGAGCACATAATCCTATAAACAGGATATAGACAGAAATCTTAGTTTGAATAGCATGTCATGTCCTTTCCAAAGTGAACCTAAATGCATTCTATTGTAGTTTTTTCCACATCATGATCACATAATGCTTCATACATTTGCATGCTCATCTGCCCCTGGCTAATACATGCTGTGTGTATTTTGGTCGCACGTCCTTGCAAATGTAATGTGTGTGGTTTTGATTGTGCTATCCTTGTGGGGACCAGGTTTAGGGTGAGGGTTACAACTAGGGTTAGGGTTTGAATTATGATTAGGGGTTAGGGATTAGGTTTTAGGGTTAAGGGTCTGGGGTTACGTTTAGGCTAGTTTAAGGGTTATGGTTAGGGAAAATAGGAATTTGAATAGGAATCAATTGTTTGGTCGCCTCAAGGATAGTAAAACAAACGTGTGTGTGTGTGTGTGTGTGTGTGTGTGTGTGTGTGTGTGTGTGTGTGTGTGTGTGTGTGTGTGTGTGTGTGTGTGTGTGTGTGTGTGTGTGTGTGTGTGTGTGTGTGTGTGTGTGTGTGTGTGTGTGTGTGTGTGTGTGTGTGTGTGTGTGTGTGTGTGTGTGTGTGTGTGTGTGTGTGTGAGAATAGGGCAACCAGTGGAGCATAAGCAACTGTTTATCTGTTTATTCATCTTCATCTACTATTCGTACTACAACTATTTGTACATTGCTAAAACATTGTACTTAGCTAATAATATAACACTTGAAATGAGAGAGAGAGAGAGAGAGAGAGAGAGAGAGAGAGAGAGAGAGAGAGAGAGAGAGAGAGAGAGAGAGAGAGATTAAAGCCTGGAGAAGAGTCCCCTAAGCAAGCTGGTCCTGGGGCTCTGTTCACAAATAGACCCCACAGAGCCCCAGGACAGCAACACAATTAGACCCAACCACATCATGAGAAAACAAAAAGATAATTACTTGACACATTGGACAGAATTTACAAAAGAACTGAGCAAACTAGAATGCTATTTGGCCCTAAACAGAGAGTACACAGTGGCAGAATACCTGACCACTGTGACTGACCCAAACTTAAGGAAAGCGTTGATTATGTACAGACTCAGTGAGCATAGCCTTGCTATTGAGAAAGGCTGTCGTAGGCAGACCTGGCTCTCAAGAGAAGACAGGCTATGTGCACACTGCCCACAAAATTTGGTGGAAACTGAGCTGCACTTCCTAACCTACTGCTAAATGTATGACCATATTAGAGATACATATTTCCCACAAATTACACTGACCCACAAAGAATTTGAAAACAAACCCAATTTTGATGAACTCCAATATTTACTGGGTGAAATACTGTAGTGTTGCATTGAAGAACAAACACCATTGTAAATATAACCCATTTTGATTTATCTTTCCTTTTGTACTCTAACTATTTGCACATAATTTGACATTTGAAATGTCTATTATTTTGGAACTTTTGTGAGTGTAATTTTATTGTTTATTTCACTTGCTTTGACAATGTAAACAAATGTTTCCCATGCTAATAAAGCCATTAAATTGAATTGAGAGAGAGAGAGAGAGAGAGAGAGAGAGAGAGAGAGAGAGAGAGAGAGAGAGAGAGAGAGACCAATGAACACACACATTCCATGTTAGCCACAGCCAGCAGAATGGCTCTAGATGCAGCTATAAGTTTAAATATTTGAGATGATGGTAAATACCTTCTGTAAACAATATAGTTTGTGTCTATACTTTAAAGGGGCAATCCGCAGTTGAAATAATAACAAAGCAGTCTTACAAGGTTACATGTTAGTCATTTAGCAGATGCTCTTATCCAGAGTGACTTACAGTTAGTGCATTCATCATTAGATAGCTAGGTGACACAACAACATATCACAATCATATTCCCTCAACAAATAATGTATTATCAAAGTCTGTGCTAGCCAGTCTTCCTGCCTCTGTTTTGGAGAAATATAAACACTCTCAAAATTAAGACAGAGCTATGGATGCCAGGACTGACCATCCAAGGTATCAGAAACGATTGTTTTAAGCATATTTTGAGGGTATACACTGATGTTGTTATTGATAGGCATACACACTGAAGTATATTGAGAAATTAACTAATAGGTTTCAGGACCTCTACGCTGCGAGTCAGAATAACACAGGAGATCAGCACTTCACAATGTGAAGCATAGATGGAAAGATAAAGATGTGTTATTTATGTTGTGACAAATAGATAATACTGGGTATCCTTGTTTATCATTCTTGCCAGGGACTATTTCTTCAAGCATTGACGTTACCTTTGCATGTTCGGCCTACGCCCCAATACCCATTATAATATTTATATGAGTGTATGCAATAGGACATGCCTTTTGCAATACCCATGATTATGAAACATAGACCCCCTTATAAAATTGCCCAATGCATATCAAGTAAATCCCCAATCAAGTCTGTCTGAGTGCAATACTTGAGATGATTGAGATGCAGAACAGCAGGCTTTACGTTAGGCCTAGTTGTCATGGTATCCACCAAGCGGCGCTTGTGACCTCCCAATAAACGTCCACTGTCTCTCCAATAGCTGGTCTCGAACTCAACTCTCGGTGACGCTGTTGCTGCAAATGTCTATAGAATATCGAGTTACAATACGCCCCATCTTTAAGCCTAGTCTATGTGCCGTTAGCCGGAGTACAACAGGACAGGATACGTCCTGTGTAAGCCGCCAGCCAAGGGTCAACGCCTATGTAAGTTTCCTTCGTTCCTATAATACTACTTTAAATGCATTTGACAAGCTAAACGGTAAGAAGCGTTTCGGATACATATGTAACCCAGAATTCCGAGTTCGGATTTTGAGCAACAATGTTGCTTTTGTAAAGGCTACGTTCTCAGCGTCTCGCGCCGTCAATGTTTCCGACGTTATCTTTATTTTCTCTCCCACAGCCTGTATTATACGTTTATAGTTTTGTGTTAATGTTTTAATTACTTGGGCGGTTTCATTACGTTGTCATAACGTTATACAACTTCTTTGGCGTCTCGGATAATGTCGGAAACCTGTTGATTCAGTGTCCCGAAGAAGAGATGGAGAAGGAGGGGGAGTTGAGAAAGCGGATTGTATTCGTTGCCTTCTGTAGTCGAGGCGAGGCTAGATTTAAAATAATACTATGTAAACGTGTACAAACACATTTCAATTAGAAAAATATGCCTTGCGTGAGCGGTGAACGAAAACTATGCTATAGTGGGGTTATGGATTCATACATAGCCGAGTAAGAACTATCCCATCTAGCACATAACGTTTCACAGAGCTTGGTGTAAGCCAGTGGTGTGTATTGATGGATGCCAAGGGAAGCTAGGCTTCCCCATAAAAATGACCACAAAAATAATAATTTTCCTTCAATTCGCAAGAGGCTGAATGTGTCTCTCCAGAGAAAGCATCTGAGCAAGCGAATCATTTGGCCACCCTTGATAAAAAAATAAACTATAAAATAATAGCCAATCAGCTTTGAGCTGAACTTAGTGAGCTTAAAGTTTTCTGCAGGTTTCCTCATGGTTCTATTTAAAGTCATGTTCTCAGAACATTAAGAAAACTTTCCATAAAAAACATAAGAAAACATTAGTGACGTTTGAAGAACGTTGTAAGAATGTTATTTAAGACCTATATATTCCATTCTCATTGTCAACAAAACTCTATCCTTGATCTTGTTAATTTGCCACACCTGATCTTAATGAGTGCTTGTTTCCTTTGACATTTTTGCTTAAGTTTCCATTTTACCGGTCAATAACCTTTTTTTTTTTTTTCCCCAGAAACAATTGGTAACCAAAAACGTATGTTCCCACAACTACCAAGAAACCAAATGCGCTAGCTGGGACCACTAGCAAAACCCCCTTCAATAAACCATTATCCTATTGGCTATGCTATCTGTTGGTCCAAACCTAGTGATAGGCCCTACACAAAGCTTGAAGTTGTTTATATTTTGGTTTCATTTTTTATATTGGGCGACAAATACGTTTATAGACATTTGCTGTAAGTATAGCCTACAGATAGGCCTATAGGCTATTCTATGGCTGATGATGCCATGCGAATTGGCTATGCAGCATATGCACCTGCACCTAATTATTGAGCTAAAATAGGATTTAAGCAAATTAAATAATGTGCCAACAAACAACTTATTGATAATGGATAAATACAATTAAATAAACTGTTTTCTATCTATGTGCTTGCATGTTATGACTGAAGTGGGTATGACAAGGTTACATAGCAGTTAGTGAGACGATTTACTGTAGTCCAACTAAATATGCAATATTTCACTTCCAGGTTTTTGTACATTAATGTACCTTTGATGTATAAAAAGTGTCCCAATATAAAAGGAAACAGACATTTAATTCACTTTAGAACATTGACTTCACCTGCATCACTTAACCGTTCAGTTTTAAAAACATCACAGTGCCTTGGTATAGTAACACAAATAACTTATTTCTGAACGTATTAATGAATACTTCATTAAGAGTAACTGAGAAGTGATATGGCTATTGATTAGGCTACTGAGCATAGAAGCAGAACACCTGCCTGTTTGGCCTAACATGCATAGTAAATGAGTTTGCCAAGGCCACAAAGATGCCTGGCGGTGACATACATGTCACAAAGCCATTGCCAATGTCAATTAAGGCCCCAAGAATGGCAATTGGCCGATGTTAATCCCTCAATAAGAGCATTAGTTAAAATACAAAGGCCCCATCAACCTGCATGTGCCTAGTAAAGACCTATTTCTACTAGTAGTATTGTAGCAGCTGTATGAAAACTTGTTCTGTAATGAAGCAGCTCTCATCTTTAACATAAAAAAAAGAATTCAGCTGAAAAATGTGTATTATATATTTATATTATGTCCTGTGAAGTATGAAAATTCTGAGAGTAGGCTGCTGATATTACATTTTTCTGTCAGTCAGTAAGAACACACTGGTCAGAGTGTACTTGGAAATCAACATTGAATGAGTAAGTATCCTATGTGATAATGATTGACAAAAGTAGCATTGCAACAACACTCGTCATGGTTTCACATTGATGTCGTATTAATTTGGCCAAAAGTCAAAGGTCAAATAGGGGGTACTTATATGGAGGGTGTGTAACATATGTGTATTTTGCAGGCCTTGACTACGGGAAGAGTAACACTCTCCGGTTGATAGGCAGCTATCACATCTACCGGGATTAAAAGACATGATTGAGACAATGGGTAAGTGATCAGTACATTTGTGTCAGAAAAGTGTTGATTGCTAATGTTGTCAGTTATGTGCAAGGTCTCACAACATGAAAAGAGGGAGAGGTGATAATGTTTTGATGAAGAGAGTGAATTAGATTGACGTTATAATTTATTTAGATAATGTTACTCCCTTACTCCCATCCAAACATAAAAATTCCGGACTAGGCCTCTGTTATTGTAAAATCAGCCTATTTCTCTAACAAATACAGAGCCCGAGGAGAATCCTTGTTATGCACGCTCGAACACTCAGCTACGAAAACAACAACAGTCCCCCGAAATGTACAAGCCGTTGACAGAGAAATGTGTCTGTCGAGACTCTTGTGTTATTGGTTTGTTTACTGTCTCTGCACAAAGAGGTGGGCTAGCTCTCAGAATGAACAGTGCTTTGGAACTTGTGCACGCGCTATTAGGTGTTAGTCACAGTCCGCGGGCCTCGGAAATTGCCCCATCCTCCTCAACCGGAGGACATCAAACCCATCCTTGGCTAACAAGCCGCTTTGAGGAGGCGAGAGAAAAGCTTATGCAGGGTCGAGCAAGCAAACTGTGGAGGACCCTTTTCTCCGGTTGCCCAGTCCAGGCTTATGCATCTCTCGGCCGAGCCAAAGCTAACAGCAAATCATTGTTATTCTGAAAGAGAACATCATGTTGAATGGATTTTTTCTTCTTTTTTTTCTGGTGCAAAGGCCAGAGCTACATGATTCAGATATTCTAAGCTCTGTTGAACAGTGGTCGACCTCCACTAAGCCTCAGGGTGGTCGATGTGTGGTTCTCTCTCTCTCTTTCTCTCTTTTTTTCCTCTTTCTCTTTCCTTGCCAATGAATCATTCACCTAGTGCTTCACACATTAGCAAGCATGTTTGGTTCCATGTGTAAATAGGAGCATGTGATACTTGACAACAACCTCTCCCGTCAGTAAGACCAAGGAGCTGATCGTGGACTACAGGGGAAAGAGGGGAGAGCACGCTCCCATCCACATCGCTGTAGCGGAGCTGGTCGAGAGCTTCAAATTTGTTGCCGTCCACATCACTAAGGACTTAACATGGTCCATACACACCCACACATTAGTGAAGAGGGCACGGTAGCGGCAGCGACTCTTCCCCTCAGGAGACTGAAAAGATTTGGCATGGGTGATTCTCCAAAACGTTCTATAGCTGCACCATCGAGAGAATCTTGACTGGCTGTATCACTGCTTGGTAGGGCAATTGCACCGCCCTGGACCGCAAAGCGCTACAGAGAGTGGTAGAGACAGTCCAGTACGGGTGTAGCTCCCTGCCATCCAGGACCTCTATATCAGGCGTTGTCAGAAGAAGGCCCAAAAAACTGCCAAAGAATCCAGCCACCCTAGCCATAGACTGTTCACTCTGCTACCGTCCGGCAAATGGTCCTGAAGCATCGGCTCTCGGAACAACAAGCTCTGAGACGGCTTCTACCTCCAAGCCATAAGACTGCTAAATAGTCAATGAATGATACCCCAACTATCTGCACTGACCCTATCTTGCACTGACCCTTTGCACACTTACTAGACTATATTTACACACAATATAAACACTCACTCACACATACTACACTGACACTCTCACACAAAACCCACACACATTCACATACACACACACACGCATAACACACACACGCATACCATCACTTTACCCTGCCTTCATGCACATATCTACCTCAAATACCTTATTATTATCTATCCTGATGCCTAGTCACTTTACCCTGCCTTCATGTACATATCTACCTCAAACACCTTATTATTATCTATCCTGATACCTTGTCACTTTACCCTGCCTTCATGTACATATCTACCTCAAAAACCTTATTATTATCTATCCTGATGCCTAGTCACTTTACCCTGCCTTCATGTACATATCTACCTCAAATACCTTATTATTATCTATCCTGATGCCTAGTCACTTTACCCTACCTTCATGTACATATGTACCTCAAATACCTTATTATTATCTATCCTGATACCTAGTCACTTTACCCTGCCTTCATGCACATATCTAACTCAAATACCTTATTATTATATATCCTGATACCTAGTCACTTTACCCTGCCTTCATGCACATATCTACCTCAAATACCCTATTATTATCTATCCTGATACCTAGTCACTTTACCCTGCCTTCATGTACATATCTACCTCAAAGACCTCGTACCCCTGCACATTGATCTGGTACTTGTACTCCCTGTATATAGCTCCACATTGATCTGGTACTGGTACTCCCTGTATATAGCTCCACATTGATCTGGTACTAGTACTCCCTGTATATAGCACCACATTGATCTGGTACTGGTTCTTCCTGAATACAGCTCCACATTGATCTGGTACTGGTACTTCCTGTTTATAGCTCCACATTGATCTGGTACTGGTACTCCCTGTATATAGCTCCACATTGATCTGGTACTAGTACTCCCTGTATATAGCACCACATTGATCTGGTACTGGTTCTTCCTGAATACAGCTCCACATTGATCTGGTACTGGTACTTCCTGTTTATAGCTCCACATTGATCTGGTACTGGTACTCCCTGTATATAGCACCACATTGATCTGGTGCTGATACTCCCTGTATATAGCACCACATTGATCTGGTACTGGTACTTCCTGTATATAGCACCACATTGATCTGGTACTGGTACTTCCTGTATATAGCTACATTTTTGTGTATTTTATTCCCCTTGTTTTACAATTTTTTTGTATTATTATTGTTTATTGCAAATGTGGGAAGCAGTGGAGGCTGCTGAGGGGAGGACGGCTCATAATAATGGCTGGAATGGAGCAAATGGAAAGGCATCAAATACATGGAAACCATGTGTTTAATGTATTTGATACCATTCTGCTCTAGCCATTACCACGGGCCCATCCTCCCCAATTAAGGTGCCACCAACCTCCTGTGTTGGGAAGGGCTCGTAAACAAGCCTTTCATGGTAAATTCTACACCTGTTGTATTCGGCGCATGTGAAATAAATACAATTTGATATCTCATCAATCCATCCTAAATAAACACTGACAACATAATAGGAACACTGATGTTTAATTACAGGATGTTTTAGAGAAGTCAAAGGGGGCATGTCAACCTTCTATATAACTATGCTCAACTTATAAACTATATCAAAACACTTGCGTTGATCACCCTGTATATTCATACTGATAGCCATCCCCCTGCCCCATCTCTCTTCTCCACGTGGCTGCCTCCCCATGTGGTCACTGGACTATGCGACGCTTTTGCAGATACCCAGCGTGCCTTGCAGGCAGTGGAGCGTCTCCAGGCCAAGCTGAAGGAGCGGGGGGAGGTACCCACCGAGGAGAAGCTCAGCCTGCTCAAGTCAGTTCTCCAGAGCCCCCTGTTCCACCAGATTTTGGCTCTGCAGAAGTCTGTCCAGCTCCTCAAAGACCAGGTGGGTAAGATCAGGTCTCTGTTGGGTGTTGGGATCTAGGATCACTAAGTTAGTCCGCTAACTTTGATGAAAAATATCGAAAATATCAAATAGATCCCAGAAATTTTACATACGCACAAAAAGCTTATTTATCCCACATTTTGTGCACAAATTTGTTTTCATCCCTGTTAGTGAGCATTTCTCCTTTGCCAAGATAATCCAGCCACCTGACAGGTGTTTCATATCAAGAAGTTGATTAAACTGCATGATCATTACACAGGTGCACCTTGTGCTGGGAACAATAAAATGCCACATTAAAATGTGCAACCCAATGCCACAGATGTCTCAAGTTTTGAGGGAGCGTGCAATTGCTTCTTCACCTGCGGGATCGTCTGAGAGCAGTCACCCGTACAGCTGATGAAACTGACAAGTATTTCTGTCCGTAATATAGCCCTTTTGTTGGAAAAAACTAATGTTGGTGGGCTGGCTGCGCCCCTGCCCATGGCTGCACCCCTGCCCAGTCATGTGAAATCCATAGATTAGGTGCTAATTAATTTATTTCAATTGACTGATTTCCTTATATGAACTGTAACTCAGTAATATCGTTGAAATTATTGCATGTTGCATTTATATTTTTGTTCAGTATAGATTAATTTGAGATTTTGTCACTGGCCTACACACAATACCCAATAATGTCGAAGTGGAAGCCTAAATCATTTCAGGAGTAAAAATTGATGTATAATACGTTTCATAGACTCTGTGTGCATTAGTGTTTCAACATGATTTTTGAATGACTACGCTATCTCTGTACCCCACACATACAATTATCTGTAAGGTCACTCAGTCGAACAGTGAATTTCAAACACTGATTCAACCACAAAGACCAGGGAGGTTCACAAAGGCCATGCAAAGAAGGGCACCTATTGGTAGACATTGAATATCCCTTTTGAGCATGGTGAAGTTATTAATTACACTTTGGATGGTGTATCAATACACTCAGTCACTACAAAGTTACAGGCGTCCTTCCTAACGCCATTGCCGGAGAGGAAGGAAACCGCTCAGGGATTTCACCATGAGGCCAATGGTGACTTTAAAAAGGTTACAGAGTTTAATGGCTGTGATAGGAGGAAATTGAGGATGGATCAACAACATTGTAGTTTTCCAGGATAAAAAATAAATGGAATGGAGCTAAGCACAGGCAATATCTTTGAGGAAAACCTGGTTCAGCCTGCTTTCCACCAGACACTGGGAGATTAATTGACCTTTCAGCAGGACAATAACTTAAAACAAGGCCAAATCTACACTGAAGTTTTTTTAACGAAGAATACAGTGAATGTTCCTGAGTGGCTGAGTTACAGTTTTGACTTAAATCCGCTTGAAAATCTATGGCAAGACCTTAAAATGGTTGTCTAACAGTGATCAACAACAAATTTCACAGAACTTGAAGAATTTTGAAAAGAATAATGGGCAAATGTTGCACAATCCAGGTGTGGAAAGCACTTAGAGACTTGCCCAGAAAGACTAAGCTGTAATTTCTGCCAAAGGTTATTCTACCTTGTACTCAGGGGGTTGAATACTTAGTGTTTTTTATTTGTCATGATTTTTTAAAATGAAAATTCAATTCATTTTAATTACACTTTGTAACACAACAAAATGTGGAAGAAGTCAAGTGGTGTGAATTCCTTCTGAAGGCACCGTAGCTCTTGATTTTCTGGTTTATTGTCAAGAAACCTAAACTTGGGATGTTGGGAGTGTCGAGTAGGGTTGGGACCATTTTATATGATTCAATCGAATATCATATTTGTCATTGATATATTGTGAAGTTCAAGACTATACTCTATTTGACCTTTACATATCAAAACTGTGCAGTTTGATCAACGTATTGTACCAATATGGCACAGTCTGAAATGATCTAGTCATTAACAGCGCAAAATGGAGTAGCAATTGTCGAGTCAACTGGGCTGTTTTATCCATGCTGTGGATATGGAGATGGGTTAAGGGATAGATCTCCCAAATTACTGAATTACATATTGGTTTCATTAAAGCCAGACTCAGTATGTCCCAAATAAAATATCACATTTTCTTTTATTGTTTAATAAATCTTGCAATTGAAAAATGAAAGCTTAATTTACCATTTGGGTCACTTAAGTGATAGAAAACAAGTCATGTTTTTACGAGTTATAAGTACAGCAGCTTTGTTTAAAAATTGCAGGGCCTATTTTCTCCAGGTAATTATGATCTGTTGCTCTTATCCATCCACTACTACAGCAACACATTGGCAATACAAATATACCTCTATATCCCTTTCATTATAAACAAGACTCATTATAAATGATAGTTGAATGATACAGAATTAAAGTGTAATTTAGCTGACAAATGCGTGTCGTAACTGTTTATATATTGGCTCCTGGCTGTCATACAGAAGAAGAAGTCCGTCTGTCAGCCGATGATGCATAGCAGACGATTTTTGAAAACACCGGCGGGTCTGTAACAAAGTTGCTCTGTTGCTGCTAGCATGATTTTCTGAATAAAACTGGAATTGTGGGTGATTTTCATTCAGCAAGGCAGGGATTTATCACTCACGACTAGTGCCAGGATCACTCTGCTGTGTACAATACCAATGATAATCACGAAAGCCTGAGCTAGCTGTCTCCTTTGTAAGTGAAACTACAGTACAGTAGTTTCACAGCAAGCTAGCAAGCTAATTTAGCTGGCTAGCAAACAGCTGTCAATAAATTCAAGCGTTGCTAAATGTGCAAACCGGTGGTGTAGCCTACTATAGTAAAAAAAAAAAACTTGCTAATTGTTTTCCTCTTGTATGTTTTGTTTACTATCGCAACCTTTTGATGGTGAATTTATTTTATAATTCAACATAGGCTAGCTAGTTGCTAAGGGTCGGCTTTTCCAGAAAAGGTTTTGCACTGCAAGACTGAGATCAAGAAGATAACTGCACTATTGTTGCACCGCAGTATATTGTTGTCTAGCTCTGTAAATTAGAATTTCATTTTACTGCTGTTACGTTCACAGCTGACTTGTAAATTTTTATTTTATAATACAGTAGCCTACATGCTTTTTGTAAGAATAGGCCTACTGGTTGATATGGATAGATAGATGATAGATAGGTACTTATTGAAATTTCTTTCTCAAGCAGCTACAACAACAAAACACAGGGCAGGTGCAAAATGCCACAACGAAGGTACACAAAAGTCAGATACACGGTACATGATACATAGAGTGCCAGTATGAAAAAGTATAGAAATACAAGATATCTGGAGTGCAAAAAAAGCTATAAAAAGACATGGCATAGTATGGGTGGTTGGCTGAATATGTACACTATACATTGGTGGATGTTGGATGGTTAACTATACTATACAGGTCGATGGCAGAGAAATACTTCAGTAGCTAAAAATGCATATGATATGAGTGAGGGTAATAATAGTTTACTTAATAGACAGACTGGCTAAATGAACAGGTAAGTGAATATTTTGCATGGTTAAATTATCTGTACAGGTAAATATACAGTTATATTTACAGATAAGTGAATACTTGCATGGTTACACAAACTGTACAGGTAAATGACAGGAAGAGACACTTAACTAGCTAAATGTGTGTATGATATAATTTGGGGTAATAATAGTAATTCCCTTAAAATACAGTCCATTGTGCGCAAGGTTAAATTACAGACAACTGCACGTATTGCACATTCGATATACTAAAAGCAATGAGAAAAGGTGCAACTGACAGGATACTAATATGTATTCCTGAGTGAATGCCTATGTAAGTTAGGTCCAAGAATTACTAGCAATATTGCACGTGATATGATATAACTGTACATGAGTATGTATATACAGACCTGCATGAATAAATAGGTCCTGAGTGAATGAGTGATGACGGACCAGAGTTACTCACGGATGGATGCATAATTGTTAAACTAGGTCCTAGCACCCCAACAGTTCCAGATCTATGTTGCCGACGGCACGGCACCCCGGTGAGGCATTATATAGTCTAACAGCCTGCAGCGCTCTCTGGCACACCGTGGTGGGCAGGTAGCCTAGTGGTTAGAGTGTTGGGCCTGTAACTGAAAGGTTGCCGGATCGAATCCCTGTGCTGACAAGGGAAAAATCTGTCGTTCTGCCCCTGAACAAGGCAGTTAACCCACTGTTCCTAGTCCGTCGTTGTAAATAAGAATTTGTTCTTAACTGACTTGCCTAGTAAAATAAAGGTTAAAAAAATAAATAATAATGTCTTGCCTGGGTTTGTTTTGTTGAACCGACAAAAAAAAGATATAAAATGTAAACAAAATGACGACACTTACTGAGTCTGGGTTTAAGCAGTCTATGGACAAGGTATGACAGCACCATGAACCATCCCTTTTAGGAATGAGGGTTAGGGTAGCCATCACTGTAATCCTAACAGGGGGTCATAAACATGACCCAATAAAGTAAACATAGACTTAACCTCAACCCATCTCTGGTTCCAACTCCCTGACTTGTTTTCAAGTTTTTGTCCACATTGTAGATAAATGTGTTATTGGCATAGCTATAGACTCGGCTCGTCTTTTCAATGTAGCTTTAAATATGTGCCATCTTCTTTTAAGATCAGGATTGACCATGTATGGTCTTTGCTGCAAGAGTATTATTATGTCTAGTAGTTAGAACTAAATACATTACTGCTACCTATTTCATTCTTGATTTGGTTTGCATTGAATCAAATAGAATTATTCAGGCTCCAGACAGACTTTTTTTCTTCTCAAATCATGTATTACAGTGGTCATATTGCAGTCTGAGTTCATTTGGGCACTTTAATAAGGTTAAATAAGCAGACACTATCAGGCAAAGCCAAAAGGCCTCCCCGGCTTATCCAGAGCCCATGAGAAATTGACATTTGTTTTTGCCCAAGAAAGAGCTCTGGTTAGGTCACAGTGGGAAGAGGCCAGGGTGCTTGAGACAGAAAGTATGTGAGCTATGCAGTGGGAGGCAGGGATGCAGCTACAGCTTTTCACCCCTGAAGGAATTCAGATTATAAAATCCTTGCAGGCATTTTTTTGTGCTGGTGCTTTAAGGTTTATTTCAGCAGTGCCACATTCCTTAGCACAATGTAACAATCCAATCCACACATGGGTAACTGTGTGTGTGTGTGGCATGCTAAACTATTGCTCTTCCACCCAAATGTTTTCAAGCTAAAATAAATGAGCAATGGAGTCTATGTTTATAGATAAAGTGAATCAAAGAAAACATTGAATAATGTAAATTAAATTTAGAGGAACAGAGATTAAGCTGAGTGCTTGTAATACAAATAGACGTTTTGGCTTCCTTTAGGCGAAACCAATTTGTAGGAAAGATTTAGTTAGTGTTTTTGTTGTCAGTCAAGGCCTAGACTCATACACAGTCTGTCTACTCCCGCCAGTAGTGCCTAGCACTGTGTGTCGCTATGGCGACAAGGCCTGCTCGCAGAAGAGAGAGGCCGCAGCGTGTGAAGTGGGGCAGAAACAATTTCTTAAATGTGCAAGACTGGAACTTTAATCCTCTTAGCCCGGCTGGCTAACAAAGCTTGTGTATAGGACAGCAACTTGAGCGCTACGCTAACTCATCCTAGCCTGTAGGGTTTTTCTCTTTACAAAGGCTAAAACCTCACCAAAGGCTACTGGCTGGATAATGTCAGTTAGTGTGTCAAAAATGCTTCTTAATATACTAAGCACACAAGTACAAGTTCAAAAGTGCAACCGAAGCCGACGATGCTATATTTCAAACAAAATGTTTATGAAACAATGCGCTAGTCCTTTTGGATCACATTCAAACGAATCATAAACAAACATTAGATCAAATGATTCAAAAACATAGTTTTACACATTGTCTATTTCATGTAATCCATTAGTCACAGAAACACAGTGGTTGCAGCCCATTTAATGAGTAGCATATCGACGCATCCAAATGGCTATGATGGAAATATTACATTGGTGGCAGAGTCATTGTTGGATCAGCTGAAAGGCTATTATCGCGGAAGGATTAGACTGCTATAGATCCAGCTAATCACGGTTGGGTAACGAGCTGGCCTGCCTCCCACGCTCCTAGGCTGCTAGACTTAGTTAGATTTTGGGAATTCATGAAATTAGCCTTTGTTTATTTTAACAGCAGTGATGGCAGGTTTTTGGTAAGAACTTCATTGGATTGGCTTGTGTGGCCTCATTTTGGATATTAGTGATACTCAATGCAATGCATGTACATTTAATTTAACCATGCAAATATTAATTTACCTGTACATTAAACCAGACTGTATATTAAGTAAACCATTATTACCTTCACTTATATCATTTAGCTATTTATCTTTCTCTGCCATCGACCTGTATAGTATAGTTAACCATGCAAATATTTTATTTATTTATATCAACGTGCAATAATTGTATAATTTTTTTCACCTAACACTATAACAATGTATAGTTTACATATTCAGTTATTGCATTTCTATAACTTTTTGTATCTATCTATCTATCTCTATCTATCTATCTATCTAAATGTGACAAGTAAACATGGTTTGTGTTGATATATCCAAAAATAAAGCTGTAATTTCTGGCGAGATGTATAATTCCTACCGTCACACCATTGAATATATTTGATTTCAAATACTTGGTTATAGTGTGTGTGATCACATCTGTCTTAACTTCAATGAAACAACTGCCACAAATTCAATAAACAGCACTGCAAAACTATAACAACCAACAGCTTTTAGCAGCTGTTATTTTTTATAAATAATACTGACTTTACACAGTTTGCCATATATCAATATGTTGCAAAATCTAGAGTTCATGAATGCAACACTTGTTGACTGTATTTCCAATGATGGTTTCAGGGTGGTGTCACATCAACACTTAGCGGTGACCTGAGTGAATGCTACACATCAGCCCAGGTCAATGGTGGCCATCTTGCCTACCCAGAAGCCTCTACTAGTACACAGATCAATGGGAAGCAATCGCCTGAGGAGTTTGAGCACGTCATTCGCTCCATGGCTCAGGTAAAGACCTGTTTGCATAAAACGCAAGCATTTCATACGTTTTGAGTTATTTCATCACAGCAAGTAACTTTCCTTTAGATCCACATATATTTATCCCTAAACTGTAAAAAATGTATTATATCCAGAAATATATCTTGATAATCACAAGCAAGGCTGGTTCCACTCCCGGTCAAGCTAGCAAAAAATTCGAAGACATTCAAAGACAAGTGGGCACTACACTACACTATGCAGTGTTCAATGTATGCTCTTGACTGACTTCAAATAGACTACAGAGGAGAGTGTGTCTTTGCTGCTGCTTTGAGAGGGGGATAAGAAGGAGGGCTAACGTTGAGTGTGTGTGTGATGTACACTACCGTTCAAAGGTTTGGGGTCCCTTAGAAATGGCTTAGAAATGGCTTAGTAAAGGACATTTTTTGTCCATTTAAAATAACATCAAATTGATCAGAAATACAGTGTTGACATTGTTAATGTTGTAAATGACTATTGTAGCTGGAAACGGCTGATTTTTTAAATGGAATATCTACATAGGCGTACAGAGGCCCATTATCAGCAACCATCACTCCAGTATTCCAATGGCACATTGTGTTAGCTAACCCAAGTTTATAATTTTTAAAGGCTAATTGATAATTAGAAAATCCTTTTTCAATTATGTCAGCACAGCTGAAAACTGTTGTGCTGATTAAAGAAGCAATAAAACTTGCATCTTCATTAAATAGTACCTGCAAAACACCAGTCTCAACTTCAACAGTGAAGACGCGACTCCGGGATGCTGGCCTCTAGGCAGAGTTGCAAAGAAAAAAACATATCTCAGACTGGCCAATAAAAATAAAGACTGGAAGGGGAAGATATTGGCAGAGTTGCAAAGAAAAAGCCATGAGGCCAGCATCCCGGAGTCGCCTCTTCACTGTTGATGTTGAGACTGGTGTTTTGCAGGTACTATTTAATGAAGCTACCAGTTCAGGACTTGTGAGGCGTCTGTTTCTCAAACTAGACACTAATGTACTTGTCCTCTTGCTCAGTTGTGCACCGGGGCCTCCCACTCCTCTTTCTATTCTGGTTAGAGCCAGTTTGCGCTGTTCTGTGAAGGGAGTAGTACACATCGTTGTACAAGATCTTCAGTTTCTTGGCAATTTATCGCATTTAATAGCCTTAATTTATTATATTTATGTATGTGTGTCTCTGCATATGCCTGTGTGTGTCTAGGGGCGTTACGTGACACACATGGAGCTGGTGAAGCCGCTGTCTGGGGGTCTGGGCTTCAGTGTGGTTGGCCTGAGAAGTGAGAATCGTGGGGAGCTGGGCATCTTCGTCCAGGAGATACAGCCCGGGAGCGTGGCCCACTGGTATGAGAAAGTTAACAAGGGTCATCTCCAGCAGATGAATCTGGTTGAAATTGCATCATTATAACCAGAAACCCAGTATTGACCACTGGGTCAACCGTTGAATATCTATTATGTTAGTGATAGGCTGGATCAAAGCCTGCCCACCCTGTAGCGAACAAATCTGGTTGAAATTAAGTAATTGAATCCAGAAACCCAGTTTTTGCACATTCCAGTTGAATCAACAGATGATTGTCTGATGTGTTAGTACTGATGTGTTAGCCTGCCCACTCTGCATCTCCTCAAGACTATAGTTGGTGACTACTGTCTTTTTTTACTTTCATCTTTTTAACAGTGATATTATACGCAGTTCTAAGCCTTACAGCCCATTAGATAATCAGCTGTTGACAATTAACTATTCAATAATGAATTTAGTTCCACTGAGGCCGAATCCTAATGAACTATGTTTGTCCTCGAGTCATCAATGAAAACATAACAATATAAGACTTTAAAGGGTTAGTTCACCCAAAATTACATATTGGATAAAACTACTAAAAAGTTACCACTTAAAGTTGCAATATGTCACTTTTTGGGTGACCTCACCAAATTCACATATAAATGTGTGTTATAGATCTGTCATTCTCATTGAAAGGAATTTTAAGAAACGGTAGATCTGTTCTATGTGCGCTATTTCTATGCGTCCCTTAAGTTTTGTTTTTGCGTCTTTTTCTTTCAGTTTTGAACACAATCAGCTGAAAATATAATATTTTTGGTTATGGAAAATATGTTTTACAGTGGTTTAGATGCTACAATAATTATCTACACTATACTTGCTTATTTTGTCACATAAACTGAAATTAAGCAAACTATTAGAATTTTAGCAACCAGAATGTAATTCTGTAATTCTGGTGAACTATCCCTTTAATTGATGTTTTGTGGGAATATATTTTATCATGAGACTCTTCCTGTTTCCCACAGCGATGGTAAGCTGAAGGAGTCAGACCAGATCTTGGCCATCAATGGTCAACCCCTGGATCAGACAGTGACCCACCAGCAGGCCATAGGTATCCTGCAGAGAGCGTCTGAGCGTGTGCAGCTCACCGTAGCCAGAGGACCCATCCCTCAGCTGGCCAGCCCCGTGGTGTCCCGTACCCCCTCCGCTGCCAGCACCCTGTCAGCCCACTCCAGCGCAGTAAGTAGAGTGCACACACAGAGGCTTGTGGAAGCATACACATACATAAACACATTAGCACACACACAAACATGAGCACACACATGCATGCACACACACGCACACAAACTATGGTGTCCCACATTCCCGGTGGAGCTGGCGTCATGCATGACCACTCTAGCGTGATCAGGAACACACAGACACAAAAGGCACCCCTCATACACAGACGGTTGTATAACGTTAGTTCACCGGGGCACACACACATACACAACAATATTCAAATTCCTTCTTTGAGCTCTTACTTAACGTATTCCTTCTCGCTCTTTGTGGAGCGAAGGGCCTCAACGGTGTATCTCTATCGAACCCTGTTCTGCATAGTCTTTACATCCTACCACGTGGTTCCTGGAATGACGTTTCTTTGTTTCCTATTCATTAGTCCTTGTTGTTCTCCTTGGACAGCCAACCTCTCTTTTGCCCTGAGTGTTACACCCTGAATGTTTGGAGATCCACATCTGACCCTCACTCTCTGTGTCTCTCTTTAGGCCCACTGGAATCATGTGGAGACCATGGAGTTGGTCAACGACGGGACAGGCCTAGGCTTTGGCATTGTGGGAGGAAAGACCACCGGTGTCATTGTCAAAACCATCCTGCCTGGAGGCATCGCTGATCAGGTGACTTCAATGTCAGGGATGCACCATACATTGGTATTTAGAGGATTTGCAAGCAGGAACCAACTGGGCTAAAACTGGGTGATTCAACGTTGTTTCCATGTCATTTCAACAACAAAATTCCATGTGATGATTGGATTTGCAAAAAGTAATCAACAAAAGGAGAGCAAAAAAATCACCCATATTTTTTACCTAAATCCAATGTCATGGTGACATTTTTGGTTGAATTCACGTTAGTTGACATCTCAATCAAATGTAAATAAAAAATGTACGTTGGACTGATGTCTGTGCCCAGTGGGAATGTTGGTTTTTGTAAGCCATACCTACTAGTAATAACCAACTACTTTCCCACCCTGTACTTAGGATGGGCACCTGCGCAGTGGGGACCACATCCTCAAGATTGGGGACACTGACCTTTATGGCATGGGAAGTGAGCAGGTGGCTCAGGTACTGAGTTTTGTATTGAATTGACTACTGATAATGACTCATCTGAGACTTTTAGACGTACGACTTTGAGACTTGACTGAGACTTGACAAAAACGTCTCCATTTCATCAGCTTTGTCCTGGTTTTTATATAGTTCTATACAGTATAGCCCTAAGTGACAAGTACAATATTTAGTGTGTAGTGCTGATCTCAGTTGTATTGTGATTGGTCCAGGTCCTGAGGCAGTGTGGTAACAGAGTGAAGTTGGTTATCACCAGAGGCCCTCCAGAGGAGACCTCTATTGTCCCAATGGTGTTGCCCACAGTCACCGAGCAACAGGTACGACAAGACAATCGTGTGGGTGGGTGGGAAAATGGGAGGATGAGGTGGTTTTATTAGGTTTGTTTCCTTCAAATATTATATTCACATATGACTAAGATAAAGGGCACATGGTTCTGTTTCTATTTTGTTCCATATCCCTTCCCCTTAAAAGATGGGTTACCAATGAGAATAATTTGTCATACGTAACATCATCTGTGACTTAGCCTCAGAAGTCACAATGTTCCAAAAGGCTAGCAACTGGAATTCGCTGTCCATTATCAAGCAGTATTAGCCCTGACCCTTAACAACATTCCATGACTCACACTCCCAAACTAGACTTTATATTCTTCTCTGTACACAGTCTCAGTAACTCCATAACTTGATTGCAATTTTTTAGTTGACATTCATCAAATAAATAACATAACTCATTTGCCTGACAGAGTTGATGCATAGGTGAGGAATGCGTGTTGGTAAATTGGTAACAGCACATGGAATTTTCAGGGAATTCGGCAACCTACTACCCGCCCCCTCCACTGTGCTCTCTGTCTGCCATTTTGTAGAATGTAGAAGCTGACTCACACTTCCATTGTCTCTTCACAGGGATACGAGGAAGAGGATGCCGAAGCGTTTGACGTTGGGCTGACCAAGAACGCCCAGGGTCTGGGAATCACCATCGCCGGCTATGTGGGGGACAGAAATTCTGGTAAGACTTGGCAGCATTGTTTACTACTAGATATGGTTTTGTTTTATGTATTTTCAAACTTATTCACTGTGCTTGGGATGGAATGAAGCCCCGTAGAATGTCTGGAGCACAGCTATATAGTCACACTGCCTCTCCTCCTGAAATGGTGAATGTTTCTGACTTCTCTAGAACACTCAAACTGCAGATACAGTTTGACAGTTAAAGGGCGTCTCTTGTACTGTATAAGAGATACTGCTTGTTTTAGAAATGTTATCCACACATGGTCATTGTGTCTTTTTTGCTATTTTCAGAGCCCTCTGGTATTTTTGTGAAAAGTATAACTAAAGACAGTGCGGTAGAGCAAGATGGCCGGATCCATGTTGGGGACCAGATCATAGCCGTGAGTGTCTTAGACTATCCTCAACTCTTTATTTTATAAAAACATATATTTTCACTTTCTGACTTGGAACAGAGGGTGACAGTTAGTGGGGATTGAGAGAGGTTGTGCAGTAGACCAGATTCTGACCTATGCCTACACTAGTGGCCCTAACCGCTAGACCACCCCAAGCCACACCCCTACAATGTTTTTATTTGCTGTTATGTAAATTTAAATTCCATGCCAAAGTATAAAATAAAGTGTGCAAGGGTATTTGTCTTTCATTTTGAATACTATGGAGCTTTATCTATTTAGATAATGTGGGGAGATATTAAGGCCCCATATTTGAATAATTTAGCTTCAGCAGAGATTTATACCCACTGTTCCAGTCATGACTAGGGTTGTTAGGGTGACCAAATTCCACGTGACCATTTAGTCACGGTAACTAGGCTTCTCCAAGCTCTGATGCTGCTGATGGTCATTAGTAACCTACCAAACTTGATAACCACCTGGTACTCAGCACTCTAATGTTCTCTCTGACATCAATGCAATCGAAAATTGAATAAAACACTTCATGAGAGCCCATTAGCTCGTGTTGCGCAACATTTCTATAGGCTATGTAATTGAGTGAGAAAACAGAGTGATGGCCTCTACTAGAAATAGGAGGATCCCATCAGCTTTCTCTAGGTTAGGCCTACTATATTTATGTATCAACTTTCCTAATATTAAGCACATAGCTTCTCTTTACAACAGGAGTATAGCCTACCTGGATGGCATGAAAATGAACCACGGGAAAAGCATCCTCCATTTGCTATTTAACTGCAGAGATTACATGTATTTTTTTCCCCTGCCCCTGTTTCGAGACAGGTGAATGATAATGGTCCATTCTAAATCAAAACAGATTTCACACATATATTATTTAGTATATGTCAAGACAAGATTACATCAAGAACAGTCTGATGGGTGACAATATTAGCCTATCACTTGTGAATTATATATTGTCATATTGAACAGCACATGCCTTTTTTGCGACTTTTTTAAATCATAGTTGCACACCTCATGTAGCCTAGCCCATAGGCTTACATGTTTTGATAAGGTTTGTATCACAACCAAAGTGGCCTGATAACTTCTTAAAATGAAGCACATTAATCCGCTTTACAACGGGTGTAGTCAAACGTACGCAGCGCTTGAATTTGAAGTTTGGGAAGATAATTTTTTTACCATAAAAATGCACCTTTTATAATGCAAGCATTACATGCATAATCACATTTGCGGTCACACTTATTGTCTACTGTCGTGTGCATTGCAGCGCTTATAATGTGAAGAAGTAGCCTAATATTTAATCAACATTTTAAGCTAAACGTTCTGATCTGTTGCGTCAGCCTCATTGCTTAAGAATGCTAGTGGTTGTATTAATTTGGGATCTATCGCATCCCACAACTGACCCAGACTATGTTAGGAATATTTATTTCTGGCACAGAATAGAATAGGTCAACTTTTGTACTATGCGGGATAGTAGGTTGACATAGGCTAGTGCTTTTGCTGTTCGTTAGGCCTACTCATCTTGTTGGCTGATGAAAAGTATATTTGGACAGTTCTTCCAATATCTTCAATGTGCGCCTCGGAATTGGATAAGGACACGCGCAGTTGCGTCCCAAATGTGTTTGTTTTCACTTGTAGCCTGTGAGAAAGACCCGATCATATGACAGGTATTGGCTAATAAGAATTTAGATATCTGAGAAATCCATGTGAGTGAGAGGTGCTTCGGAGCACACTGCCGGGAAAAGCAAATTCAAATTATTATATTATTATATTCAGCCACTGGCTAGGCATGGATTTTTTTTAGGGGGCATTACGGCCACACAAAGGGGATGCCACCAGGAAATTCGAGGCATTATCAAGTGCTTGTCAAATTGTGAATGAGACTGATGAAGTGTGTGCAGCCTGTGCAAATAACAAAGCAGAGCTCATGCCTTTCATGCAGCCTTAGAATGTATTGAAAATATAAACGTTGGGCTATATGTTTTGATTACAACTAAAGTTAAGCTAAAGTAAGTATATCTAAAGTAAGCATATAGGAAGACCTGTTTATTTTGTTAACTGCTCAACAAAGAATAGCCACTCCCTCAGAAATCTTTTGGAGTAAACATCCTTTCTATTTGTTCAATTGTATTCTTCATACTATAAAATAATGCCACGGAATTCTAAGTAAATATTCTAATTAAACTAGTGTAGCCCACAGCCATATGGCATAGCCAGATCAGGGCCTTCTTCATATCATGTTTCTTTAGACCTGTAAAATGTATTGTGATAGTGTAGGCTATATTAAAAGGATTTATTAGACTTTTTAAAATGTATATGTTCCAAAGGTCTGAATCAGTGTCTTGTAGGCTATGCAGGGAAGCCAGGAGATGCTAAATGTGTTCATGTTATTTAACGGTCAATTACCGCGGGACCTAGTCATGACCCTAGATTGAGCATTTACAATTAATGCAAAACCCTTTCGGTGTTACATCCTGAATACATTAATGGATTTTTAAGCATGAGCAAATCGTTCCATCAAGATTTGTTCTCTTGTTCTGATGTAGGTTTGTCTATTGGGTGCGGCCATTTCTGTGTGTATGGGTGTGCCTTGTATGGGTGTGCCTTGTATGGGTGTGCCTTGTATGGGTGTGCCTTCTATGGGTGTGCCTGTGAGCTTGCGTTCCTGTTTGTGTGTTGTCCTGAGAATGTATCCTGTAGACAACTCACGTGCCACAAAGCCTGTTTAAGTACGGAGAAAGCCATCATTGATGCTGTCCATGCTGTCACAGAAGCCAATATGACAAAGATGCAAAGAAGAGCCCTCTATTCAACTTTATGATGTATCCATAATCATGACATGGATGATCACCCCCTGCAGGTAGACGGTAATAACATCCAGGGCTACACCAACCAGCAGGCCGTGGAGGTGCTGAGACACACAGGCCAGACAGTTCACCTGAAGCTGATCAGGCGAGGCTTCCGTTCAGAGGATATCCCACCCGCTGTGGTGCCCAGTGTGATCGTAGTCTCAGTATCCCCAGGGGGCAGAGACCCTACACTGGAGAGAACGGATGTTGTGGACGCCACCACTCAAGGTACCAGCGGACAAAGGGTCTGGGCCATGTTCATTAGGCACGG
The DNA here is from genome assembly GCA_023634145.1 of Thymallus thymallus. Lineage (NCBI taxonomy): Eukaryota > Metazoa > Chordata > Actinopteri > Salmoniformes > Salmonidae > Thymallus > Thymallus thymallus. The sequence continues at coordinate 11,950,703 of CM042423.1, forward strand.
AATGGAAGAAAACTGACTTAAACAGGGAGGGACTGTAAAAAACAAACACTCAATTTGGTTTTCCGTTGCAAAGCATTTTAAAACATTTTCAATGGCGTGCCCTAATGAACATGAACATGACCATGACCATGACAACTGCATCTTTGATTGACAGTCACAAATTCCTCAGGGCCTCTTGAGTGGCACAGTGGTCTAAGGTACTGCATCGCAGTACTTGAGGCGTCACTACAGACCCGGGTTCGATCCCGGGCTGTGTCGAAGCCGGCCGCGACCCAGAGACCCATGAGGCGGCGCACAAATGGTCCAGCGTCGTCCAGGTTAGGAGAGGGTTCGGCCGGCCAAGATGTCCTTGTCTCATCGCACTCTAGCGATCCTCCATTCATTCATGATAGAAATGGACCTATCCCTTAGCCAGATGTACCTTATTTCTATGTAGTCCGTATGCATAAACTCTTTCTGAGTGCTGATTTAGGACAGTTTTGCCTTTTAGATTGCAATGATTAAGGTACCATGGACAGGGAAGACCTGATTCTAGATCAGTACTCCTATTCTGAGATGTTTGATAGATACATACAGCCCCTGATCACATCCCTGGTGACGCTGCAGGGCTGAGGACAGTACACATATATTTGATACACTGCCGATTTTGCAGGTTTTCCTACTTACAAAGCATGTAGAAGTCTGTAATGTTTATCATAGGTACCCTTCAACTGTGAGAGACGGAATCCGAAAAAAAATCCAGAAAATCACATTGTATGATTTTTAAATAATTAATTTGCATTTTATTGCATGACATAATTATTTGATCACCTACCAACCAGTAAGAATTCCGGCTCTCACAGACCTGTTAGTTTTTCTTTAAGAAGCCCTCCTGTTCTCCACTCATTACCTGTATTAACTGCACCTGTTTGAACTCGTTACCTGTGTAAAAGACACCTGTCCACACACTCAATCAAACAGACTCCAACCTCTCCACAATGGCCAAGGCCAGAGAGCTGTGTAAGGACATCAGGGATACAATTGTAGACCTGCACAAGGCTGGGATGGGCTACAGGACAATAGGCAAGCAGCTTGGTGAGAAGGCAACAACTGTTGGCGCAATTATTAGAAAATGGAAGAAGTTCAAGATGACGGTCAATCTCCCTCGGTCTGGGGCACCATGCAAGATCTCACCTCGTGGGGCATCAATGATCATGAGGAAGGTGAGGGATCAGCCCAGAACTACACGGCAGGACCTGGTCAATGACCTGAAGAGAGCTGGGACCACAGTCTCAAAGAAAACCATTAGTAACACACTACGCCGTCATGGATTAAAATCCTGCAGTGCACGCAAGGTCCCCCTGCTCAAGCCAGCGCAAGTCCAGGCCCGTCTGAAGTTTGCCAATGACCATCTGGATTATCCAGAGGAGGAATGGGAGAAGGTCATGTGGTCTGATGAGACAAAAATAGAGCTTTTTGGTCTAAACTCCACTAGCCGTGTTTGGAGGAAGAAGAAGGATGAGTACAACCCCAAGAACACCATCCCAACCGTGAAGCATGGAGGTGGAAACATCATTCTTTGGGGATGCTTTTCTGCAAAGGGGACAGGACGACTGCACCGTATTGAGGGGAAGATGGATGGGGCCATGTATCGCGAGATCTTGGCCAACAACCTCCTTCCCTCAGTAAGAGCATTGAAGATGGGTCGTGGCTGGGTCTTCCAGCATGACAACGACCCGAAACACACAGCCAGGGCAACTAAGGAGTGGCTCCGTAAGAAGCATCTCAAGGTCCTGGAGCGGCCTAGCCAGTCTCCAGACCTGAACCCAATAGAAAATCTTTGGAGGGAGCTGAAAGTCCGTATTGCCCAGCGACAGCCCCGAAACCTGAAGGATCTGTATGGAGGAGTGGGCCAAAATCCCTGCTGCAGTGTGTGCAAACCTGGTCAAGAACTACAGGAAACGTATGATCTCTGTAATTGCAAACAAAGGTTTCTGTACCAAATATTAAGTTCTGCTTTTCTGATGTATCAAATACTTATGTCATGCAATAAAATGCAAATGAATTACTTAAAATTCATACAATGTGATTTTCTGGATTTTTGTTTTAGATTCCGTCACTCACAGTTGAAGAGTACCTATGATAAAAATTACAGACTTCTACATGCTTTGTAAGTGGGAATACTTGTTCTCCCCACTGTACCACAACATTGCCCTAACTTTAATGGCCTCCATCTACTTAACGATGGTAAAGCTTCTTTCTATTTATATTTTCTCACCACAACCACAGCTCCAGATTTAGAAGGCAGCACCCTCCGCCCTGCTTTAGGAAACCCGGAACTCCTTTAACCTGTGATTGGGCCAGCATCTTACAAACCCCATTAAACATAAGTGTAGGAAAATGCATGACAAAATCCAATTTTATTGGTTTGCATACACATATTTAGCAGATGTAGCGAAATGCTTGTGTTCCTAGCTCCAACAGGGCAGTAATATCTAACAATTCACAACAATACACACAAATCTAAAAGTACAAACACACACAAGTGCATGCACACACACTGTCTATAATAACACAACCCGTGACGACTTAGCCAGCATGTTCGGAGCTGGAACCAGGACGAACTGAAGCAGACCTCTTTGACGTGTATATATTTATCCTATAATACACTATGTACAACCCATGCCAACATAACAACCATGTTCGGGCTGGGAGCAAGATGACTTAACCAAGAGCTCTACAAGTGTGTATGTGTGTATTGACGTGTGTATATTGCGTACCCCGGTGCAGGTGAGAAACAGTACCAGGTATTGAGTAGGGAATCGGATGTCACCAACGTGAAGGATCAGTTAACTGAGGACACCAGAGACGGTAAGTGAATCCACTCCCCTGTTATCTGGGGTCCTTTACTAAGTATAGCTAATGGATTGGAATCTGTTTAAAATATGCTATTGTCGTGAGAACTGGTTTTAGGCTACTGTGCATTTCAACCAGTCCATCTGTAGATGCTCAACAAACTATTAATGCATGTCTATAGATATTTTCCCTGTTATAATTGAACAGAAATGTTGTTGACATGGGTTTGATCGTCTATTCATAGTTTGTTGAGCATCTACAGCATCTACCCAAATGAAGTGTTACCAAAAATGTCAAATATACTGTGCATGTAGAACATAAGGATCTCTATGTTTTCTCCATAATATATACTGTACATATTTCTTTCACATAAAAGGGTAAATTAAAGATTCCTTTGAAGTGGTTCTCACAGTAATGCATAAACTCTGGAGTTGTCTAACTGTAGCCTATCACTTGCCGTGAGTCATTGAGTCTGAATCAATCAGATTGGACATAGCAGTTGGTTAAATGTACTTTAAACTTAATATTCTATTTAAGCCTATACTGAGTTTACAAAACACTAATATTTAGTTGCACCCCCTTTTGCACTTAGAACAGCCTCAATTCATCGGGGCATGGACTAGAAGGTGTCGAAAGCTTTCCACAGGGATGCTGGCCCATGTTGACTCCAATACTTTCCAGTTGTGTCAAGTTGGCTGAATGTTCTTTGGTTGGTGGACCATTCTTGATACACACAGGAAACTGTTGAGCGTGAAAAACCCAGCAAGATTGCAGTTCCTGACACAAACCGGTACCTACCCTGTTCAAAAGCACTTAAATGTTTTGTCTTGCCCATTCACCCTCTGAATGGCACACATACACAAACCATGTCTCAATTGTCTCCAGGCTTAAACATCATTATTTAACCTGTCTCATCCCCTTCATCTACACTGATTGTAGTGGATTTAACAGGTGACGTCAATAAGGCTTCATAGCTTTTACCAGGATTCACCTGGTCAGTCTGTCATGGAAAGAGCAAGTGTTTCTACATTTTTGTACACTCAGTGAATGTTATATTGATGTTTTTAAGAAGCAAAGCTAACAGAGTATGAAGAGTTGGAGCTGAAGAAGAAGTGGCAGGAGACTCTCGGCCCCAGCAACGAAGTAGTGGTGAGTTAACAGAAGTGACACCCAAACACAGCCAGTCTCTACTAAATGATACATGGTTGTACTTTTTCCTGTTTTACACATTCTCTTGCTATTTTATGGATGGACAAGCACTGGTTGCAGAATAGAAACATTATTGTATGCATTGTAAATGGAAAATGTCAATAAAAACACTGTCAATAACTCATCAACCATATTGCCACACTAGGTAAATTGAATGCTGACCTTTTATAAAAAAAATTATAATAATTAGCATAACTTTCTGAAAAAGCTTCATGATTTTTTTCGTTCCAACTGAGTTGTGCCCACCTATTGTGGCCATGCCCATGACAGGTTGCTCAGGTGGAGAAGTTCAGTGAGAGCAGTGGTCTGGGCATCAGTCTGGAGGCCAACAACGGGCACCACTATATCCGCTCCGTCCTGCCGGAGGGGCCAGTGGGAAACTGTGGGAAACTCTTCAGTGGGGACGAACTGCTCGAGGTAAGGGACACCGCCAATAGCTAGAACATGGTGAGCGACAGTTAGCCTGGAACTTACTTACTGCAACAATTCTTCCACCACTGATATCAAATTTGAAAGTGCCTCAATTCCTTGGATACTTATAGTTGTTAATAAGGTGTTTTCACTACGCCAACAAGAATAAACTGGAAAGTATTGCATAAAAATAAAAACCTAGGCATTTTTTTTCTTCCAACAAAAGACCTTGAAAAATGTATAGGAATATTTAGGCACAGTTCCTGCCCTTTGAATCTTAATCAAAAACTTTTAGTCGATTGCGGGTTGTGGCTTTTAAAGGCAATTTTAGATTGAGCCGACAAATGCAGAGTTTACTGTGAATAGGATCTACACGAACGTGGGAAAATTGCCTTTAAAAACCGCAATCCCTATAAGCTGTGATTGAATTTAATCCTGGCATGAGTGTCTCAACATAAGTGTTGACCACCCCTCGCCATTTAGGTCAATGGAATATCCCTGATTGGTGAGACCCACAAGGAAGTGGTGAGCATTCTGAAGGAACTGCCTGTCTGTGTCTACATGGCCTGCTGTAGGCCCGCCCCTCTCCTGAAGAGTGACAGGGATTTTGGCCAACCAGGGTTGGATGAATTTGCCACTGAACCTAAAATGAAGGTACTTTCCCCACACTGCTTTGATGTTATTGATCATAAATTATTGAAAAAACGTACATGCTATGGCTTAACATCACTTGCCATCACATGGTTGGAGAGTTATTTATCCAAGAGAAGCCAGAGAGTGTTCTTTAATGGAAGCTTTTCTAACATCAGATATGTACAGTGAGGTGTTCCTCAGGGCAGTTGCCTTGGGCCATTACTTGTTTTGCCTCTTACATGAAGCTAGAAGTTATGATCAGTATCAGAATGGGTCATTAATAAAAAACTGGTATTAAATACATCTAAAACTAAAAGCATTGTATTTGGTTCAAAACATTCTCTAAGACCTAATCCTCAACTGGAGTTGTGCATAAAGGTTGTGACCATTGAACAAGTTGAGGAAGCTTAAACTCCTGGGTAAAACATTGGATGGTCAATTATCATGGTCAAGTCATATTGACAAAGTTGCTGTGAAGATCGGGAGGGGTATGTCTGGTATTAAAATATGTTCTGCGGTTCTGAAGCAAAAATCAACTCTACTAGTTTTTCAGGCTCTGGCCTTGTCCTATCTTGATTACTGTATAGTAATATGGTCAAGTGCTACAAAGAAAGACCTAGCAAAGCTGCAGCTGGCTCAAAACAAAGCCGCACACCTTGCCCTTAACTGCACATACAGAACTAACATCAACAACATGCATGCCAGTCTTTCCTGGTTGAGGGTTGATGAGAGATTTAACTGCTTCTTTTCTAGTTCTTGTGAGAAATATTAATGTGATGAAAATTCTAGATTGTCTGCATAATCAAATAACATACAGCAAAATTACCTTTAAAACATGTATAAAATAACATCTCAAGGTACAATAGGGAATGTGAAATCACACACAGACGCACTATATCACACTCTAACACACAATCTACACACACATTATTCTTTAGTTTTATTGTTTGTATATCATTGTATTTTAAAAATAATAATTATTATAAAAATCTGTGTTTGTTACTTTGTGTTACTTACTCGTGCTTTATTTTTTTTGTGGACCCCAGGAAGAGTAGCTGCTGCTTTGGTAAAAGCTAATGGGGATCCAAGTAAACCAAACACTAATACACAAAACATGTGTACAATGTCCATATACAGGGAACTGTCAAAGTAAAGGAAACAGCAACATAAAGTGTCTAAATAGGGCTTTAGGCCACCATGAGCTGCTAGAGCCACCAGAATAGCTTCAATGCGCCTTGGCATAGATTCTACTAGTGTCAGGAACACTAATGGAGGGATGTGACACCATTCTTCTATGAGAAATTCCATAATTTGGTGTTTTGTTGATGGTGGTGGTAAAGTGTTCAAATGGGTTGAGTGAGTGACTGAGACACACACACACACGTTAAACCCCATATGCTCCTTTGAGACCCCTCTTTTAAAGTCATTGATGCGATGACGGATTAAGATTTAGGATTAGGAAGGACGCTGATTGTTTATTAAACCCAATCCATTTAAAGTAAAACCTCAGGTAGTGTGACAATACATGAGATACAGGCTGTAGTAGCCAGGGAGCTACACAAAGCATTTGTATTTTGGATTTCTCCTCAGTTTATCAGATGCCTCAGTACAGGAAAGAAATACAACATTCAGTACTTCTGCCTAGTATCCAAAGATTCCCTTTAATGTGCTGCCAAAGATTTTATGACACGGCACTAGCGGAGAACCAGAAGCCTATGGGTTCGGAGTTAGCAAGGAATGCGTGCGCTGGGATGATATTGAGGGTTTATCTCTGCAGATACAGGGAGACCTCTGCGGTTTCCTGGTTTCCGAAGGTTCGGAGGGGGTGGCAACAAGTGAGAATGTAACAGAGGAGACACTCGGAGCTCCTTTGGCCATGTGGGAGACGGAGATACAGGACATTGAGTTGGAGAAGGGAGAGAGCGGACTGGGATTCAGCATCTTGGACTACCAGGTGGGATTTCTGAATGGGAATTATGGGAATGATTATTATAGGAATGTTACTTGCTAGTCAAGCATATATGATTTTTGCAAATGTGGGAGGAAGTGGTCATGTGCCTTTTAGGACCGTTGCCCTCCTGAAAATACATAGATTGAAACTAAATTGCTTACTCTTATTTTTGTTAAAAGTAATAACTTGTGATATACAGAACATTCAGAATAAACAAATCCTCTAAATAAAAGTGCATGATACATTTTAGTCCTTGTTGGTGTATTGGATTATCTTTTGAGTGCACCCATTGACATTACTGACACAGATCTTGTCGTAGGACCCAATGGATCCGGCCAAGACGGTGATTGTGATTCGCTCTCTGGTGTCCGAAGGAGTGGCGGAACAGGATGGCAGGCTATTGCCAGGTGACCGGCTCATGTATGTCAACAGCACCAACCTGGACAACGCTAGTCTGGAGGACGCTGTCCAGGCATTGAAGGGGGCCAACATCGGCAAGGTCCACATCGGGGTGGCCAAGCCACTGCCTGTAAGGAAACCATATTGTGAGGTCTGTCCTATGGAGAGACTAGTGAGTCTTGTGTGTGTGTGTGTGTTATATGTACAGTGAACTCCAAAAGTATTGGGACAGTGAACATTTTTGTGTTTGTTTTGGCTCTGTGCTCCAGCACTTTGGATTTGATACAATGTATATGAGGTGGAAGTGCTTTAATTTGAGGGCATTTTCATTACAGCACTTTTAAAGTCCCCTTATCTTAGGAGACCAAAAGTAATCATTGCGTGCTAGGAATATGGAACCAAATACTAAACTTTTGACTACTTTAATACACAAGGTGCTGTAATTTCTAAACGGTCCAAGGTGATAGAGTACAGAGCCAAAACAACAAAACATGTCACTGTCCCAATACTTTTGGAGCTCACTGTATGTGAGTGTTTGTGTTTGTGGGGCACTCAGCATTTGTGTGCGTTTTCTCTCCGGTGTGTGGCCACCCAATAATGAGGGCTCATCTTACAGATGTCTTGAATTGTTAATGTTGAAACAGTAGAGTTAGGCTACATGCTGATGCTGACATACTCACCTCCAATCTCCCTAACAACAGCATAAGACAGTAGAAACATCCCTGCCTTTTGTGTCATATTGCTTTATTATTGTGTTTTGAGGCAGCTTGGACTACTTGTACATAAACACATTGAGGCAACTGTCAAAATAAGGGTTTTCCCACAAACATATTCACCACCTGAGGGATTTCTAGTCTAAACTTTGTGTGTTTTCAGTGAAAATTGGTTGCATTCTTTCAGCTTTAGAGTTATATTCATCTCTCTTGGGCTTGCTATTGGATTATGATGAGAACATACAGTAAGTTCTGGCTCTGATGTCAGAGGTCCGGTGGATTACATTATTTTTGTGAAGCCTCTTTGGAGTTATCGAGCTCTCCTGCAGCTCCTGGAATGTTTTTTTTTTTTTGGGGGGGGGGGGGGGGGGGTTTGTTGCATTGCTTCTCAAAATTGAGTTTGACTGGTATAAGCCTCAAATATAAGCCTCTAATATTCTCCAATTTCTCCCTCTTTTCTCTATATCTCTCTCTCGCCGGGCATCGCGCTTTATACAATCCAGATCACTGTCCATTTAAAGCAATCTGTGGCAAACTCCAAGAAATGATCTCTTTTTGAAGTCCTTTGGAAATCAAATAACCAAGTACAACTTGTCACCAAACTATTACCAAAGTAGAGACCAAACCATGGAGACCAATTCAAACCAATAAAACTCTGTTCGCTACTAACAACCTCAACTAAATTTTTTAACAACTTCAATCAAATTTTACTTGAAATTTGTAGACAATGATTGGAATTTCCTCAGTATTCTTTTCTGGGAGTATCCGGATATTTTCCATTTACAGCCCTGTCTCCACAGCCGTACAATGAAGAGGGCAGTCCATCGTCATCCTCTGGAATATGTTCTTTTATCTTCAACACTCTGCTGGTTAAAGAGAGAGAGGAGGAGCCAACAGAGGGCCACCTTTTCTGGGCAGAGCCTGCATTGGTTAGTTGCCGTTGGGGACAAGTCAAATCAACCAATGAAATTGAGGGACAAGGGAAAAACCAACCAATCAAAATTAGACACAAAGTAACCATTGTGACTTCTAAAATGCGTCCTTTAAAATATTATATCAAGTGCATTTAATTTAATTTGTAACTCAAATATAATTAGAGCAACAAAAAACAATATCCTTTTGAAATGTCACTCACACAGCTATCCGTGATTGGATAGCTCATCCATGGCATAGAGAGACATATTCCCCATCCAATTCACTACATTGATATTCTTTAATGCAGATTGACTCCAATGAGGCAGACCTGACCGATGAGAGGGTGTTGGAGCGTCGCTTCTCTATCGAGGAGGATGACACCTTCCAGGCATCCATGATCGCCCTCCACGGCAGCACCTGCAGCGCCGACCTGTCCTACCAGATGATTTTGCACTCCTCCACACCCAAGGTAGGCCAACAAACTTGCACTGTGGCTAGCTGAGCAAAAGCAGTATCAGTATGGTTATCTCATTTGTTTGAATTTCACCGGAGAAATTTCAAGCTGGTGCCTTTTTCACTAAGAAAACTCCTCATGTAATCAAAATAAGTAGCTTATTTTACCATACAACATTGACATGTACTGTGCTATCAATAATTGTTTGACTTCTTCAAACTGTTTATTTTGTTGTTAACCCCTTTGTATGTACTGTATATTATATTATTATTATATTATTAGTATCTACCTATATACTGCACCTTAACAAGATGTTACTACCCTATTAGAATGACATGGTCCGTAGCACCTTAACAAGATGTTACTACTCTATTAGAATGAAACGGTCCATTGCACCTTAACAAGATGTTACTACCCTATTAGAATGAAATGGTCCATAGCACCTTAACAAGATGTTACTACTCTATTAGAATGAAATGGTCCATAGCACCTTAACAAGATGTTACTACTCTATTAGAATGAAATGGTCCATAGCACCTTAACAAGGTGTTACTACTCTATTAGAATGAAATGGTCCATAGCACCTTAACAAGATGTTACTACTCTATTAGAATGAAATGGTCCATAGCACCTTAACAAGATGTTACTATTCTATTAGAATGAAATGGTCCATAGCATCTTAACAAGGTGTTACTACTCTAATAGAATGAAATGGTCCATAGCACCTTAACTAGGTGTTACTACTCTATTAGAATGATATGGTCCAATGCACCTTAACAAGATGTTACTACTCTATTAGAATGAAATGGTCCAATGCACCTTAACAAGATGTTACTATTCTATTAGAATGAAATGGTCCATAGCACCTTAACAAGATGTTACTACTCTATAGAATGAAATGGTCCATAGCACCTTAACAAGGTGTTACTACTCTATTAGAATGAAATGGTCCATAGCACCTTAACAAGGTGTTACTACTCTATTAGAATGAAATGGTCCATTGCACCTTAACAAGATGTTACTACTATATTAGAATGAAATGGTCCATAGCACCTTAACAAGGTGTTACTACTCTATTAGAATGAAATGGTCCATAGCACCTTAACAAGGTGTTACTACTCTATTAGAATGAAATGGTCCAATGCACCTTAACAAGATGTTACTACTCTATTAGAATGAAATGGTCCATAGCACCTTAACAAGATGTTACTATTCTATTAGAATGAAATGGTCCATAGCATCTTAACAAGGTGTTACTACTCTATTAGAATGAAATGGTCCATAGCACCCTAACAAGGTGTTACTACTCTATTAGAATGAAATGGTCCAATGCACATTAACAAGATGTTACTACTCTATTAGAATGAAATGGTCCATAGCACCTTAACTAGGTGTTACTACTCTATTAGAATGAAATGGTCCAATGCACCTTAACAAGATGTTACTACTCTATTAGAATGAAATGGTCCAATGCACCTTAACAAGATGTTACTATTCTATTAGAATGAAATGGTCCTTAGCACCTTAACAAGATGTTACTACTCTATAGAATGAAATGGTCCATAGCACCTTAACAAGGTGTTACTACTCTATTAGAATGAAATGGTCCATAGCACCTTAACAAGGTGTTACTACTCTATTAGAATGAAATGGTCCATTGCACCTTAACAAGATGTTACTACTATATTAGAATGAAATGGTCCATAGCACCTTAACAAGGTGTTACTACTCTATTAGAATGAAATGGTCCATAGCACCTTAACAAGGTGTTACTACTCTATTAGAATGAAATGGTCCAATGCACCTTAACAAGATGTTACTACTCTATTAGAATGAAATGGTCCATAGCACCTTAACAAGATGTTACTACTCTATTAGAATGAAATGGTCCATAGCACCTTAACAAGGTGTTACTACTCTATTAGAATGAAATGGTCCATAGCACCTTAACAAGATGTTACTACTCTATTAGAATGAAATGGTCCATAGCACCCTAACAAGGTGTTACTACTCTATTAGAATGAAATGGTCCAATGCACATTAACAAGATGTTACTACTCTATTAGAATGAAATGGTCCATAGCACCTTAACTAGGTGTTACTACTCTATTAGAATGAAATGGTCCAATGCACCTTAACAAGATGTTACTACTCTATTAGAATGAAATGGTCCAATGCACCTTAACAAGATGTTACTATTCTATTAGAATGAAATGGTCCATAGCACCTTAACAAGATGTTACTACTCTATAGAATGAAATGGTCCATAGCACCTTAACAAGGTGTTACTACTCTATTAGAATGAAATGGTCCATAGCACCTTAACAAGATGTTACTACTCTATAGAATGAAATGGTCCATAGCACCTTAACTAGGTGTTACTACTCTATTAGAATGAAATGGTCCAATGCACCTTAACAAGATGTTACTACTCTATTAGAATGAAATGGTCCAATGCACCTTAACAAGATGTTACTACTCTATTAGAATGAAATGGTCCATAGCACCTTAACAAGATGTTACTACTCTATTAGAATGAAATGGTCCATAGCACCTTAACAAGGTGTTACTACTCTATTAGAATGAAATGGTCCATAGCACCTTAACAAGATGTTACTACTCTATAGAATGAAATGGTCCATAGCACCTTAACTAGGTGTTACTACTCTATTAGAATGAAATGGTCCATAGCACCTTAACAAGATGTTACTACTCTATTAGAATGAAATGGTCCATAGCACCTTAACAAGATGTTACTACTCTATAGAATGAAATGGTCCATATCACCTGAACAAGGTGTTACTATTCTATTAGAATCAATTTCTGCTTGTTGCAGTTCTTCCAAATAGTTTCCTCTCCTAGGAATGTATTATTTAAGTTTTATATTGCCATCTCGGATGCTTAAGGAACCACTGAAGAGATTCATTGCCGCACAGTCCGAGCCTCATGAAATAAATCTAGTCAAATAATAAAGAAATATTTGGTCCACCACACACTCTAAAACAGGATCCTCTGTAATTATCGCTATTCCCCGTCTGTCACTGATGCCTTTTCAATGGCTCATTATGATGAGTGCAGAACGGCAACCGAGGTAGACGAAAACCCCACAGTTGGGTGATTGTGAAACTAACGAGGTCTGACTCGTCTGGTTTGTTTTACCTACATAGCGGAGTGCTCGTCTGGACTTGTTGACCGAACATCCCTTTGTGACGTTGTCCGGCCTCGCTGACGACACCGAACCCTTCTCCCCGGAGGAGAAGCCCATCGCTTTCCCCCTGCCCAGGAGTATTGGAAGTCACACCCTAATGATTGACAACAACAACGCACTAGCTAGCTCCGATCAGTACCTGGCGAATCACTTACCCCAAATGCAGCCGTCAGATCTGTCGAACTCGTACAGTCCGTACACTGACTCCGAGCCCGGTTTGAATGATTTGGGGGAGCCGATGCAGTCTCTCCATTTTCCGGTGGAGTCCACCATGGCCGTTGTGGACATAGGGAAGATGGAAGGCTTATTGAAGGTAAACAAGCCTTCATCTAAAGAGCTGTGCCATCTGTCATTAAGTGTGCCTCAAACAAGCATGAATCAATCGGTCAACAGCAATGATCAGGAAATTGAGATGCAACCATTTACATTTAACAAATTTTGAAATGCAGTGGAATGCAGTTGGATTTACAAGATTAATAGCTAATAATCCAACCAGTTTTAAAATATTTTTTTACTACAACCTAATTTCTTAGTATAACATGCCCAAGGTAACGGCATACAGAAAATCATTTGAGATGAATCCCTTCCTTACCTTGTATGTTTGATTCCCTGGCTAATCGTTCCCATGAACCTCCCTGGTTGTTTAGATGAACTCTATCTTATTCTGTCAATTATTCGTTTTGACATTTTGACCATAGAAAATATTTTTTACATTTGTTTCATAAATACTATTTATTGAATCATTATTCTCAAGGGCGGTGTAAAGCACTCCAACAAGGAAGGGGACGAGGTTAGAACCACTGGGAGTCATTTTGAAAGGACAATCACTGTTGTCAAGGGCAACTCCAGTCTCGGTTTGTATAAATTCTTTGGCACTATGTTGTATATTCATATATTTATTTTTCTAAATAAAGAGAACAGCATTCACTTTTTATTCAATCTTTCCTCTTTACACCCCAGAATTTTATGTAAATTATGCAATATCTGATGCATTATGGTCTTTCTGTTTGATTGATCGCATTACACATAAATGTGGGTGAATATATTATATTAGGTTCCAGGTCTTTGAGAATGTTGTCTTTGTATCTACCTTACAGGGATGACGGTGAGCGCCGTCAAGGATGGTTTGGGGATGCACATCCGCAGCATTATCCACGGAGGCTCCATCAGCCGAGATGGCCGTCTGGGGGTGGGGGACCTCATCCTGGCCATCAACGGTGAGCCCACAGCCAACCTGACCAATGCACAGGCCCGTGCCATGCTCCGGAGACATTCACTCATTGGGCCAGACATGGGGTAAGGACCCGAGCTAGGCAACATGTTCAATGTTTTGATATCTTGTCCTTGGAAACCTGTTTTATATGGTTTTGCTGTAGGCATTAAAATTCCCAACTACTGCCTATACATACAGTGCAGATTTCACCTCCAATATATTACCCCTAGATTCCCTACACACTGATCCGCACTCTTTTTTTTTTTTATGTTACAATGTAAAAGTCAGTTAGGACTTTTACATAGACATATTCTTATACAGTCAGATAAATGGCGCCTGACATCACACTAAATGCCTCTTTATCAAATGTGGTCCTTTAAAAAAAAAAAAAAAAAGAAATGTTACGGAAATGATTTGCTGGCTTTTTCTATAGCCTATGTGTACAATTATGATCAAGTCAAGCATTAAGTTAAGCTTCGTAGTGTATTCCATTTGAGTCAATTGCTCCAAATAATACCATTAATGTCATTTGTTATTCTCTTGTAGAGACATTATCTTTTTTAACCAAAGCCATCCAAATACCCATTTCATTTAACTGAATTGAGATGACTAAAACTTATACCTCAGAAACAACACCTGACAATGAATGTGTGGTAAACATTATAATGCAGTAGAATGTGTTGAGCTCAGTTAACTTTTAACAATGCACTTATCGTCAATTAGTAGGAAATGTCATTGTAATCGCGTGTTGTGAGTCATAGATCACCTTAATATCACTTAGAAGTTGTGCCACGATAGAATGTACCAATGTAGGATTTTAATTTGAGCCAGTTTGCTACAGCAGAATCCTGCAGCAACAGTAAATGTGGATTATAAATAATGGACACTTTTGTAAGGGTTGATGCATTTTTTTGGGAGGGGGGGGGGGATCAAGTCTGAAATGTCAAAGTGGAAATTGCAAACTTCAGAAGCCTTTTTAAACTTCAAGTACACTACAAGTTTTAAATGTTCTGCCTTGCAGGAAAGTTCTCCTGCAACAGGGTGATCAAATTAGATACTACATCTGTAGGCTACTGTACATACATTTAATATTTCTGAAGAACACCAATTGAATAATGTAGGCTACATGAAGGTAGGACTTACAGTCATATAGAAAGGCTTTTGGACTACGTTATGTGGACTGTCCTAGCATAGACACTCAATGGGGAAATTTTAACAAAATTGTATTCTCTCCATGTATTCGAGGGAAGCTACATTAAAGTCTGGGACACCATTATTTTCGGTATCTCAAGTCCTGCTTGCTTTACACTAAACTTCTCAGTACAGTGAAGTACGTTAGCCCATAAAATCCTCTTCACCTTCTAGATCTGCTTGTGCACCAGAGGACGATCTGTGCCCCTTTTATGTGTAAGTATTGCTTACTCCCACGCTGACGGGTGTTCAACCAAAATCTGCCTTTTTTAATTTGTTTCTTCACTGACCACATTTCCTCACCATCTACATTCCGGGCCTCTTCGCCTGTCCATGGTAGGGAGTTTTATCCAGATCTCGAAGTAACAACACATACAGTATATCAACCATACTGTATATCTACCATACACACATTTTATCTCAGCCTTATATCTACCATACACAAGTCTTATATCAACTATAGAGTGCATTCAGAAAGACCCCTTGACTTTTTCCACATGTTACGTTATAGCCTTATTCCAAAATGTATTAAATAGTTTTTTCCCCCCTCATCAATCTACACACAATACCCCATAATGACAAAGCAAAAACATATATATATATATTTTTTTAAAACTGAAATATCACATTTACATAATTATTCAGACCCTTCACTCAGTACTTTGTTGAAGCACCTTTGGCAGCGATTACAGCCTTGAGTGTTCTTGGGTATGATGCTACAAGCGTGGCACACCTGTATTTGGGGAGTTTCTCCCATTTCTTTCTGCAGATCCTCTCAAGCTCTGTCAGGTTGGATGGGGAGCGTTGCTCCACAGGTATTTTTAGGTCTCTCCAGAGATGGCTGTGCCAATTAAGGACATTCAGAGACTTGTCCAGAAGCCACTCCTGCATTTTCTTGGCTGTTTGCTTTGGGTCGTTGTCCGGTTGGAAGGTGAACCTTCGCCCCAGTTTGAGGTCCTTAGCGCTCTGGAGCAGGTTTTCATCAAGGATCTCTCTGTACTTTGCTCTGTTAATCTTTGCCTCGATCCTGACTAGTCTCCCAGTCCCTACCGCTGAAAAACATCCCCACAGCATGATGCTGCCACCACCATGATTCACCGCAGGGATGGTGCCAGGTTTCCTCCAGACGTGACGCTTGGCATTCAGGCCAAAGAGTTAAATCTTGGTTTCATTAGATCAGAGAATCTTGTTTCTCAGTCTGAGAGTCTTCAGGTGCCTTTTGGCAAACTCTAAGCGGGCTGTCATGATCCTTTTACTGAGGAGTGGCTTCCGTCTGGCCACTCTACCATAAAAACCTGATTGGTGGAGTGTTGCAGAGATGGTTGTCTTTCTGGAAGGTTCTCCCATCTCCACAGAGGAACTCCAGAGCTCTGTCAGAGTGACCATCAGGTTCTTGGTCACCTCCCTGACCAAGGCACTTCTCCCCTGATTGTTCAGTTTGGCTGGACAGCCAGCTCTAGGAAGAGTCTTGGTGGTTCCAAACTTCTTCCATGTTTTTAATTCGTCATTATGTGGTGTTGTATGTAGATTTGAAGAGGGGGAAAAAAACAATATGATACATTTTAGAATAAGGCTGTAACGTAATTTTTTTGGAAAAAGTCAAGGGGTCTGAATATCTACCACAAGTCGTATATCAACCATATATCTACCATACCCAAACCTTATATCAACCATACAGTATATCTATCATACACATACCTTATATCTACCATACAGTATATCTATCATACACATACCTTATATCTACCATACCCAAACCTTATATCAACCATACAGTATATCTATCATACACATACCTTATATCTACCATACACAAACCTTATATCAACCATACAGTATATCTACCATACACAAACCTTAGTTTGACCAGTTGTTTTCTCTTGGAGCAAACTTCTTAAATTCACTGTTACTCATTAATAATATAAAATAATGTCGAATAATGTTGAAATCTGTGGCCATTAAAATTCATCAGATCATCTTATAGGCTACATACAGAAAAGTGACTGTAGCTAATCACTGCTTTGCAGAATTTTTAAATACAGCAGATGTTGATATCGCCAATACCAACACAGATGTATCTCCAAAACTTTTTTTTTGTGTGTGGCAGCTAAGCTTCTACTGGTGTCCATGCGCACAGGTAGTCATGTTAACGCAGTCCTAACACACAGTCAATGTATCTGGATAAATCTCCCAGTGGACTGCACCACTAACCATTAAAACTTCATCCTTAACACTCCATTGACATTCTTTTCCGGGACTATGTGGCTTGCAGGTCCATTTGTGTGGCTCTAACGATTGTTTTTGCACTTTTTGGACTTTGCTCTATCCACCCCATCACACACTAATTCACTTGTTCCTTCAGTCATCTGTTTTTGGAGGCATTTGAATTGCTGTTTGAATGAACAGGGATTCAAGTACCTCAGTGTCTGCATGTCCTATTGTTGGAAGTACGAATCAATCCATCATTGTTAGATCTGTCATCTTCACTCAAATGTGTAAGTGTGTGTGCTTTAGAATCAACTAATACGATTAATTGCTTGAAACTGGGCTTACCAAAGCGGTCCTATGCTCTTTACTACTTCCCTTTCATTAAATTCTTAATATTTTGGAACGTTCTCTTCCGTTCCAGTAAATTAAGAATTGGTGTTCCAATTGATGTTCCCTTCAAACCTCCATGACGTGTTTTGGAAAGAATTCCGGCACTCAATTCGATTTGAGACAACTTAATTTGTCCAGACATTTATGAACGACTCAAACATCTGTTTTGGATAGTTATGCGGGGACGTCTGCTACATTATTCATTGACGGCTCACCTTGGGCTCATGATAGGATGCATTGCCAGAGAAATTTAGAGTTCATTCCTTCCCGTCTTGCAATCTTGTGCCTCACAGTTAATTCGGACGGGGCGAAAAACAGGCAAGCTCCTGAATGTAGATTAGACGTCTATGAATAAATAAAAGTCATTTTGTAAAAGTACCCTTTCTGTCATATCGGGTAGCATATGAATGCAGGCACTTACACACTAATGCTTTGTTAAACGTTCATGTCTTTCCTAATGGCGAATATTGACATGCTTGTATTCGTGTCATATGTTTATGGATAGGTTATATATTTGGGGGGTATTTGCAGTGATGATGACACATCTTGGTCAGGTTGTAGTTAGCAGTGGGCTGAGGCTCATTGGTGTGTATGCGCACGTGTGTGTTCTCAGGATCACCTATGTCCCCGTGGAGTATCTGGAGGAGTACAAGGCCAGCCTGGAGCAGCCTAAAGAGGATGTCTTCTCTGATGCTCCTCCAGCCCCAAAGTAAGCTCAAACTTAGTAATATATTATAGAAAGTTATTTTCATAATGATGCCCTCACTAAACTCATATGATTTTGATTTCAAGCATAGACCAACTCTCACAACATTATTTTGTTCTTTCCCAGACAGTACCAAAACAAGTCTAACTATCAGACAAGCTATGGTTTACAAAGGCTGCTGTTTTCGGTTTGTCTCTTTGCAGAAGAGAAATCCCAGAAATCCCAGAACTCCCAGAGCGTGAGGATGGAGAGGGAGAGGAGAGCGAGCTACAGAGCGCCACCTTCAGTAACTGGAACCAGCCCAGGAAGTGAGTAGGAAGTTTGACTTTGGCTTGGTCCAGAACATAGAGTTGGATAGAGGGTGCCCTTTCCTCAAAGCATGTTTTAGCATGGGTAGCGCCATTGAAGGCTTTCACTATTTTTAAGTAGTCAACTGGGTGTGACTTCCGATGGGTTAATCTAAGCAGTTATCATGCCAAAGATAAAGGGTATACCCTCTTTCCAACTCTAATGTAAAAAAAAGAAATCTGATTGGGTAAATAAGCAATAAGCACTGCTTTGGACGTCAAGGCAAGATTTATGGCATTAGTTATACAGGGCTAGACCCTGCACACATATATTACCAACTGTCTGTGTTCTGCTTTGTGATAGTAATTTTGTTCAAAACCGGTATCCTCACCTCACCTCCTGTCCTCGAGAGGTGCTCTGCACTGTCTGCTGATTCTAATCAGTGACTGATTTAGTCGAGGGAACGTAAGTGTGTGTGTCTCTCCGTCCAATCAATGACAATCAAGAGGAAATCAGCGAACACTGTGGCCCTTCAGGATTATTAATAGCTGAGACTAACTCAATGGGCTGCAACGTTTAGAATGTCACCAATAGAAATCTAAAAGACGGCAAATCATATCAGGTCTACCTAATTTACCGACCCGACACAATGCTCCATTTACATTCTAAATGGTTGAACCTTCTGTAAAGTTGCACTCCTGAATTTGTGTTCAATAGGTGAGGTTCTTACACAAGCCATTTTCTTCCTTCAATGTCACATCTTATTGTTACTTTGTGTGCAAATAAATCTAATTTTAACCCCAGAACAGGAATTGGCCAGCTGTGTCCCAAGAAGTGGTACAATACAGAACCCCCTTTTTAAAATATATTTTACAATGCGTGTCGTCTCTCTCAGGGTGGAGCTCAAAAAAGAAGCGGGCAAGTCCCTTGGCATCAGCATCGTGGGGGGCAGAGGGATGGGCAGTCGCCTCAACAACGGCGAGGTGATGCGGGGCATCTTCATCAAACATATCTTGGAGGAAAGCCCCGCTGGCCGCAACGGAACCCTGAAGACTGGAGACAGGGTTGTTGAGGTACACCCAGCATGTATTTACATTGACATGGCAAAATGGTTATTGCACGGTAATAACCTATTAATTACTGGTTTCTTTGGAATTAATCAGGTGGATGGCGTGGACCTGAGAGATGCCAGTCACGAGCAGGCTGTGGAGGCCATCCGCAGAGCAGGAAACCCTGTAGTGTTCCTTGTACAGAGTATCATCCACAGGCCCAGGGTGAGCCCTCAAGCTCCCTGTGTTGGCATGCTAGCTCCCTGTGTTGGCATGCTAGCTCCCTGTGTTGGCATGCTAGCTCCCTGTGTTGGCATGCTAGCTCCCTGTGTTGGCATGCTAGCTGTGTGGCTAAGCGCAATTAGGCTCCAAATCCTACTGAAATTGCTGCCAACTTTGCAATAGCCAACATATCTTGATATCCAACTTACAATCATTCATTTTCATGCATGGTTGAAGCTTTCCGGACCTTCTTTGTAACCTTCAACTAGCCAGTAGTCACTGTAGCCCTGCTTGGTCTCCAGTCATAGAGAAATGCAGCACTGCTTTAAAATGCTTGCCTTATCACATGTGCCAGGTAATCTCTCGCTCTCTCTCGCACTCTCACTCTGTTTTTATTGCTTTCTTTCATCCTCTCTATCTCTCTCTTTGCACATCAGTAGAGTCTATGTTGCTTTATCTCACCATCCAGAAGTTTTCATACTCGCTAATAGGCTACTGTATGTGCATGCAACAAAAAACGTGCAAAAAGAGACCCAAATAAAAATGTGAATCTGAGTGCATCCAGAGGGGAAAAAGAGATCAAACGTTATATGCTACAAAGGTTAACTGCTACGGGCAGGTATGCATTGCTCTTGCTCGTTTAAATGGTACCACTGGGACCCACCTACAGATCGTAATGATGCTTCCTAGCAGTTCCCCTTTAAGGCCTTCTTCTACTCTTCTGCGCCACTAGTGAATATTCCAAAAGCAGCCTTGAGGATTCTCTGAAACATTTATTGTTTGGTTCTAAGAAAAAAAATAAGGCCTCCTTGAGGACATTCATTACCATTCGCTCATTTTGGAATAATTTGAATGACCCCAGAGCTGTTTTTTTACTTTTGAACATCCATTTTCTTGGCTCTTCTCTTCTTTCCTGGACAGCCTCTGATTACATTTTTGTCAGGGCTCTGCCGCCACATTTCATTTCCTTCAACTTCTGTATCCTTGACATGCTGTTGATCCCCTGTGTTGCTTTTAGAAGGCACCTCTGCCCTTTCTACTGTGGCTAAACACCCACCCCGGGTCCAACCCACAACCCACTAATCAAACCTCTACCAGCTTAGTATCTCCTGCCCCTCTGCTTCAGGTTAGACTGTCTGTACCTCTGCTCTTTTTGTGTGTGTGTGTGTATGTGACCCAGTGTCCAATCTTCCTTCATGTAGACTTTTTTCTTTCGCTGCACAATGTTTGCTATTTGGGGCGTGGGGTCAATCCTACAGTGTATAATATACGCTCTGTCTAGAATTTTTTCTCTTTGGCCCAGTTTCCCAGACCCAGATTAATTCTACTAATGAACTCAAAAGCTTGCTCAGTGGAGAATCTCCATTGAAAGTGCTTTTGAATCCAGGAATAGATTGTGTCTGCCTGGGGTACCGGCTCATAATGTTTTGTGAACTGAGGAAGAGTCAAGGAACAGGAAAAGCTAAAATAACACAATAGCTAATATGCCCAGTACCCCAAACCACAGGATTCACTGCATGTTGCTGTGGTGGTTTCTGTTTGGCAGGCAGAATATATTAAGTCAGCTCCTGGGTGGAATATAGATAACAGGCCTACCTCACTGGACACATCATCATTTTAGTTTTCCGCAACTCATGAAGAAAAACAATAACAATTGATGTTTCGCTCAGGCTACTTTTTCTGTTACATTCAAACAAACATTTTTTATATACAGTGGGGAGAACAAGTATTTGATACACTGCCGATTTTGCAGGTTTTCCCACTTACAAAGCATGTAGAAGTCTGTAATTTTTATCATAGGTACTCTTCAACTGTGAGTGACGGAATCTAAAACAAAAATCCAGAAAATCACATTGTATGATTTTTAAGTAATTAATTTGCATTTTATTGCATGACATAAGTATTTGATACATCAGAAAAGCAGAACTTAATATTTGGTACAGAAACCTTTGTTTGCAATTACAGAGATCATACGTTTCCTGTAGTTCTTGACCAGGTTTGCACACACTGCAGCAGGGATTTTGGCCCACTCCTCCATACAGACCTTCTCCAGATCCTTCAGGTTTCGGGGCTGTCGCTGGGCAATACGGACTTTCAGCTCCCTCCATTTTCTATTGGGTTCAGGTCTAGAGACTGGCTAGATGCTTCTTACGGAGCCACTCCTTAGTTGCCCTGGCTGTGTGTTTCGGGTCTTGTCATGCTGGAAGACCCAGCCACGACCCATCTTCAATGCTCTTACTGAGGGAAGGAGGTTGTTGGCCAAGATCTCGCGATACATGGCTCCATCCATCCTCCCCTCAATACGGTGCAGTCGTCCTGTCCCCTTTGCAGAAAAGCATCCCCAAAGAATGATGATTCCACCTCCATGCTTCACGGTTGGGATCGTGTTCTTGGGGTTGTACTCATCCTTCTTCTTCCTCCAAACACGGCGAGTGGAGTTTAGACCAAAAAGCTCTATTTTTGTCTCATCAGACCACATGACCTTCTCCCATTCCTCCTCTGGATCATCCAGATGGTCATTGGCAAACTTCAGACGGGCCTGGACATGCGCTGGCTTGAGCAGGGGGACCTTGCGTGCGCTGCAGGATTTTAATCCATGACGGCGTAGTGTGTTACTAATGGTTTTCTTTGAGACTGTGGTCCCAGCTCTCTTCAGATCATTGACCAGGTCCTGCCGTGTAGTTCTGGGCTGATCCCTCACCTTCCTCATGATCATTGATGCCCCACGAGGTGAGATCTTGCATGGTGCCCCAGACCGAGGGAGATTGACCGTCATCTTGAACTTCTTCCATTTTCAAATAATTGCGCCAATTATTTGATTGGCGCAAATAATTGCGCCAATTATAGGCAAGCACCAAGCTGCTTGCCTATAGTCCTGTAGCCCATCCCAGCCTTGTGCAGGTCTACAATTTTATCCCTGATGTCCTTACACAACTCTCTGGTCTTGGCCATTGTGGAGAGGTTGGAGTCTGTTTGATTGAGTGTGTGGACAGGTGTCTTTTATACAGGTAACGAGTTCAAACAGGTGCAGTTAATACAGGTAAAGAGTGGAGAACAGGAGGGCTTCTTAAAGAAAAACTAACAGGTCTGTAAGAGCCGGAATTCTTGCTGGTTGGTAGGTGATCAAATACTTATGTCATGCAATAAAATGCAAATGTATTATTTAAAAATCATACAATGTGATATTCTGGATTTTTGTTTTAGATTCCGTCTCTCACAGTTGAAGTGTACCTATGATAAAAATTACAGACCTCTACATGCTTTGTAAGTAGGAAAACCTGCAAAATCGGCAGTGTATCAAATACTTGTTCTCCCCACTGTATATGGATGATTTTACTTTAGACATGTCCCATGCAAGCCTCACCAATGGAATACAGTATGATTCCTCACCGTTGTAAGTTCAGCCTTTGCTGATATGACATTGTCTCCATCCCTCTTGTACACAACAGTCCTCATCCACGGACACCAACGAGGAGAGAGTGGCGGCCATGACACGGCCCAATAGTGACAAGGTCAGTGTCTCTATGTAACCTTCAGACCTATGTCAAATAATTTCAAATACTTGAGCTGCACTGGATTTAACAAAGTTTGCACCTTTGGGACTATTCCATTCCATTGGTTCCACTGTACTGAAACCAAAGGAAACCAAGCACAGCTAAAGTATTTAGAAGTGTTTGGGCCCTGGTCTTGTAACCTTAGGGGACAACGCCTGTAACTTGATGTTGTATTGTCGTAGAAGTCTCAAACCAAATTCCTGCAGGGCTTTGTGCACACTTTTTTTTCATTATATTATTCACCTGTCATGTTCATGGCCCATCATGACCAGCAAATGTGTGACTGAATGCACATGACCCTTCAGGAATCGAGTTTGAGACACCTGTGATAAATCTTATTTTGTTATTCCAATTAGGATTTTTAATAGAACTAGCACTTCACTCACACTCTCCATCACAGCGATGGAGTGAAGTTTCTTCCCTTTAGTTTCACAATGTTGTCCTAGTCCTTTGTTGTCTGTCTCACTGAAAGTCACTGACTCTTCTCTGTTCTCTGTAGGAGGTTGAGAGTCACAGTAGACTATTCCTACGCCTCTCCCCAACTAACCCTTTCACTCCTACTCCGTTTAAGGTTTGTGGGTCTTTGTGTTGTTGTGCTTCTATTTCCATGTCTGCTCGTACGGTTGGGTTATGGAATATATGTGGAGACGCATATATTGGACAGGCCTTACATGCATACATGCTGTCCTAACACGTTTCCACTAAACTTACCTAAATCCCTTTTTTCTTTTTTGTGTTTTGTTGCTTAAAAATAGAACATGTGAAACTTGCACATTTTAATCTCTTGCAAAATATGCAATGTTTTGATTCTGAATCAAAAATGCATTTTAATTTGCCTAAATTGATCAAAATAATCCAAGTTTTGTCACATGCTTCAGGTAAGTGTCCATTTGAATGTGTTATCAGATGGACAATGGTTGGATTGAATTCTATCACTAAGGAACATCTGTTATTAAACTCAGTCTTGAATATTGAGGTAATCTAAAAATACACAACTTATGACTTGAATCAATGGAATGCTTTGCTTACAGCAGTTTAGTCAAATAACAGTTTAGTTTAGTCATAAACTAAAAATACATCCCTAAAAAGTAGGGTGACACCGTTTTAAAGTGTCCACCTGCACGTGACTAAAACATACTTTACCGACTCAATTTAACAGTACAGATTTAGGTTGTAGTCAGCTAAACCTGCTACGTTGAAACTAAATTATTATCTGCCTTTTTGCCACACTACAAATCTATTGTCCTGATACTTCTATGATGTGGCAGCCACCGAAGAGGGAAGCGGGAAAGACATCGTCCACCACTCCTCACCTCTCCCTTCCCGTGGTTCCCCACGTCGGAGAGACAGACACCGATACCCTGACAGAGATTCCCGACAGACAGGCCCAGACAGAAGACGAGGATGAGTTTGGCTACAGCTGGAGTGAGTTTGACACTATGAACAGATATAGGGACACTTTACCCTCCCCTTAATTCTAACAATGGCCACAATAAGCTGGGGGGACACTCAAAACCGACCTATAAGGGCAACTTCTTCCTTCTTCATGAAAGGTCACTCATTGGACCGAAGTTGGCTAACTCTTTACGTTATCTGGGTTCTCACATTGTTATTATGGATCATTATGCAATAAACAAGACCATGGATGGACCCAGCCCAGAAACAACTCCTAGCCTCTACTCCCTAGGCACTTGAATAGAACTGAATATATATGATAGGTGAAAGTCCTACTACCATATTATTTATACCTATCAAATCCTTTCAGATTAACATGAAGTACCACTGCCTAGTGGGTAGGCACCAGGGTTTGTTTCCATGGATTCAGCCAGTTCCCTCTTGGCTTGATTACTCCCATGTGCTACCACCTAGCGTCCACTAGAGGGCCTCCACATTGCATTTTGAACATGACCTGATCTGCGCAATCATAGTCTTGCCAGTGCTTGAATTGGTCCGGGTACACCGGCACACCCGAAATAGATTCAGGCACCTATTTCAGTCTACTTCAAGCACTAAGTCTTGCTACTAGGCTCCCAAGGCAAGTGAAATAGGCTAGCACAATCATAGTATACCTATCCAATTATTGAAAATGTGCTTAGGGGATAGGGCAAGGGGTGGTTTCTGGATGGGGCCTCAGGGTCTTCTGATTATGGACAGTATTAGTCCCTGCTGGGCCCCTGGTGTGTGTGTGTGCCCTGTGGGGATCAGATTGATGAGGTGAGTCAGGGAGATTAGTACAGGAGTGATGGTACAGTACAGTCTGTGGCACACAGCCCAGAACAACATGGTCTCCTCTGAATACTATCCATTCCACTGAGAGATAGAGAGAGAGGCCTGTCTGTCAGGATTAATACAAACCTAGGTTTGGCAGTGTCTTTGTAAGTTGAAATAATGACATTTGACTCTATTGTGAGATGTGTTGTGTGACTTTGCATTTGTTGTGATCCTTTAGTTTAGAACCACTGACTGATTTCTGTTAAAAGTTGTTTAATTTCCATTCATGACTTGGTTGTATGAGTATGAAGAAAAGCTATCCAGCTAAAATCTATGCCATACACTACATAGAAAGCTATTCAGTTATATAGTCAATCATTTCACATGTGAATTATAATTATACAACACACACAGGTTCTAGTCAAGACTGCCACTGTATTCACATTCATCAGTGTGATGTTTCCCGTGGTTCAACTCATTTCAATCTATCCACTGTTATCTACAGAGAACATCATTCAGCGCTATGGCAGCCTCCCGGGGCTTCTGCACATGATCGAGCTGGAGAAGAGGAAGACCGGCCTGGGTCTTAGTCTGGCTGGCAACCGCGACCGCTCCCAAATGAGCGTGTTTGTGGTCGGGATCGACCCCAGTGGAGCCGCCGGCAAAGATGGTCGCGTTGTGGTAGGAGATGAACTGTTGGAGGTGAGGAGCTTGGATTAGTAATTCAGTGGTCACCGATGCTATAGATGGGTGGTTTTTAACCAGTAGTTGGTGTCCAGTCGGTATTACTGTGTTTTATCAATAACATTATGTCTTAATTTATATTTTCCTCTCCGATTTGATATCTAATCTCGACAATATTATCTGAGGTTTGCAGGAAGGAAGCGAAACAAATGTCAGTTTCAGAATTTAATAACGTGGTATGTTAGACAGTACTAACACATTCCATATTGTTCATTTCTGTACCCTATTAGATCAATGGGCAGATTCTGTATGGGCGGAGTCACCAGAATGCCTCCTCCATCATCAAAAGCTCCCCGTCGAAGGTCAAGCTCGTTTTCATCAGGTAGTGTACTTGAAGAACCAAGGAAATATATTACCGGTCTTCATTCCCATCCCCCACCAAGTATATTTTCAACTGAACCACCAAGTGAAACTAATTTCTGCCTTGCATAAAGCAATATAATCACTCATCCCAATTCTTTACAATGACAAAAATGTATAGATTCTGCAGCTGAACCTGTTCAATAGCAGATAATTATTTTAAGCCTAATAACATGCCCATACAAAACCCAGTAGAGAGAGCTGTGGTGTTACAAAATACAGATCCAAACTGATATCAGTGCAGACAGGCATCACAATACTCCAAGTTGTCTCATAACTATTTTAAGCCTAATAACATCACCATACAAAACCCAGTAGAGGGAGCTGTGGTGTTACAAAATACAGATCCAAACTGATATCAGTGCAGACAGGCATCACAATACTCCAAGATGTCTCCTTCCATTGTCACCTGCATTATTCCTGGTAAGGTCACATAATCATGGAAAACCAACGGTCCAGCTACTTATAAATGTGACCAAAATAAGGCAGGCAAGAACACACACTACTTAACTCAACTGACAGCCTCAATTAGACTATGTGGTTCACAGACTCGGGATTTGTCCCAAATGGCACCCTATTCCCTACATTGTCCACTATTTCTGACCAAAGTAGTGCACTGTATAGGGAATAGGATGCCATTTGCGACACAGACTCCGACAGACAGAGAGCTGTGTGTACTGAAGCAGTGACTAGTGATTTACTCTTGAGTTATGACCGGTGGACAGGAACACAGATGCTCTCAACCAGATGGCTGTTGGACCAGTGAGGGAACATGGAGACACCCTGGAGCCCCCGACAGAGGTAAACACACACACGCGCCACACGCATACACACATGATATGTACTTCTCACACAGACGCATGTTCACACATCCTGTTTATGTGTAGATACTTTCTATGATTGAAAAAGGACCTTAAGGTATGAAGCAGCTCAATGGCGGAAAAGGCTCTGTCTTCTACTCTTTCACGCTCTTATTAATAATTTTCTCACAGATAGAAACATGTACTACCGTTGCACCCTCGGCGATCGACGTCGACATGTTCAAATATGTGCAGCACGTCATTCTGACGAAGGTGAGTTACCTTGAGACTCTGCCATGCTGCTCTGCTGTTAGTTAACATTGGCTCAGACCTCTTCAGGAAAAGCGGGGGAGAGGGAGGGAGCAAATGGGCCTATTCTCTATTCTAATTGGCTAGGCTGCTACAAGAGAGAGGGAAGACTATGAGAGAGGGAGGACAGTAACCTACCCTCGGAACTGAGAGAGAGCAGGATAGACGGAGAGAGTAAAGAGGACGTGAACCTATTCTAGTTTAATAGGTCTTCTGCAAGCCAAACACCTGGATGGGAGTCTCAGCTTAGCTGTCTGTCCACATGGTTTATTATATAATAGTCTATTAGAGGATCACGGTATTCAGGTATGGGCACATACCAGACATATACTTTGCTGTTACTTCCTCTCACTCCTCAGGAACAAAAGATCAAGCTGTGTGAAGATGTTGAGTAGAACTGGGTCGTGTTCATTAGGGCATACCCCAGCAAACTGTTTTGTAATGGAAAACTAAAACGAGTGTTTCTTATTGGTCAAGTACCTCCCTGTTTCTATATTGCTCCGGGGGCCGCATTCGGTCTTCAACAAATTGGTTAGATTTCCTCGCCGTCAAAATGAGCAAAATATAGTCCTCTAGCCGTATTTTATTTATATTTTTTATTGATGCTCATTGACTGTCTATCTTTAATTTAAGTGATTATTAGCAAGCTGGACACAGTGAAGAAACTGTATGAATGTAGGTCCGTTATCATCTCTACACAATTTTATTTTTTATTTTAGTAATTTTAAAGTATGTTTAGTGTATATATACAGTACCAGTCAACATTTTGGACACACCTGCTCTTTCCAGGGTTTTTCAATGTTGTAGAATAATAGTGAAGACATCAAAACTATGAAATAACAGATATGGAATCATGTAGTAACTAAAAAAGTGTTAAACAAATACAAAATATATTTTATATTTGAGATTCTTCAAAGTAGCCACCCTTTGCCTCGATGACAGCTTTGCATACTCTTGACATTCTCTCAACCAGCTTCATGAGGTAGTCACCTGGAATGCATTTCAATTAACAGGTGTGCCTTGTTAAAAGTTAATTTGTGGAATTTCTTTCCTTTTTAATGCGTTTGAGCCAATCAGTTGTGTTGTGACAAGGTAGGGGTGGTATACAGAGATGGCTCTATTTGGTAAAATACCAAGTCCATATTATGGCAAGAACGGTTCAAATAAGCAAAGAGAAACGACAGTCCATCATTACTTTAAGACTTGAAGGTCAGTCAATATGGAACATTTCAAGAACTTTGAATGTTTCTTCAAGTGCAGTCGCAAAAAAACATAAATCTCTATGATTAAACTGGCTGTCAAGAGGACCGCCACAGGAATGGAAGACCCAGAGTTCCCTCTGCTGCAGAGGATATGTTCATTAGAGTTACCAGCCTCAGAAATTGCAACCCAAGTAAATGCTTCACAGAGTTCAAGTAACAGACACATCAACAGTTCAGAGGAGACTGCGTGAATCAGGCCTTCATGGTCGAATTGCTGAAAAGAAACCACTTCTCAATGACACCAATAATAAGAAGAGACTTTCCTGTGTCCAAGAAACATGAGCAAAGGACATTAGACTGGTGGTCTATTGAGTACAAATTTTACATTTTTGGTTCCAACCGCCGTGTCTTCGTCAGACGCAGAGTAGGTGATCAGATTATCTCTGCATGTGTGGTTCCCACCGTGACGCATGGAGGAGGAGGTGTGAGGGTGTGGGGGTGCTTTGCTGGTGACACTGTCTGTGATTTATTTAGAATTCAAGGCACACTTAACCAGCATGGCTACCACAGCATTCTGCAGCGATACGCCATCCCATCTGGTTTGGGCTTAGTGGGACTATCATTTGTTTTTCATCAGGACAATGACCCAACACACCTCCATGCTGTGTAAGGGCTATTTGACCAAGAAGGAGAGTGATGGAGTGCTGCATCAGATGTCCTGGCCTCAACAATCACCCAACCTCAACCCAATTGAGATGGTTTGGGATGAGTTGGACCGCAGAGTGAAGTAAAATCAGCCAACAAGTGCTCAGCATATGTAGGAACTCCTTGACTGTTTGAAAATCATTCCAGGTGAAGCTGGTTGAGAGAGAATGCCAAGAGTGTACAAAGCTGTCATCAGGCAAAAGGTGTCTACTTTGGAGTATCTCAAATATAAAATACATTTGGATTTGTTTAACACATTTTTTGGATACTACATGATTCCATAGTTTTGATGTCTTCACTATTATTCTACAATGTAGAAAATAGTAAAAATAAAGAAAAACCCTTGAATGAGTAGGTGTGTCCAAACTTTTGACTGGTACTGTGTGTGTGTGTGTGTGTGTGTGTGTGTGTATCACACACACATACACATACAGTGGGGAGAACAAGTATTTGATACACTGCCGATTTTGCAGGTTTTCCTACTTACAAAGCATGTAGAGGTCTGTAATTTTTATCATAGGTACACTTCAACTGTGAGAGACGGAATCTAAAACAAAAATCCAGAAAATCACATTGTATGATTTTTAAGTAATTAATTTGCGTTTTATTGCATGACATAAGTATTTGATACATCAGAAAAGCAGAACTTAATATTTGGTACAATTAATATTTGGTGCAATTACAGAGATCATACGTTTCCTGTAGTTCTATACCAGCTTTGCACACACTGCAGCAGGGATTTTGGACCACTCCTCCATACAGATCCTTCAGGTTTCGGGGCTGTCGCTGGGCAATACGGATTTTCAGCTCCCTCCAAAGATTTTCTATTGGGTTCAGGTCTGGAGACTGGCTAGGCCACTCCAGGACCTTGAGATGCTTCTTACGGAGCCACTCCTTAGTTGCCCTGGCTGTGTGTTTCGGGTCGTTGTCATGCTGGAAGACCCAGCCACGACCCATCTTCAATGCTCTTACTGAGGGAAGGAGGTTGTTGGCCAAGATCTCGCAATACATGGCCCCATACATCCTCCCCTCAATACGGTGCAGTCGTCCTGTCCCCTTTGCAGAAAAGCATCCCCAAAGAATGATGTTTCCACCTCCATGCTTCACGGTTGGGATGGTGTTCTTGGGGTTGTACTCATCCTTCTTCTTCCTCCAAACACGGCGAGTGGAGTTTAGACCAAAAAGCTCTATTTTTGTCTCATCAGACCACATGACCTTCTCCCATTCCTCCTCTGGATCATCCAGATGGTCATTGGCAAACTTCAGACGGGCCTGGACATGCGCTGGCTTGAGCAGGGGGACCTTGCATGCGCTGCAGGATTTTAATCCATGACGGCATAGTGTGTTCTAATGGTTTTCTTTGAGACTGTGGTCCCAGCTCTCTTCAGGTCATTGACCAGGTCCTGCCGTGTAGTTCTGGGCTGATCCCTCACCTTCCTCATGATCATTGATGCCCCACGAGGTGAGATCTTGCATGGTGCCCTAGACCGAGGGATATTGACCATCATCTTGAACTTCTTCCATTTTCTAATAATTGCACCAACAGTTGTTGCCTTCTCACCAAGCTGCTTGCCTATTGTCCTGTAGCCCATCCCAGCCTTGTGCAGGTCTACAATTTTATCCCTGATGTCCTTACACAGCTCTCTGGTCTTGGACATTGTGGAGAGGTTGGAGTCTGTTTGATTGAGTGTGTGGACAGGTGTCTTTTATACAGGTAACGAGTTCAAATAGGTGCAGTTAATACAGGTAATGAGTGGAGAACAGGAGGGCTTCTTAAAGAAAAACTAACAGGTCTGTGAGAGCCGGAATTCTTACTGGTTGGTAGGTGATCAAATACTTATGTCATGCAATAAAATGCAAATTAATTATTTAAAAATAATTTTAAAAGATTTTCTGGATTTTTGTTTTAGATTCTGTCTCTCACAGTTGAAGTGTACCTATGATAAAAATTACAGACCTCTACATGCTTTGTAAGTAGGAAAACCTGCAAAATCGGCAGTGTATCAAATACTTGTTCTCCCCACTGTATATATGTGTCTTTATTTGTATGTGTCATCATGCATGATTCACAGTGTCTTTAATTATGGTTGACAGGGAGGTATTAAAGTAAATTCAAGTACATTATATCTTTTGAACTCTAGGAGGGGGGTGGATTCGGCATCACTTTCAGTGATGAAGACCCCAAGAACGGGGTGGTGATTCAGAGTATAACTGAAAAAGGACCAGCAGGAAAGGTATGCCACTGTCTTACTCTCCTGATTCAAATAGGTGTCCTCTATAGCAGTGTACCCACAAGGTGAGCAGGCTTTTGTTCCAGCCTAGCGCTAACCCACCTGATAGAACTATGAGGACCTTGATTAGTTCAATCAATAAAGTACTGGGTTGGAACAAAATCATATACACCCTGTAGCTATCCAGGATGAGTTTTAAAGAATAATGCTGTACAGAAAATAATGTTAGACATCCTACATGTTATGCTAATTGCATGGACATATTTTAACATTCTCTAATACCAGTTCTGTATTACTCTATACAGGACGGCAGAATCAAATCTGGAGATAAACTCCTGGCTGTGGAGGATGAACCAGTGTTGGGCTACACTGTGGAGAGGGTAAGATCTGTCTCTGCAGCCATTTTAGACCAACCCTACGGCCAGGGTTAATGGATAGTTAGTTGATTAGTTTGTTATTATTACTTAGTTTTTACAGTTGTTTTGTTACATATACATACAGTACCAGTCAAACGTTTGGACACACCTACTCATATGCAATCATGTAGTAACCAAAAAAGTGTTAAACAATTTGTCAATGTAGCCACTCTTTGCCTTGATGATAGCTTTGCACACTCCACCGGTCTAATGTCCATGGCACGTGTTTCTTGGCCCAAGCAAGTCTCTTCTTCTTATTGGTGTCATTGAGTAGTGGTTTCTTTGCAGCAATTTGACCACGAACGCCTGATTCACACAGTCTCCTCTGGACAGTTGATGTTGAGATGTGTCTGTTACTTGAACTCTGTGAAGCATTTATTTGGGCTGCAATTTCTGAGGTTGGTAACTCTAATGAACTTATCTTCTGCAGAAGAGGTAACTCTGGGTCTTCCATTCCTGTGGCGGTCCTCATGACAGCCAGTTTCATCATAACGCTTGATGGTTTTTGCGACTGCACTTGAAGAATCTTTTGAAACCGTATTGACTGATCTTCAAGTCTTAAAGTAATGATGGACTGTCGTCTCCCTTTGCTTATTTTAGCTGTTCTTGCCATAATATGCACTTGGTCATATACCAAATAGTGCTATCTTCTGTATAACCCCCCACCCCACCTTGTCACAACACAACTGATTGGCTCAAACACATTAAGAAAAAAAGAAATTCCACAAATTAACGTTTAACAAGGAACACCTGTTAATTGAAATGCATTCCAGGTGACTACCTCATGAAGCTGGTTGAGAGAATGCCAAGAGTGTGCAAAGCTGTCATCAAGGGCTCCTGAGTGGAGCAGCACTCTAAGGCACTGCATCTCAGTGCTAGTGGCATCACTGCAGACCCTGGTTCAATCCTGGGCTGTATCGCAACCGCCCATGATCGGGAGTCCCATAGGACGGCGCACAATTGGCCCAGCGTCATCCGGGTTAGGGGAGGCCGGGGTAGGCCATCATTGTAAATAAGAATTTGTTCTTAACTGACTTGCCTAGTTAAATAGAAACATTTTTTAAAAGGCAATATGATTTATTTAACACTTTTTGGGTTACTACATGATTCCATATGTGTTATTTCATAGTTTTGATGTCTTCACTATTATTCTACAATGTAGAACATTTTTTAAATAAGGAAAAACCCTTGAATGAGTAGGTGTTCTAAAACTTTTGACCGGTAGTGTACAGAAATACTGCCTATCTCTGTTAGACTCTCTGTTGGGGACTATCCAATTGTGTATCTTTTCCCCACATTTCAGGTCCACTCTCTACTGGGGAAGGCCAAGGGCTCAGTGAAGTTGACAATCTGCACGGATGAGTCATCGCCCCCCCCCCCCCCACTGTACTGATCAGGCCACCAGCCTACCCAGTATCCCTAGCGTCTCCATGGCTACCCTGGGCCAGTCTGAGTCAGAGCCAATCAGGAGTAAGTGAACAGCTTGTCATGTGTTGACAGGAGGACATGCCATAGATCGTTAGCATTTAGGGTTATTGAACGTAAACAACTTAGCTGAAGATTTTTTTTTTTTTACATAACTTAAATATTGGTGCAAGTTATAACTCAAAATCTGAACAAAGTATGATTCAGTTAGGTAGAGCAGAGTGATATGCTTATAGGGCAAGTTCCCCCCCAACTTCAATACCAATCACTTGGCATAACAATCACGTCTGTGATAGTCCCCAAATACAGTCGTATGCAAATGTTTGGGCACCCCTCTGAGGCTGCATAATAATTTACTCTGTCGTCACAGAAAATGATCACAGTGGCATGCCATTCATTTTCTAATAAAAGCTGAGTACTGGGGTATTGTCCAGACAAAGATTTTTAGTGTAGCAATATTAAGTTGTATGAAATTAAATCAGATGTGAAAAATAGGCTATGCTAAAATTTGGGCACCCTTGTCATTCTGTTGATTTGAATACCTGTAACTACTTAGCACTGATTAATTGGAACACACAATTGGTTTGGTGAGCTCATTAAGCCTTGAACTTCATAGACAAGTGCATCCAATCATGAGAAAAGGTATTTAAGGTGACCAATTGCAAGTTGTTGTTCTCTTTGACTCTCCTCTGAAGAGTGGCAACATGGGGGCCTCAAAACAACTCTCAAATGACTTGAAAACAAAGATTGTTCAACATGGTTTAGGGGAAGGCTACAAAAAGCTATCGCAGAGATGTAAGCTGTCAGTGTCCACTGTGAGGAACATAGTGAGGAAATGGAAGACCACAGGCACAGTTCTTGTTAAGGCCAGAAGTGGCAGGCCAAGTAAAATATCGGAGAGGCAAAGGTGAAGGATGGTGAGAACGGTCAAAAACAGCCCACAGACCACCTCCAAAGACCTACAACATCACCTTGCTGCAGATGGTGTCACTGTGCATCGTTCAACAATTCAGGGCACTTTGCACAAGGAGAAGTTGTATGGGAGAGTGATGCGGAAGAAGCCTTTTCTGCACACACGCCACAAACACACATTTGGACAAGCCAGCTTCATTTTGGAATAAGGTGCTGTGGACTGATGAAACAAAGATTGAGTTATTTGGTCATAACAAGGGGCGTTATGCATGGCGGCAAAAGAACACAGCGTTCCAAGAAAAACACTTGCTACCCACAGTAAAATTTGGTGGGGGTTCCATCATGCTGTGGGGCTGTGTGGCCAGTGCCGGTACTGGGAATCTTGTTAAAGTTGAGGGTCGCATGGATTCCACTCAATATCAGCAGATTCTTGGGAATAATGTTAAAGAATCAGTCACAAAGTTGAAGTTACACCGGGGCTGGATATTTCAACAAGACAACGACCCAAAACACTGCTCAAAATCTACCCAGAGGAACAAGTACAATGTTCTGGAATGGCCATCCCAGTCCCCAGACCTGAATATCATTGAGAATCTGTGGGATGATTTGAATCGGGCTGTCCATGCTCGGCAACCATCAAACCTAACTGAACTGGAGATGTTTTGTAAGGAGGAATGGTCCAAAATACCTTCATCCAGAATCCAGACACTCATTAGAGGCTATAAGAAGCGTCTAGAGGCTGTTATTTTAGCAAAAGGAGGCTCTACTAAATACTGATGTGATTTTTCTGTTGGGGTGCCCAAATTTATGCACCTGTCTAATTTCGTTTTGATGCATATTGCACATTTTCTGTTAATCCAATAAACCTAATTTCACTACTGAAATATTACTGTGTCCATCAGTTATTTGATAGATCAAAATGAAATTGCTGATCCAAACACCCAATTATTTATAAATGGAAATCATGGAAATTGTCAGGGGTGCCCAAACTTTTGCATACGACTGTATAGTATTAATATAGCCTCTAGTTTACAGTGACTGAATAGATTCTAGTCTGATTTTAGCCTGGCATCAAATGAATAGGTGCTTTAGCCAACTCCTCTGAATATTTTTTGTCATTGCCTTAAATTGAATGGCATGCCAATAATAATCAGAGTAGTTGGCTAAAAGCACACATATCTGGGACTAGGCTAGAAAGAAAACATTTCTTTGAAATTTTCATTTTAATTTCCCACTCTCTCATCAGGCTCAAGTCGCTCGTCCACCCCTGGCACTCTGGCCTCCTCTGACCCTGTGACCTGTCCCATCATCCCTGGCTGTGAGACCACCATAGACATCTCCAAAGGCCACACAGGCCTGGGTCTCAGCATCGTGGGGGGCTGTGACACTCTACTGGTAGGGAAAAGACCAAACACAGGACATTTTCATCAAAGCAGCTCTGTGATGACTGTGGGTTTTTGAAGTGTCCCCTTTTATAATAATACAACTTATATTTTGGAATAATCTATGACAGAATGGTTGTTGGATCCCAATTAACAGATTGCAAACTGACAGATACTGACAAAGAATCTGGGTTAGTTGTACATAGATTTATCTGTAGTTTTAAATCAGAATTGACACAGGGTTTTTGTCCAATTCTATATTTTATAACAATACATAAGAAACAAATAGAAGTTCAACCACTAACATTACGAGAAGACCAATTCCCACTACTACTTACATAATGATACAAACTTAAGATATACCACCCACTTAGAAGTATTTTGGTTCTGTGTGCTTTTAGAGCTGGCAGTAGTATCCTAGGTCTGATATAGCTGTGGAGGCAGTGGAATGCCCAAGGAATATAGGAAATAATGCAGTCTGTCTCACACACACACACACACGCTCCTTCTCTCTCCCCGCCATTCTGTGTGCTCAGTCAGCCCTCAGCCACAGCAGACAATATCCTGGAATGTGACCGTTGACCCGAGAATGTATTCCTGAACTCCTTCACCTTGTCATTTTATTCTCTTCATCTCCCTCTCTCCATTTGACTTTCTCTCAATTTCCCCTTGGTTCATCCCTGCTCCCTCCGTCTTCTATTTCTCCTTCTCTCTTTTCCATGTTCCCTCCTACCGTGCCACACACCTCTCCTATTTCATCACTCGTTTTTCCCCTCTCTCACACTCACACTCCTCTTTCTCTTCTTTTTCTCTAGGGGACCATCATCATTCACCAGGTCTATGAGGAGGGAGCTGCCTCCAAGGATGGGAGACTTTGGGCTGGGGACCAGATCCTGGAGGTATTGGCATCCCTGTAATCGTATTCCCTGATCTTAGATCAGCACTCCTACTCTGAGACTTTAAGAATACGTGGTCGTGCCGATACACCTTCAGCAATCCCATGTAATGGACAACATAAGACAGGAGAATCCAATCCTAACTTGAGATAGGGCCACGTATTTCACACTAGTATAAAACTGTGTTCAATAAGTGACTCTTAAGATTAGGATTTGATTCAAAGTCTGAATAAGAATTGCTCAATTGCACTTGAATCATATGTTACATCTAAAATTATGTAAAAATAGACGGTGAATGGTATGAATAGTCATTATATGTATAGATGACATGATATATAGAATGACATCTTAATAGTCCACTTAACTCTCTGACAGACGCCCTTTTGCCCTTTACTTTGTTATAGAAGCAGGCTAGGGGTGTGACCGGTGCAGTTAGTCATGGCAGCTCAGTCAATGAGGCTGAAAGCACCTCACTAACCCCCTTTTCAATACATGCGCACACACACCAACACATGCATACACACATACCCCTATGACTTAATTGCCCCCCCCCCCAGTAATTCACTTTGGGCCCCCAGCTAAGTCATACTATTCAGGGGGAGGGGGAGAGTGTGGCCACCCATTCTGTGGCTCAAGCAGAACCAATGTCATTAGCGACCCATTTCAGTCTGAGATGAGAAAAGCCATACATGGTTATGGTAGCGCTAATGGGTTATTTCCCCTTAAAAATGTTGAACGGGATCTTAAGCACTTACAAATTCTGAACATATTGTCACGAATTGGAATTCGTAACATATCATACGAATTGCAGGATAAAAAAATATATAATTTGCAGGACGTAACATATAATCCAAATGGATGACGTTGTACACAATTGTGTACAATTTTCGGGGACCCGTTGTGGCTCGTTTGTGCTACTTTCAACACTACTGGCTGAAATCGTACAAAAACCTCTGTAGCATCACTTTAAAATAGGTTCCGGTTCTCAGCTCTAAGCTAAGTACATTGTGGTGTTATTACCAGAAAAGGTTTTCAAAGTATATTATAATTGTAGTAAAGTACAGGCCTACCCTCACGCTGTTGACTGTGTATGTTACATTATTCACGTCCTTCACCAATATTCATGTTTGTCAGTGTGTTTGGGCCTATAGCTTTTCTATACATAGGAACTATATAACATGCTATCGATTGTATGCTTGCTGCAACATTTTTATATTGACAAATCTGTTTGTTTTTCCTCTCTCTCTCACTATCCCTTCCTCTTTCATCTCTCTTCCTCCTCCCTCCACCCTCTCTCTCTCCCCCTCTAATCTCTCTCCCTCCCCATCTCCGCAGGTGAATGGCATTGACCTGCGCGTGGCCACTCACGACGAAGCAATCAACGTGCTGCGGCAGACCCCTCCGCGGGTGCGTCTGAGCGTGTACAGGGACGAGGCCCAGTACAAGGAGGAGGAACTGTGGGATGCCTTCACCGTGGAGCTGAACAAGAAGCCCGGCCAGAGCCTGGGCCTTAGCATCGTGGGGAGAAGGTACTAGAACCTAGAAGTCTTATAGGGACGTTTGACTGAAAACATTTAAGGGGTGGCCTAAAATACACATCGTAAAGATGTTGGAGTGATGCTTTCTTTCTCTAGGATGATTGACATGAGTTTATTTGTCACATACACAAGGTTGCAGATGTAGTTGCAGGGCACAGTGCAATTATTAAGCTTGTATTTCCAACAGGAAATACAAGCAGGTCAAAAAGAGAAGAGAATTAAACAATAATATATACATATTTACAACTGTAACAATGATAAATGTCCATTGGGAGTGGAGCAGGGTAAATGTCTGTGTGGGGGGAGAATGTCCCAGAGCAACCCATCAGAGATTAACTTAAGACCCTACTAGCCTCTCTAGAGCAATGGTTCTTAGTCCCATTATTTAGACCACAATTGGATATATTGGACATAGTTTAAAAAATGTGTTGACTCATTCAGACTCACATAAGGTCATGCTGAGCCATCCTCCGTGTGTTGTCCCAGTAGATAACAACACATGCCTTGAGGGTCTCTCAAAGCATGGTGTCAGATTTATGTGACCTCTAGCCCTAACTCACTGGAGACAGACAGCACAGGAATGGCCCCAGCAGAGAAGCCTCAGGCAACCACCAGTGTGCGTGTGTATGTGTGTGTGTGAAACATGCTTCTCCTGTTTGCCTGAGCCAATTAGACTGTTGAGAAGTCAGGCCTGCAGTGGTGACAGGGATTGTGTGTGTGTGTGTGTGTAGGTCACAGGTTATTGAGCAGTGGGGGGTCAAGGTGTTTGACCTTTCCTATCTCAGTGATTTAACATTGGTTGTTGTATTGACCAGTTGCTATACTTGCTGAGAAACAAGTTAAATCAATGGTGATGGGGGGGGCAACACAACACTTGTTTTAATATACACTTGTTCTAGTAAGAAAATGAAGAGAATATAATGAGGAAAATTTAAAGATTTAAATGTGTTCTTCATTCAACATAGGAAACGAAAAAGGAAACCTTCTAGAACCGGTACCGAATTGAAGAGTCTGAACGGGAACTGGTATCGGACAAGAAAAAAAATCCCAAAGAAACCCAGCCCTTGTCCTAATAGATAGATGTATAGATAAGCCCCACATACACCAATGTAGATTTTTACCTGGGTCTGCCTTCAGTGTATTTGGGTCATCCTACCTGCTTTGGAACCTGCTTTCCCTTAACATATCTATAGCTCCTGAACCGCCAAGCCTCTTATTGGGTAAAACAAAATGGACCTCAACGAACCACAGCAGGAGGCGGGAATTTGTTTTGCATTTTTACCTAATAGATTGATAGATACCTTTATTTGTCCTCAGAGAAAGCCTATTAGTTAAATACAACATTTTAGAATGACACTTAAAAAGAGAACATCATTTTGATTTGGTCTTGAATCGAAACCCTAACTGCAAAATGCTCACACACAAATGACAGACACATGCACAGAGACCAAGCACCTACACTAACACAACATAAACCCTGGTTTCTATCCCCAACAGGAACGACACAGGGGTGTTTGTGTCGGACATAGTGAAAGGGGGCGTGGTAGAGAGTGACGGAAGGCTGATGCAGGGAGACCAGATCCTGTCCGTCAACAAGGAGGATGTCAGAAACGCCACCCAGGAGTCAGTGGCTGCCTTGCTGAAGGTGAACCTATGGGAAGCCCCATCTGGGTCAAATAAAGCCTGGTCCCAGATCTGTTTGTGCTGTCTTGATACATGACCACAGCCTTTGGCTATACAGCACAAACAGATTTGGGACCAAGCTGGGTTAAAGGTTTTTGTTGTCTCAAGTTAAGCTTAAAATTGTTGATGTGGATAGATAGATAATTTATGTATTTAGAATTAGTTAATAAAGGAAATGTATAATGAGTCTGTATTGGCTCTTTTCCGACCGTTGGTGTTGAGTACGTCACTAGCATCTGTTCTTTGGATGGTTTGTTTAGTTGAAAAGCTATTTATGTGTTTGTATGTTTACACATTTGTGTTTACAGTGCAGTGTGGGACCCATATTGATGGAGGTGGCCAGATTTAAAGCTGGACCCTTCCACTCCGAGAGAAGGTTCTCACAGAGCAGTCAGGTAAGTTGCCATTTTGTTTTCTGAACTTTAATTATATCCTGGGGCCTGTTCAGGAGGGCAACGTTACAAAATGTTCAGATCGAAATGCATCTAACAGATAGGACCCATGTAGAATAGGGACACACTGTAAGCTCTATTCATTACAGTTCTATCTGAATATATTTCAGCTCACTGAATTCTCCCCAGTTCTCTTCCTTCCTCTATGGCCTTTTGGTAGTTCTTAGTCCCAAAATGGAGTTCAAATAAAGGAAAGCAATTTGTAGTTCATTTCACGTTTCTCTTTCCTTGTGTTTGGATAGATGAGTGAAACAGGCAGCTGCAAGGTGACCCCTCCCTCTCTGTCAGCCTCCTCTGGAAGCCTCCAGATGGACTGTGACAGCGTGCAACATACAAGTCAGGATATTTTTCAGTTGATAAACATGTAGCTGTTTGGAAAACTAAAGCTAGCTGTCATGTCGTGGTCTCATTTGTATTGATTCATTTTGTCTGTTTACTCTTGTTTTCTCTTGTTGTTGACTCTTTTACTAAAGCGCTGGACCACCAGGAGATCAGAAGGGTTGAATTCACAAAGGTCAGCTTTCTTTTATAATATTTATAATTATTTGGAAAAACAATTATTTTTAGCTTGTCCTTGTATTAAGATTGATGCAACATACCGATTGTACTGGTTTTCGTGGAGAGTTAACCCCACCTGAAAATCAGTCTTCTCACCAAAATGTCTGTAGCGTTCGAACGATTTGACCTACAAACTATTATGACTACTCTATGGAAAGGGGAGACTCTCACGCCCCCCCCCCCCAAAGGCTTAGAGTTTTAAGAATTAAACGACTTTACAGTATTTATATATGTATTTTATTTGTCTTTGTGATTGTAATGATTTTGGAGTACTTTTTTAATTGGATGTCTTTCCTCATAGGGTCTCACTGATTCATTAGGCATCAGTATTGCGGGTGGAGTGGGCAGTCCCCTGGGTGATGTGCCCATCTTCATCGCCATGATGAACCCTACCGGCCTCGCTGCCCAGACACACAAACTCAAGGTGTGTTGGTACAACAACAGCCGTAGGGAACTGATCAACAGGATATGGGTTATGTGGTTGTTTGTGGTTGTTTGTTGAGTTCAAGGACCCTCAAGGAAAGTCATACTACGCTGTTCACATGGAATC
Organism: Thymallus thymallus; assembly: GCA_023634145.1. NCBI lineage: Eukaryota > Metazoa > Chordata > Actinopteri > Salmoniformes > Salmonidae > Thymallus > Thymallus thymallus. The sequence goes on from CM042423.1 coordinate 11,992,626, forward strand.
TATTCACTAAATGTTCACCCAAACGAAAGAAAGGGATTTGTTTTGAGCTACAAATTAATAAACAGCAAGGAGCTTTAACATGTCGATGGATGTTCATACAAATTCACCATATGCGAGCACAAACTTTAGGTTTCTTAAGCTTTAGAATATTTACACCAAAGTGTATTCCTCCTTTATTTGTGGCTAGTTAATTTTGGACAGTGGGCTATTCAGATTTGTACGCACAACTCAGACTTTCTGGTCAATCTTTTGTGTTGTCAATGGGGGAATTCCGTGAAAATGTTATCTCAAGTCTAAATACTGCCTGTAGTCAGTTTCAAGTCATCACGTAGGTTGGTACTATTAGGGTTGAGGGCCTTTACAGCTGAAAGCGATGGCCTATGGCCTTCTGCAGAAGTACAGACAAACTGACCATTGTAGCCCCCACAGACAGACTAGCAACAGTAGAGCAGTAAGCCATAGGAGACCATAAATCTAGTTATACTGCACTGAGCCCATAAAACAGAATAGAGGTCCTGTGTGGATGTCTTGAATGGAATATCTATGTTGGTATCCATTCAACAGAACAAGAAGAATGGGTGAACTAAAACAGGCAAAACACAAAGCAGTGGTTTAGAAATACTGGATATGGTTTGCTTGCATTAGATATGGCCTACATGAACTGTTTCGGTAGTTTTCTTATTGTATCATTACTAAGTCAGTATTATTATTGGTGCATACCTCCTAGGAGGTGAGGAGGTGGTGCATACCTCCTAACCTTACTGCATTTTTGCACTACATTTTGCACTCTGTATATAGATTTTTCTATTGTGTTTTTGACTGTTTGTTTTACTGTGTAACTCTGTGTTGTCTTTTGTCGCACTGCTTTGCTTTGTCTTGGCCAGGTCGCAGTTGCAAATGAGAACTTGTTCTCAACTGACCTACCTGGTTAAATAAAGGTGAAATAAAAAAATAAAAAAATAAATAAATAAAATGTATTCATTTAGCACTAATACATGATCATTATTCTCAATCTCCGTTCCGCTAACCCCTTCAAATTAAATACAATTGTAGGTGTGGACTAACAGTTAAAAGGTGCTTACTCAACGGCCCTTCCCAACAATGTAGAGAGAAAGAAAATAAAGAAAGAAAATAAAACGCATAGTAATAATAATAGCTAGTAGCATACAATACAATGCCTTAAATACATCACTGTTCATTTAAAATACAATGCCTTAAATGGATCTTTGTTAATTTACAATACAATGCATTGAAGACATCTTTGTTAGTTTACAATACAATGTTTAAATACATCTTTGTTAGTTTACAATACAATGTTTAAATACATCTTTGTTAGTTTACAATACAATGATTAAATACATATTTGTTAGTTTACAATACAATGCCTTAAATACATCTTTGTTAGTTTACAATACAATGTTTAAATACATCTTTGTTAGTTTACAATACAATGATTAAATACATCTTTGTTAGTTTACAATACAATGCCTTAAATACATCTTTGTTAATTTACAATACAATGCCTTGAATACATATTTGTTAGTTTACCATACAATGCCTTGAATACATATTTGTTAGTTTAAATCAAATGCCTTAAATACCAATTGTTTTGTTTACAATGCCATAAATGCATCTTTGTTATTTTACAATACAATGCGTTAAATACATAATCTTTGTTAGTTTACTATACAATGCCTTAAATACATATTTGTTAGTTTATACTTGAAAGGGCCTAGGAGGTAGGAGTTAGGGATCGATTTAGGATTAGTTGCTGTCTCTAACCCAAATGTACCGTTATTACAAACAATGTAACCTCTAACCTTGTGACCCCTCCAGATCGGTGACAGGATCGTCAGTATCTGTGGGACCGCTACTGAGGGTATGAGCCACAGCCAGGCCGTCACCCTGCTGAAGAACGCCACCGGCACAATGGAACTGCAGGTCAGTGAAGGACTTCTCATTGACTTCCTCCCAACTACAGTAAGATTATACTGGACTTTTAGCAATAACACATATACAACACGTATCTGAACCTCTACTTCATCAGTAGTAACTGTGAATACAGGTATACTGATGAAGTAGAGTTTTTCAGATATGCGTTGTATATGCATTGTTGCTAAAAGATCAGTATAGTCTTGTCTCCAAGGGTGCATACTGTGACATTGAGCTACCCTCAATTGATATATCATGTGCCATCTGTAGCTTGTGTGTGTACTGTATGAAGCTCTGTTTTATGTGATTGCTGTCATGTTGTCTGTAAATGTTGATGATGAAATTGTTCTTTACCGCAGTGCTCGAAAATGTGAGACAAATTCCTTTAAAAGGCAGATGAACTGAACAAACAAAACTAAATGACCTTTTCCTGTATCACTCGTCTTGCAACAACAAAATCCAACAGGTGGTAGCAGGGGGCGATACCACAGTGACCGGCACGTCTCAGGCGCAGACAGCTGCCGGACTCTCAGTTTCCAGCCTTGCTGCTACTAGCATCTTCCACGACGACCTGGGGTATGTACACACACACACACACACACACACACACACACACACACACACACACACACACACACACACACACACACACACACACACACACCTGTTGTTCCTGTCAAACCCGTACAAGGCCTGATAAACGTCATCAGAAGATAACTAATGACATCTCTCTACATCCTACAGACCTCCTCAATATAAGACCATTAACCTGGACAGAGGCCCAGACGGCCTGGGCTTTAGCATTGTTGGTGGCTTTGGAAGCCCACATGGAGACCTGCCCATTTATGTGAAAACCGTGTTTGGAAAGGTTAGGGGAAATCTCCTCTTTTCGCTAAATGATGTTTAATAAAGTAAATCAGTATTCATTCAGTATAATATGTTAAATCTATGAAATCTATTCCTTTTGAATTGACATTTATTCCAGTTGTAAATGTGAGTGTGGTAACCTGGCGTGTTCTCCAGGGGGCAGCGTCAGAGGACGGCCGTCTGAAGCGGGGGGATCAGATTATGGCTGTTAACGGACAGAGTCTGGAGGGGGTCACCCACGAGGAGGCCGTGGGCATCCTGAAGAGGACCAAGGGAACAATCGCCCTAACTGTGCTGTCCTAGACACACACACACAAACTCACCCTACACACATAGACAAAGAATCATACCTTGGGGTAGACACACATACACACCCTAATATACTGTACATGTATTGACATGTGAACACACCCATATATTCCTAAACTCTAAGCTTGTTTTGTTCTTGTAGAGAGAAACACTGTGATCCATATTTGTATTTACAAAAAGCAGGTAGACTGAAGTATTCACTGGACACTGGCTCAGATCTTTTATACTCTAGTTTTCTATGCTCAGACATGGACTGTGTTGTTATAATATTTAAGGTTAAGAGCCCTTTTAAGCAATATCTGAAAATATTTATAGAATAAGGGCCATTATTTAAAGCTTATGCTACTGTAAACTGCTGTCCATCCTCTTCTATAGTGAAGTCACTGTAGTTTTTAAGTCTCTCTGAATAACATTTGAATAACGTTTGAATAACGTTTTGTTTGTGACGCAAACCACCTTTTCAGATCTGAAATGTTTTTAAAGCTTTGTTTTCTTGGTCAGATGTTCTACTGACCAAGCATCTAAGTGTGTGTACGTGGTCACACACTCAGGAAAGGAGAGGAGAGGGTGTGTATGAGACACTCACTGAAATGTAGTTATGCTAATGCAGATGATGTGAAGTATTGTTTCACAGTATTTTACCCTTCAAGTATTGTCTTTTATTTTTTTATTTTTTTGTCATTTTCTGCAATTACCATATTTTATCATAATATGATAGTAGGTGAAGGAAAGGGGCTATCTTAGCAGTCTCCAACCTGCAGTGCTACTGCAGCCTTTTGCTCAAACCTAGGACAAACACAGCTGTTTCACATAATCAACCATTGATAGTTTTCAATATGGACCACAATTAGCCAAATCAAATGTGTTAGTGTTGGGCTGGAACAAAAACCTGTACACCCAAATAGGAGTAATTCATTTCAAACCATTAGCTAGATACCCCATGTTCTAGTTTCACAACAATGGATCCCCTTTTTAACATTGCGTCAGTCACACTCTTACAGATGTAGGGTCTTAATTTGAGCCAGTTTGCTACAGCAGGAAAATAATACTGCAGCAACAGCAAATGTGGATTATAATTAATGGACATTTTTGTATGTGTTGACACATTTTTCGTAAGGGAAAATCAAGTCTGAAATTTCTAAATGGAAATTACAAACTTCAGAAGCCTTTTAAAACATCAAATACACTACAATTTTAACATTTTCTGAATTGCAGGAAAGTTCTACTGCAACAGGGTGATCAAATTAAGATCCTACATCTGTATCACATTACATGTGTACTTAGTTAAGTATATCCAACACAGTATTGGGTTCTTCAGAGGCTGAATTAATAAAAGTGACCTTCTAACCCAAGTTATTGATTGGTTTTATTTGGGTAATGTCACAGAGTCCATAGGGTTTTCAGTAGTGTGGCTAACTGGTTTTGTAACAGTTTATGGGAATTCTATTGAGAATATTTCTATGCTGGAAACCTCTGCGCCAGCTGGGCTCGTCACCAAGCGGTGTTTATTATTGGAGGCCTACGGCGTCACATAAGACCTGCACAACTGACTAATATATATCATGTGGATTCATGATTTATGTGAATGTGAGGAGTGAATGTGGCTTATGCATCTGATATATTATTAGCTAGAGGCTATACCTAAGATTAAAGGCAATGGCTCAAAACCCACACATCCAAGTAGAAATGCACAGTACATCAAATCTGATACTAGATAGATAGCTAAAGGATAGTAATGTCATACATAATAATACAGTTATTTCATCCTCCTTCATTAGGCACCAAATGGAAGAAAAAGTACTACCTGGACCTATCCAATGAGAAGCACATAATGTATGTTAATTTTAAAGATTTTTAGAGTGCGTGCCCTAATGAACAAACCTAGGTTTTTCTATGAAGCTTTTTCAGAGGGAGAGTAGAGAAAGGGGTCTCCGTTTAGATTCACTGTAGGATGTCTGATGTCTCTATACAGACAGCTGTTTCACAGCATAGCACATGGTCTGTGTGAAGTCCTGCACATGAAATCATTTTATTAAGCTACAGTAGTTTAAAGAAAACACAGAAGTGTTCAATTACCATGGGAAGTCAAGTGGACTGGTTGAAAGGCTAAAACCCAGGGTAGCAACTTTTACAGGGGACGGGGACATGACACCCCCGCCGCACTGTGATACAAAAAGAGGCATCAGTGTACTTTAGGACCATGCGGACGCCAGCACAGCATGCGAACAGAGGCAGCTGTTGTCTGGGTGTGATGTGTTTTTTCTCTGAGTTAGTGTGTACTATTAGAGCTAACCAAAAGTTGGTTAACGTTAGTGAGCTACCTAGCTAGCTGATTTCAGCCAAACTAGACCTGAATCAAACAATGAAACAAGCGGCCAAACAATTAAAGACTGATACTTTTTTTAAAGTGCAATGTGAGTTTTTTTTTTAGCGTCAGTATAGCAGTGCAGCGCTGAGCTGTCAGTTTCCCTAGCTAATTACCTACTTTTCACACTGACAAGGTATAAACAGCTCTACAGAATTCACTGTCATGGTGCACAGTCAGTCCACAACACTATGCTCATCATGTCTTATCAGGATCAGTATGTCTATTGTACTTTATTAAGGCAGTCTGAAAAACCTCTAAAGTTGATTTCCAAACGGTATCAAGGGTTGATAGAGGCTTTTCCCGATGACACAAAGCATGTCAAACAAAAATGTGAGGAGGACCTGGGAGACACTATTGATGATTATGAATGGATTCAGATGTTTGAATGCCCCGTCATGTTCATATAATCTCAGACATAAACTACTGCAGTTTAAGACCATCCATAGAACGTACTATATGCCAGTGAAACTGAATATCATGCACTCAGAAATGTAATTCCTCTGCTGGAGGTGTAAAACACAAAAGGGGGCATATTTTCATATGTTATGGCCTTGTGAAGGCTGGCTGAATTCTGGCAAAGAGTATGTTCTTTTATCATAGTATGTCTACAGATTCTCCTCCCTGTTTTTGTTTACTTGGAAATGTTGATACTGGAGACTGTGTAAGCTAGCATTTATAGCGGCTAAGAAATGCATTGCCATTAATTGGATGGTTGGTTATCCTCCCATGTCAAAATGGAAGTCAGTAATGTCAAGTTATGCATCACTAAATTTGATTTATTACAAGATTAAAGGTATACTGTGCAACTTTCCTAAGGTCTGGATGCCTTATATGGAATACTGTACGACAAAAGGAGTCTGTATTGAAAACATTCCCACTTCAGGGGATATACCTATTAAGGCAATCTCTAGCTGCTGGGCTACTCAGTCCTGGCCCTAGGAGGCTGCTGTATTGTTGGTCGGCACTCTGGCCTTGGACTAACACACCTGAAACCAATAATGAATGTTTCACTAAGATCATAAAGAAGAGTGGGGTGTGTTGGGTTGGGGCGCTGCTGTGCGGTGGACCCCTAGCGGCAGGACGGGGAGATCCAGCTATATTGTGCAACTAAAAATCTCTACAGTACTATTAAGCCTATGATATGAATTGCAGTGCCCTCTGTAATTATTGGGTCAGTAAAGCATTGTTTCTTTTTTTGGTTCTATACTCCAAAAGTTTGGATTTGAAATCAAACAATGATTATGAAGTTAAAGTGCAGACTGTCCGATTTAATTTGAGGGTATCTATATTGGGTGAACCGTTTAGAAATTAGAGCACTTTTTGTACATATCCCCACCATTTTAGGGGAGCAAAAGTAGTGGGACAAATTCACTTGTATGTCCAGGTCGCAGTTGCAAATGAGAACTTGTTCTCAACTGACCTACCTGGTTAAATAAAGGTGAAATAAATAAAAAGTGAAGTATTTGGTCCCATATTCAAAGCATGCAATGACTACATCAAGCTTGTGACTACAAATTTGTTGGATGCATTTGCTGTTTGTTTTGGTTGTTTCAGATTATTTTGTGCTCAATAGACAGTCTACCAACCGGTTGATCGGGTTACACCTTCCTGGGTTGACACGTTCAAAGGGTCAAGGTCATCACATACTGAGCCATAGTTCATTCTTATATACACTTTTATTGTATAAGAATAGCATATGTTTCTAAACACTTCTACATTCATGTAGATGCTACCATGAATGAATCGTGAATAACGATGAGTGAGAAAGTTAGACAGACAAATATCATTTTTGGGGGGGTATATCATTATTCATGATTCATTCAGGATCCATAATCATGGTAGCATCCACATGCATGTAGAAGTGTTTAGAAACAATATTCTATTCTTATTTACAATAAGTGACCCCAAAATGACGGGTCATATTTGATTGTGTAGAAATTCAGGAAATACAAAAATTATTCTGAGGGAGGACCCCCAGACTACTGCTTTAGTTGCCTGTGGAGTTGTGGGTTAGTTACCTAACCGCTCTAGACTCAAGAAACATGAGCTGGCTGACTAGATGATAGGCTTGTCTGGGCTAGTTCCTTAGATGTGAGATCAGATGCCGCGACCAGGTCACGCTTAGCTGAGTAAGGTCAGATTTCATTAGCCAACTGTAGCGAGCAAGTTTAACGTTCTGTCAGGTGTTTTCAGACCTCAAATGTTGAGGAGTCCCAGCTCTGTACTATCTTTTGTGTAGATCCAGTGTCATCAAGAAGTCAAAATGAAGGATTAGGCACCAACTCAAATAATGAAATTAAGCTAGACGTATCTAGACATGAGAACACTTATGATCCAAAAAAGTCAGACAAAGTTTAAATTTGGAATTAACTATCACAGTTAGAAGTGCACAATAGAGTCAAAACTATAAATAAGATATGTTTTGACAACGATAGTCACTTACACATCTTCCCCAACAGACAATCGTCAACCCCTGACTAATGCTTCCACCTCTGGGCTTTAGTCTTTGGTTGTGAACCCATTAATTGTCAGTAGTTGTTCAAACACCTACTACAGTATCATGTTGTGGTGTGACTGTGCGTTGGTTAAGCAAACAGAAACCAGAAGTCACAGCCAACAAGTGGTCCATGATGACTCAACTAACATGCCAAGGTAGGATATGTCACGCTACATCACCCCTTCTTATGAAATGTCAGTTTATTCCCACTTAATGAGGATTTCCTTGCATAGCTGGAATGCCAAGGGCGTGCAGTGGGATGGTGGAATGGATAGAGAAGAAAGAACTATACTTTCCCTTGTTACGGCAGTTTGGTTATGGAACACAATGATTTCATGGGAACGGCTTCATATAAGGTTGTCAGGAGCATTAGCATTCTAATATAATATTTTTGCCGTGTCATTTATGTTGAAAGTATGGACCTATGACATCTTCGTCATCTTGTAAGCATTGACTGCAAAGACATACTGACTGTTCAGTTTTCAAATCACTTTTCGCACACTGTAGTCTTATGAATAACTATCCTTACAGACGTTACAGTGGCTAAATGCAATGTTTGGAAAGACTACATTAAAAAAAGATCAGTAGTGTGCAGTCAGCATGTCAGCAAACCTAGCAAGATTCATGTTTGTTTTGCCCTGTTTGAGTGCAAAATGTATCATTCAGAAATATAAAACAGCATAACATTTGGTCTGGTTAACCAAGAAGTGGATTGGGTAGACAGTGGATCAGCACAGTCTATGCTGACAAGCAGCCAAACGTTTTTAATTGATGGTATTTAGTTGTTGAAGAAGCCAGTACAGACAATGAATCAAGAGGGCAATTAACTTTTGCTCCATAACAAATGGGTTCTCTACCGTTTCCTGTAGTGTAGGCATTTCCTCACTTGAAATACCACAAATGTTGTCATCATAATGGTATTCAGGAAACACTGTACTTGAAGGTTGTTAGGAATTATACAGAAACACTCATGAAAGTGTCATGGCTGGTTCCCTGAAGGAACTTGTGTATACCCGCTTCAAGTGAAGTTCTACTGGCCTGCTACAATAGACAAATAACTTTGCAGAGTGTGATACGCTTGTATTAATTTCAATGAAACCTGGGCGATAGTCTCCACGAGAGACTAGTGCTGCGTAGAATACAAATATGTTCTGTTTCTATTTTCAAACCTTGCTTTTTCCCCAGTGTAGCTTATAAATTACTGCTAGTCACTAATCTGGTACAGAATACATGTTCATGTCTGCTTGATCTGAAACATGCCCTAACGTAAAAAAAAACGTTCACTCAGAACACTGATACATGTTTGTTCTCAGGGGCACAGATGATTGAACAAATGCCTAAACATGGTGTCTAAAGATAAAATGATGGGTGCACTCATGCACAAGGAAGCTGTTGCTATCTGACTTCTACATTACATTAAAGGCCTTATTATGTAGGCTACACCTGAGGGAGACAGTCTACCAACCGGTTGATCGGGTTACACCTTCCTGGGTTGACAGTTCAAAGGGTCAAGGTCATCACATACTGAGCCATAGTTCATTCTAATATACGCACAAACAAACTAACTAACATATACTGAACAAAAATATAAATGGAACATGTGAAGTTGTGGTTCCATGTTTCATGAGCTGAAATAAAAGACTGACATTTTCCATACGCACAAAAACCTTATTTCTCAAAAATGTTGTGCACAAATTTGTTTACATTTTTGTTAGTGAGCATTGCTCCTTTGCCAAGATAATCCATCAATTTGACATGTGTGGCATATCAAGAAGCTGATTAAACAGCATGGCCATTACACAGGTGCACCTTGTGCTGGGGACAATAAAAGGCCTCTCTAAAATGTGCAGTTTTGTCACAAAACACAATGCCAAAGATGTCTCAAGTTGAAGGAGCGTGCAATTAGAATGCTGACTGCAGGAATGTCCACCAGAGCTGTTGCCAGAGAATTTAATGTTAATATTTCTACCATAAGCCGCCTCCAACGTCGCATGAGGCACACCAGATACTGACTGGTTTTCTGATCCACACCCCTACCTTTTTTTTTAAGGTACTGTATCTCTGACCAAAAGATGCATACACTATACACTACCGTTTGGGGTCACTTAGAAATGTCCTTGTTTTACGTAGGCGTACAGAGGCCCATTATCAGCAACCATCACTCCTGTGTTCCAATGGCACGTTTTGTTAGCTAATCCAAGTTTATCATTTTAAAAGGCTAATTGCTCATTAGAAAACCCTTTTGCAATTATGTTAGCACAGCTGAAAACTGTTGTGCTGATTAAAGAAGCAATAAAACTGTCCTTCTTTAGACTAGTTGAGTATCTGGAGCATCAGCAATTGTGGGTTCGATTACAGGCTCAAAATGGACAGAAACAAATAACTTTCTTCTGAAACTCGTCAGTCTATTCTTGTTCTGAGAAATGAAGGCTATTCCATTCAAGAAATTGCCAAGAAACTGAAGATATCGTACAACGCTGTGTACTACTCGCTTCACAGAACAGCGCAAACTGGCTCTAACCAGAATAGAAAGAGGAGTGGGAGGCCCTGGTGCACAACTGAGCAAGAGGACAAGTACATTAGAGTGTCTAGTTTGAGACACAGACGCCTCACAAGTCCTCAACTGGCAGCTTCATTAAATAGTACCCGCAAAACACCAGTATCAACTTCAACAGTGAAGAGGCGACTCCGGGATGCTGGCCTTCTAGGCAGAGTTGCCAAAAAAAGCCATATCTTCCTCTGTCCAGTGTCTGTGTTCTTTTGCCCATCTTAATCTTTGCTTTTTATTGGCAAGTCTGAGATATGGCTTTTTCAGTATAATTGAATTTCCACAAAGGCGGAACCGAAATTCACAGAGGTACAATGCATTCCATTGAAGTGAGCAGATGCCAAGGAAGTTAAGTATTCAACTATTGGTATGAGAAAATATAATAATAAAATATAATAATATTGAACAACCATCCTGTCTGGTGAAGTAATTGTTTGTCCTTCCTACACGGTGCCTGTATATTGCCTTTGGGTTTTATTACTCAGTGCTCTTAACGAAGTGCTGTCTCAGAGATTAGTGGAGGCAGGTGCTTGCACAATCCTCCGTATTGTTGAAGTCAGCATACATGTTTTACTCTAAAAGGTCTTTCTCACTCAACACAAAGGACTTACTGTGTATATGACGTATGACGCAAGAACCTACTCATTTTGGATGACATACTATTACACCTTGCTTTTGATAGGGTCAGTATCAACATTACTTAACGAATGTATTAAAATGACAAATTAAGTCAGACAATGAAGATTTATGAGGAGTTATCATTTCTTTTGCCTACAGTGGACATTGACTGTCATTGGTAAACAAGTGGGCGGTTTCTAACAACTTCTTCAATACAAAATCCTTAGCAGCACACTGAGCCCTGTTACGCTGGCTAAATAACGTTGCATGACAAGATTCTCCCACACCTGCAAAACAGTTCTTTATGTATTCATGTCCTCGTTTTCCCACTCCGGTGTCACATTTCCACCCAGACAGCGCAAAGAAAGAAGAGGAGTAAGAGACATGTTCTTTGTGTCCTAATTTAGATTCTAATAACATAGATGATATAACGTGTTTCAGGCTCAGTGAGGCTTCGTAATAAACAAACAAACAAACTTGTGAAAGCCGTACTTGACAAGGACATTAAATGCTATGATTTATGATTTTACAAAAGGTATATGGTTTAAAGGGGCAATCTGGGATTGGTATAAACAGTATAGCTATTGATTCTAGAAGTATTAACTCATAATTGTATAACCTTATTTGAATCCCAGATTCCCCCTTTGAGCTCTGCCAGTTTTATGAGTCTTGACTGTTAAATAGACATGGGAGGTAACCAAAGCATCCACAACATCACTGAGTGGCCTTGTCCCCTAACCTATATTTACTAAACATACTGGGTTGGAGGAAATGTGTACTACCAAGTCCTCCCATGTGTACTAATATATATTTATTTTTTTTACATATTACAATGCTAAGGGTTGTGTGTGTTGAGATGGTTAGTGTTTCATTAAGGTGTTGACAAAGCATTATGTTGCAAATATACATTTGATGAAAATGCAACACAATAGGACCGATGTTTGCATGAAATCTCTGTCTTCAACATGAATAGTATTTTCATCTGGATTTCTACCTGTAAAATCATCTTCAAACAAGCCATGTGTACAACATATACACTACACGTTTACGTAGGTTTGTGTGGCAACGGGAAACATGCACAAGCCTATGCAGGTACCTATTGGGTAAAAAACAATAAACCTTTAACACAACACAAATAAGTAATAAGATTAGCAAGTCAAACTCAAATCAAATCAAATGTTATTTGTCACATGCGCCGAATACAACAGTGAAATGCTTACCTAGACTAGTGCACTAGTTGTTAGTAGTGACACTGATTCATATGAGACATTGTTGATAGTACGACCTTCTGCGAAGCATCTACTGACGGACTATCCAAATAAAGTGTGACCTTACTTTATCCCAAACTGTTGATAAGCAACTGCTTGCTAAAGTTACGGTTAGGTTTAGAATAATGGTTAGGGTAAGGGTTATGATAAGGGTTAAGGTTAGGGTGAGTAGATAGACACGAAATGTTACTGATAGTCTGTAGAGCATCTACCGATAGACTTTCCAAATAAAGTGTTAGTTAAAATGACAATCTGTTGCCCCCAACACAGTAGAACCCCCTTAGGCCCCAAAACTGTTTGAAGTACAAACATGTTTTATCGGTCAAACTCTAGGTGGGAATGGTAGCAGTTGTTAGAAAATATGTAGTCTTATCGATGGGGGGTCTATGAACAAGAGGACAGAAAAAAAGTAAAAAAATAGACAGGTGGCTTTGGAAAACAAAAATTTTGCAGGTGTGTCAAGGAGGGTGCGGTGGAAGAGACACAGTGTAATGTTGTGCTAGACATAAATAACACACACTTGTACCTTATTATTATCTCATGTTTCTCAAGGATGTATAATTGATATACAGTTTACACCAGGATGATCTCAAATTACACAATGGTTAACTGTTTTAGCAAGATGTCTGAAGATCATATTACCAACAGCAGCACATTGATTCCAGTGCCAAGAAGACTGGAAAAGTTGTGTAGTGACTCATTGTGACAGGTTGAAAACCCCTCTCTACATATTGGAATAGTCTAAATACACTAAAATTAAATTATTAGCAACCTATTAGTCACAGTATAGAGATTAGCCTCCTGAGGTTGAAGAGGCTCTGTTGCACCTTCTTCACCAAACTGTCTGAATGGTGGGACCATTTCACTTTGTCTGTGATGTGTATCCCAAGGAACTTGAAACTTTCCACACTCCCAGAGCCCTAACCTCCTCCCTGTAGGCTGTCTCGTCGTTGTTGGTAATCAAGCCTCCTACTATTGTATCATCTGCAAACTTGAGGATTGAGTTGGAGGCATGCTTGGCCACGCAGTCATGGGTGGATAGGGAGTACAGGAGTGGGCTGAGCACGCACCCTTGTGGGGCCCCAGTGTTGAGGATCAGCGAAGTGGAAGTGGAGATGTTGTTTCCTACTATTTTATCATATATCCTGTACTGGCACTACTGGGCTAGGAACCGGTACTGGCGCTACCGGGCTGGGGAGACGCACAGGAGACCCCGGGCTGGGGACCATACCTGGAGGCTCCGGGCTGGATGAACCGGGCTGGGGACCGGCGCTGGAGGTACAGGACTGAGAACGGCACTGGAGGTACCGGGCTGGGAACCGGCGCTGGAGGTACCGGGCTGGGAACCGGCGTTGGAGGTACCAGGCTGGGCACCGGCCCAGGAGCCTTGGTGAGAGAAGACGCCAGCCGTTCGGACATATCCTCTTGCGGTCCTTGAAGCCTCGTCCTCCCTCCGGCTGGTTCCTGCTCCCAGGCTTTAAGGTCTCAGCTCCAGCCAAGCCCTCCACCACCTCCCCTTTTCCTCCATGGGCCAGTCAAAGAACCCCTCAGGCGGCCGGCGGCCCTCCACTGTGGGAGGTCGTGGACTCCCCCAGTCGTCCTCCCTCCTCCGCCGATCCCGGTACTGCAGGGGCTCATCCATGAGCCCCCACAAGTTGGGGAACAGGAGCACCTCGTCGTCGTCGTCTGACACCTGGGTGTACTCCTGCTCCCATGACTGTAGGGGCTGCTCCATGAACCCCCACGAGTGCAGTGGCCGGGGCTCCTCCTCTTCCTTCCCCCCCAAAAAAACTGTCTGGGGGTTCTTCGGGGCTCTAGGCTGGGCCTGCCTCCTCGACGTCCTCGCTGCTCTGTTCCTCCTCTGTCCAAACCTGCTGGGTCCCGTGGTGGTGGGTCTTTCTGTCACGGCTGGTTGAAGAGAGAGACCAAGGTGCAGCGTACTTGAAGTTCATCATATTTATTTACAAGCGAACCTTCCCGAAAACAACAAATGACTGTGTGCGTTAACAACGAACGTAAACACTATACAGGTGGGAAATCACTGAACTTAAATAGGCTCCCCAATTAGAGACTGGGGGACCAAACCCAAACTAAACATAGAGTTATCCAGAGAGGTCTCTGGACACTAAACCTGAACACCCTAAAGGTTTCCAGAGACCTCTATAAACATAGATCCTTACACTTACATGAAGTTAGCAAGCTGCTGATATTTAATTCACTTAGCTAGCTATACAGTATACAAAGTTAGCTAACTAGCAAACATTACGTTAGTAGCTCATTTAAGTTAGCCTGCACACTAAGTTTATGTAGCAAGCTAGCTAATAATACATCATTTTTTGATAATTTTCCAAACATATTTACTTACTTGAATAGGTTCTCCCACTGCCTTCGTTTTCTGGGTCCTTAGACAAACTAGATAATGGGTGATCTTCTCTAAGTTTCCGGTGGTAGCAAAACGCAGCTAGCCATGTGGAAGATTGGAGGACTTCCAGCCAACTGACTTTGGTCTTCCAACATGGCGCCTGGTGTGGTTCTAGTTGATGCAACTGCAAGCCCTCAATAGCCCTCACAGTATGAGTGGTACTCTACCCATAAAACCTAGCTCTCAAAACAGGGAAATGGGTCCAATCGTTTTTCCACCGTTCATTTTTCCCATTACCTCCACTGTGAGGCTCTAAACATATCTACTTTTATCACTCCAGTATCCCTGCACATTGTAAATATGGTATTGGCACTGACTCTGGAACTGAACCTGTACATAGCTTACTTACTTTTTTTGTGTTATTCTTATTTATTTTTCTACTTTACTTTTTTATATATATTTTTTATAGATTACTACATTATTGGGAAAGAGCAAAAAATAAAGCCATTTTACTGTACTAGTGCAAGTGACAATAAAAAACATGAAACTTGAATTGCAATTCGTAACATTTTATACAAATTGTAATTCGTAACATATCATATGAAATGGATTATGAAAATCCATGAATGAATATATACCATACCAAACCTAACCAATCATACTAATTTGACTGTCCCGGATTTTCGTTTACTATGTTATGTCTACCCCTGAGTCCAGGTTGGTCAGGTATTTATTCCCTGGAAGGGAGGAAGGAGTTTATCTTTAAATACACACAGTGTATGCTGCTTTTGGTACAGTATGTTTTCTTTCGAACTAGAGTTTCCAACTTATTATATCACATCAGGCCGGCCTGATTAGTCAACCTTTGATGATCTCTGTGCAAAGTGACGCAATGACACAGCGAGTACCGGTATGTTTGCAGAGCTGATGGTGGGGAGACCACAAGGCTGAGCACGATAGAGACACGTGCTGCTTAACCTTGGTAAAGGACAATTTCTCAACCTGACAGGGTTTAGCCGATACATTGAGATAGGATACCTGGGAAATTGGAACAAATGACAAACAAATGGTTGTCCAAGCAACGTTTTAGAAAAAGTGCATTTGGAGTCTCAAATTCATAGGCAGAGCTGTGGATGCAAGGACTGACCATCCCTGACATCAAAATTGTAGTTTTAACCGTGTTTAGAAGCTATACAGTGTTTGGTTACAATTACATTGTTTACAAACAACGTAGGGAAAAAAACTAATATTTTGGGTTCTGATGTGGTAAGACACTGATTTATATATACACTAGATTAATTATAAGAGCGCTGTGTTGAGGCCATCCTGCCTCAATCTTGGCACTCCTCCACCATTGTAAAAAAATATTTTGGAAGCTATAGAAATACATTTATTAATGTCTACATTGGTTTTTGCCACATTTATTCTATTACAGACAACTTAATGAATAATTTTAAATTATATTATGTGAGCTAAATAAAATGAAAAAATATATAAAAACATTTACCTTTAAGTATAACTTTTGGAGATTACTAATCTTACTGTCCCCACTACAACAACAAAATACTTAAAAACATATAATTATGTGCTTGAAACACTGCAGAATTCCATTTGTTCCTATGAAGGACTGCTCGTACTGGGGAGTGTGAATAAGGCAGACCGGCAGCTTCAAAGTCTCTCATTGGCCAATATGTAGCATCAACAATCCAGGGTTTGTATACATCATTGGTAAAACAGTTGAACACATTTTTTTTTAATTTAACTAGGCAAGTCAGTTAGGAACACATTCATATTTACAATGACAGTCTACCTACAGGGTCAGCCCCTGGAGCCTATTAGGGTTAGGTGCCTTGCTCAAGGACACATTGACAGGTTTTTTACCTTGTCAGCTCTAACCACTAGGCTACCTGCCGCTCCAAGAAACTGCTAGGCTACCTACCAGCTCACAAGGAATTTATAACTTACACTCTAACAATCAATGGCTACATATCATTAATTAGTGGCAGTGGCTAGGTAAATAAAATACATCTGAAGATTGCAGTCTCTCCTGGTTCATATAGCTTGATTTTTAGGCAAGGAAACACATATGTAATTGTGTAATTTGGGTGAGATATCCCTTTTCCATGATCTATTACTGAACTCCCTCTTAGTGAAGCAAGCTGCTCCATTATTAGGGTCTATCATGTGTTTGTGTTTCAGATTGTTAATGGACGTACTGCATTATTGACTGACATGGGTCTCTGCCACGGATGTAAAAAAGTAAAGGTAGTCCATTGATTGAGTGAGAGAAGTAGGCTTGGTTTTAACCAGTGGTGTAAAGTACTTAAGTAAAAATACTTTAAAGTACTAATTAAGTCGGTTTTTTTGGTATCTGTACTTTACTGTTTTTCTTTTTGACAACTTCTACTTCACTAAATTCCTAAAGAAAATAATGTACTTTTTACTCCATACAGGAAAATGGTCCAATTCACGCACTTATCAATCATCCCTACTGACTGATCTGGCGGACTCACTAAGCACAAATGCTTTGTTTGTAAATTATGTCTGCGTGTTGGAGTGTGCCCCTAGCTATCCGTAAACAAGAAAATTAATTTATTGAACCATTTAAAAAGAAAAACACTCAGATTCTGAGTAGGTCCTACAATATGTATTGTCATCAAGTATGATATATCTTCTAAGGAGGATGTCACCCAAGGATTCAAGCAGGTTTCTTCAAGCTTTGATCTAAATGTCTATCCATATGTGTCCAGGTATAGCTTCGGAAGGCTTCTTTGTCAATATGTAAACACTCAAATCCCTTACATAAAAAAGTGTGAACCAACCCTAACTGTAAAAACTTAACAAACAACTGTTTTGTCTACAATCACAACACATAATAGTAGGTTAAGCCATCATACAGCACTGTTGACTTTAAAATAGGTTTTTGAGGGTTAATATTAAAACTACATATCACCATTGTCGTTCCATGTTATTGTCAGGCATTGTAAGGGCATTTGTCAACGGCAGTCAAACAGCCATTGTCTTTCAACTCGTATATATCACTTCAGGTATGTATATCATAACGATGCTCGACCACAATTAGGTCCAGATTAAACCTATGGCGTAGCATTTAATAATCGTGTAATCATAACAATAGCTTGATCCAAGAGTCCTACAAATCTGCCTCTCTTATATTGCTTCCCAGATAAAACCCCTCATTGGCATTTTTGCAGCGTTTCCAGTGTGCTATTATAGTCTTACCAGCCGAGCAGTGTTCCAGTGATGGTTTTAAGAAGTTGGTGAGGTGTCACATTGGAATTCCGGGACATTCTTGAAAGGCTGGGCACTCAGACGGACTTGTAAAACGGAAAAACAACCCACAACAGACGGGTTCCCACACTCCAAAGGAGCAGCTATACCTGTTATTGAAATATATAGGTATGTCTCTCTAAGTTCAAAGGTGTTGAACATTGTTCAATTCACTCTGGCTTTATGTTATATGCCAACGAGATTTAAGAAATATGTTAACACACGTAATGGAGGCCACAGAAATGAATGCCATTGTCATAAAATATGTCAAAACACAGGGCCGTTTTTGTTAACTATTTTCTGCTATAGCCTCATGCTTTATTTTGTATTAGCGTAACATAATCTACCAGTGTTTCATAGTAGCTGTTCGTATGCGGTGCTTTAAATCCAGTTTCCCCATTTGATTTACGAGCATATCCTGGAGGGGTAGCAGTAGGGTTATGTCCCAAATGGCACCCTTTTTCATTCTTAGTACTACTTAGGTAATAGAAGTGCACTATGTAGGAAATAGGGTGCCATTTAGGAACTCACACTAATAAGAGCTGCCATATGCCTTTAAAACAGAGGAGACATGCAATATAAGCTCCTCAACAGGGCATTAAAATGTGTTTACACTCCCATTGCCAGATGAACGTTACCTCCCTATCAAATTCTATTAAATATGTAGCCCCATAAATCTTGGCTGCTGTTTGTCTTTGATGGATCACTGGTATTGACAGTGCTTCATTTGTTGTATTATTGTGCAGAGGACTGTGGGTTCATGTCCAGGTTTAGACAGAATATGTACTGTTTTACTTTGCCACTTAGGGCCCTATAAAATCTGCGTTGCGGAGAACGTCGGCGGACAGAATTACGTAATCTAGCCACTAAAATAGAATTCAACAATATACTTTTTTTTTTTAATCGAACTTAGTAGGAAATCAAATCAAATCAACGTTAATTTGTCACGTGCACCGAATACAACAGTTGTAGACCTTACAGTGAAATGCTTACTTACAATCCCTAACCAACAGCTCAGTTTAAGTAAAACATAAGTATTATGTAAACAATAGATAAGTAAAAAAAAAAAAAAAACTGTAAAATGACAGTAATGTATACAGGTGGTATATACAGGTGGTATATACAGGTGGTACCGGTACAGAGTCAATGTGCAGGGGCACCGGTTAGTCGGGCTAATTTAGGTAATATGTACATGTGGTTATAGTTAAAGTGACTATGCATAGACGATAAACAGAGAGTAGCAGCAGTGTAAAAGAGAGGGGTTGGGGGGTGGGGGTGGGGGACACAATGCAAATAGACCAGGTAGCCATTTGATTAGCTGTTCAGGAGTCTTATGGCTTGGGGGTAAAAGCTGTTGAGAAGCCTTTTGGACCTAGACTTGGCACTCCGGTACCGCTTGTCATGCGGTAGCAGAGAGAACAGTCTATGACTGGGGTGGCTGGAGTCTTTGACAATTTTTAGGGCCTTCCTCTGACACCACCTGGTATAGAGGTCCTGGATGGCAGGAAGCTTTGCCCCAGTGGTCAGAGGCCGAGCAGTTGCCGTACCAGGCAGTCATGCAGCCAGTCAGGATGCTCTCGATGTAGAACTTTTTGAGGATCTGAGGACCCATGCCAAATCATTTCAGTCTCCTGAGGGGGAATAGGCTTTATCGTGCCCTCTTCACGACTGTCTTGGTGTGTTTGGACCATTCTAGTTTGTTGGACACCAAGGAAGCTCTCAACCTGCTCCACTACAGCCCCGTCGATGAGAATGGGGGCGTGCTGGGTCCTCCTTTTCCTGTAGTCCACAATCCTCTCCCTTTTCATCATCACGTTGAGGGAGAGGTTGTTATCCTGGCACTACATGGCCAGGTCTCTGACCTCCTCCCTATAGGCTGTCTCGTCGTTGTCGGTGATCAGGTCTACCACTGTTGTGTCATCTGGAAACTTAATGATAGGGTTGGAGTCTGGCCATGCAGTCATGGGTAAACAGGGAGTACAGGAGGGGACTGAGCACGCACCCCTGAGGGGCCCCAGTGTTGAGGATCAGCGTGGCAGATGTGTTGTGATCTACCCTTACCACCTGGGGGCGGCCCGTCAGGAAGTCCAGGATCCAGATGTAGAGGGAGGTGTTCAGTCCCAGGATCCTTAGCTTAGTGATGAGCTTTGAGGGCACTATGGTGTTGAACGCTGAGCTGTAGTCAATTAATAGCATTCTCAAGTAGGTATTCCTTTTGTCCAGGTGGGAAAGAGCAGTGTGGAGGGCAATAGAGATTGCATCATTTGTGGATCTGTTTGAGCGGTATGCAAATTGGAGTGGGAATAATGGTTTCTGGAATAATGGTGTTGATGTGAGCCATGACCAACCAGCCTTTCAAGGCAGGTTACCTCAGTATTCTTGGGCACAGGGACTATGGTAGTAATCAACTAATAACAATAACTGATGTTATTAGAAAATGCATTAACTTGCCCAAGATTATCATAATACATGAACAAAATGCACCAGTGATTTGTATTTCCCTTCAACCTTCTGAAGAGGCAACAGCAAAGGAACCCTCTGTCTGTGTGTGGAAGTTTGTCTACCACTTTGTTTAGCCATTACCGATGATGCTAATATAATGAAAACAGTCTTCTGGTAGATGGAAAGACTTTCACAAAAACCTTCTGACTTAAATGTTAACTACAGAGTAGGGTATGCCTACTTGGCAGAATGATATCATGACTATTTGCATCAATCCAGTGCCCATTTGTTTTGCAAACTCTGCAAGCACATGAGCGCTACAGAACCATCAGCAAACAACAGCCTACACACTATCACAGCTTATTGTGAAATAGACAGAAATTACTTATTTGAAATGACATGACATGATTCTCTTCATAACGCATTGTGTGCTTACTCTGGCTGTCCCTCCGCCACAGAAGCACTGAGCGAGGCTGAAACAGCTGCATTCTGGAGCTGCCCTGCTCAAAGAAAATGTACCAAAACAATAATACCACAGAGTAGTCGAGTATGCTGCTTTATTAAAACCATGTTTTTAATTTTACATTTGTTTACAGTGGTGGGGCTGTTCCCCACTTGCCCTGAATTATGCATTGGCACTGGTTAAGGTTAGGGTTAGGGTAAGGGAAGTGGTGGAAAAGTAAAGATACCTTGATCAAGTAAAAGTTAAAGTCACCCAGTAAAATACTACTTGAGTAAAAGTCTAAAAGTATTTGGTTATAAATATACTTAAGTATCAAAAGTAAATGGAATTGCTCAAATGTACAGTACGTAAGTATCAAAAGTTAAAGTTAAAGTATAAATAATTTCAAATTCCTTATATTAAGCAAACTAGATGGCATAATTGTCTTGCTTTTTTATTGATGGATAGCTAGGGGCCCACTCCAACACTCAGATATAATTGACAAACAAAGCATTTGTGTTTATTGAGTCTGCCAGATCAGAGGCAGTAGGGATGACCAGGGATGTTTTCTTGATAAGTGTGTGAATTGGACCATTTTCATGTCAAAATGTAACAAGTACTTTTGGGTATCAGGGAAAATGTAAGGAGTGAAAAATACATTATTTGCTTTAAGAATGTAGTGAAGTTGGCAAAAATATACATAGTAAAGTAAAGTACAGATACACCAAAAAACTACTTAAGTAGTACTTTTACATATGTACTTTACACCACTGGGTAAGAGTATGGTTAGCTAACATGCTAAGTAGTTGCAAAGTAGCAAGTAGTTGCAAATTAGCTAAAATTGTCTATGATGAGATTTGAACACACAACCTTCACATTGCTAGATATTCATATATGCCCACTCATCCTCCTACTGTCTTTATCTGGGATTGAAATGCACTGTATATATAAAATTGTGTACCACACACAAAAAATCAAAACGTTTTCGTGTGCCTGTCACAAATTTCCAATAAGCAATTCATGTCTATTTCACATCAATCGGTGATAATGGGTTGTTGCAAAATTGAACTAAAGGGTAACAATATTTTGTAGATTTTTCCAGACCTCAAATGTAGTCTACTGATGTGGTTTAAGCATGTTTTAAGCAATTTTTTCAAAACAAGGGATTTTGAAAGCAAAAACCTGAAGAGTTTTTTGTTGAAACTAAACATCTAACAGGCTAAACATATAACAGATTGTATAGGGCCCTAGCCACTGCACCAAGCTGTTCGGTACTTAGCCAAATGCAGAAGTAAACATTGAAGGTATAGGTTACATACTGCTGCCCTCATGATTAAGAATAGCATACTATGTTGATCTCTTCTTGGAAGTGGATTCCATGGTGGCCATTTTGTGGCGCAACTGCTTTGCATTGTGGAGAGAGGAATGTCGCCTGGTGTCGTTGCATGTCTCTAGGCGATTACAGCAGAAATGTGTTCACACCGTGGATTCATCAGTCTGTTTTAGATCGTGCCATGGTGCTGGAGGCTAAAGGGTTTGAACAAGCAAGTGAGACACGCCACAAACCTCCCGATTGGTCCGTCAAAAATATCCAGTTTGGCTCGCCAAAAACATGGATATAATTAATGGCACATTAAAGCACATAAACATAGACAAAACTCAGACAAACATATGTCTAAAGTACAGGTCATTACTCTTTTGAAGTGTTGTCAGTTCAGTACTGATTAGGCATATTGCACTTATGCCTAATTCACACTATAGAGCCGACCCAGAATGTACTGTGCTGATGCTAGTACAGCTTGTCCTGGCTTGGCTCGGTTTGACCCTATAGTTAGATTTTGAACCAGAAAATGAAAGAAAGCATTCAGCTTCAGCTCAGGGAGTATATCAAAACCTTTCTTGCCATTTGGGGCCTACTCAACAGGACACTGGTTTGCAATGCCCCAACTGTGGTAGTCATTGTCTTGGCTGCATAAAGCATCTGACACTGCTGAACGAGCGTCTTCATTCACTGAAAAGGTTCTTAATTTTTCCATCAAACATGTCTGAACCTGTTCATTGGAACAACAGCTTTGATATGTGCTCATGCCTCATGCTAAACTAGTATCCTACAGGCAAATATCAAAGAAAGAATGATAGATGATAATTCACAACCATACAATATATTACATATCTATTTTATAGCCAGTTTAGATTCCTTAATACATCTGACAGGTCTACAGTACATGGATTTCTGAACTCTCACTTTAACACCATTATTGCCCAAGCGTCCCTGTTGTTTTGAAATCTGTAGAGTCAGCACATTGTGTGTTAACATGCATAGACAGTGAACTGTTGACAGACATCACTGCACAGCTATGCTAACACACAGTATCGATACAAGATGCTTTCTCATGATCTTAGCTCTACACACATTTGTCTACATATGTCTACTCCCAGGTTTTTGTTTTGTTTTGAAATTTGAGAGTGGTGAAAACCATGTGCAAAGACCCACTCCACAGAAAGGCTGTATAAAGATGCAATATTTTTTTGTGCACATCACAGAACATCACAGCATGCCACACTTGCCTGGGTCAAAATCTGTATCTACAAAATAATCACCAATGTGGGCCATGATTAATGGTGATGTGATTCAATTAATAGATAATCCTCCCACATGTTGTTTTCTGTGAATGGAACCCATAAACTCTCGTATTCACATGCACATTATATTGCTCCGAAGAAATGCCATGCCGTGCTGAGACGCATGAGATTGAACTTCACTGAGTTTTCCCCATTAGTTTGCACTATATAGATCAAGGTTTATTCTGTGATAATCAACATTATATCAGCCCCTTTTCAATGCAACAAACCAAACCAAATCTAACTTTGCAAGATTGAGTCTGTGATTTTGATGTAGGAAGAGCCAGATTGGCCCACAAGCAGTCTTTCAATCGCCTACCAGTGAATGCACTTTTCAGATCAGAAAAGTGCATAAGTCTTAATAAAGGGGCCATGTTGAATTTTGAGACTTGAATATGCAAATAGGCAGTGGGGTAGACTACATTGTCTCTGTAACTCTCTGTATGGTAATAATAATTACTTTAATTGTTGTGGTTTCTTGCATCATACAACACAATACAATGCCATTTACAGTCACCTATTTGGCCCAAAAAATGGGATTTGCTCCATTGGTTTTGTTGGTAGGGCTACATTATGCTCAAATAGCCACTGTAAGGGTACAACGTCAGTGTTCACTGTTCAAGTTTCTGCTCACAAGACCTAATATTTGCTCAGTGCCCCAAAACACTTGAGGGAACATTGCTTGGGTGCTGGGTCTGTTTGCATTTTAATAGATGTCATCCCAATGTCATTTGGGCAAAACAGCCTAATAAAATAGGAGATAATGCCTCTTTTCAGTCAGCTCTTTTGAACTGGTGTAACGTCCAGTAGGCCAAGTCTCACCTGTGGTTTGATGGTTATCAATCACCAACCATGTACCTCAATGTTCCAGTTGTGCTTGTAAAGACTGAAGCTGGAGATGAGAAGCAGGTACGGGAAGTAACATTTAATGCGGACATGGAACGGAACAGAACAGGACAGGAACAGCGTCAAAACCAGGTTAACCAAAACACAAACGACAATTACAATTAATGAAGCAGCAGGGAACAGAGCTGGGGAACAGACAGATATAGGGAAGGTAATGACAAGTGATAGAGTCCAGGTGAGTCCAACAATCGCTGATGCGCGTCAAGGGGGAAGCAGGTGTGCGTAATGATGGTGGCAGGAGTGCATAGTGCAGGGCAGCCTGGCGCCCTCGAGCGCCAGGGAGGTAGAGCGGGAGCAGGCGTGACAGTGCTAGTAGGCTACTTACTGGTTGGTATATCTGGTTTGTATACAGTGCCTTCGGAAAGTATTCTGAGCCCTTGACTGTTTCCACACTTTGGTAAGTTACAGCCGTATACTAAAATGTAGTAAAACAACAATATTTCTCAGCAATCTACACACAATACCCCATAATGACAAAGCAAAAACAGGTTTTTAGAAATGTTTGCAAATTTATTAAAAATAGAAACAGAAATAACTTATTTACATAAGTATTCAGACCCTTTGCTATGAGACTCGAAATTGAGCTCAGGTGCATCCTGTTTCCAATGATCATCCTTGAGATGTTTCTACAACTTGATTGGAGTCCACCTGTGGTAAATTCAATTGATTGGACTTGATTTGGAAAGGCACACACCTGTCTATATAAGGTCCCACAGTTGACAGTGCATATCAGAGCAAAAACCATCCATGAGGTCGAAGGAATTGTCCGTAGAGCTCTGAGACAGGATTGTGTTGAGGCACCGATCTGGGGAAGGGTACCAAAACCTTTCTGCAGCATTGAAGGTGTCTTCCTTTTTTAAATGGAAGACATTTGGATTCACCAAGACTCTTCCTAGCGATGGTCGCCCGGCCAAACTGAGCAATCAGGGGAGAAGGGCCTTAGTCAGGGAGGTGACCAAGAACCCGATGGTCACTCTGACAGAGCTCTAGAGTTCCTCTGTGGAGATGGAAGAACCTTCCAGAAGGACAACCTCTGCAGCACTCCACCATCCAGGTCTTTATGGTAGAGTGGCCAGACAGAGGCCACTCCTCAGTAAAATGCACATGACAGGCCACTTGGAGTTCACCTAAAGGAATCTCAGACCATGAGAAACAAGATTCTCTGGTCTGATGAATCCAAGATTGAACTCTTTGGCCTGAATGCCAAGTGTCACGTCTGGTGTAAACCTGGCACCATCTCTACGGTGAAGCATGGTGGTAGCAGCATCATGCTGTGGGGATGTTTTTCAGCGGCAAGGACTGGGAGACTAGTCAGGATCGAGTCAAAGGTGAACGGAGCAAAGCACAGAGAGATCCTTGATGAAAACCTGCTCCAGAGCACTCAGGATCTCAGACTGGGGCAAAGGTTTACCTTCCAACAGGACAACAACCCTAAGCACACAGCCAAGACAACATGGGGGTGGCTTTGGGACAAGTCTCTGAATGTCCTTGAATGGCCCAGCCAGAGCCCGAACTTGAACCTGATCTCTGGAGAGACCTGAAAATAGCTGTGCAGCAACGCTCCCCATCCAACCTGACAGAGCTTGAGAGGATCTGCAGAGAAACTCCCTATAAACAGGTGTGCCAAGATTGTAGCGTTATACCCAAGAAGACTCAATGCCGTAATCGCTGCCAAAGGTGCTTCAACAAAGTACTGAATAAAGGGTCTGAATAATAATATTATTTTCTTTTTATAAATTAGCAACATTTCTAAAAACCTCATTCTGGGGTATTGTGTGTAGATTGATGAGAAAAAATAAGGTTGTAACGTAACAGAATGCGGAATACTTTCCGAAAGCACTGTATCTGCAATGCTGTGTACATTAGAAAGTCCTTAATGGCAATTATCAGTGAGAAAAATATTGAGGTTGAAAATATAACTGTGTATTCCACAAAAATGCTAAATGCTTCATTACAGTAAGTACTAACATTTTAGCCAGAATGCTACCGACAATAGCCCTCTTCTGATCACAAACGGGGTCCCTCAGCCAACCAGTTAGTTATGAGAATCTATCCTCCTACTGTTTTCACTGGTGGGCTGTAGAAGAATTCCTACCATGTGACTACGCTAGCCAAGATTCAGAGATTCCCCATGCATTTTTTCCTTCAGTCACCACCAGCAAATGTCTACAGTCAGCCACTAATCTGTGCTTATGCCAGAATTACTTTTCTTTGTACAAACACTCAATTTCACTTTTATTTACTGTGCTACACACAGGAAGACTTCCGGTACGATTTGAAAAACCTCCATATCCACAGAGAATGAGCAGCTTTCTTCATTCTTTCATCAACAATGAATGCTTTTCTTTTTCAGAGTAACACAAAGGGCATATCTTAGAGTGATATCTGACATCCTATTCTGGCTATTCTTCTGGGATAGTCTCTGAAGACACTAACAAGATATGTTTCAAACAGGCAGTGATGCAGAGATAATTTAAATGAGGAAATACATGAGAGCTATGAGAGAGCTACTTTCAAATGTTTTTCACCAACATTAAATAAACTTCTTCAAGGTTAAATTGGGACAACGTGTCCCAGATTTCTCTGTCAGAACGTTGATATTAAGACTTTCACTCTGAGAACAAAAGAGATATTCTCAAACCATAGACCTACACAAGAATGTATGCGTTCACATATTCACACATCAATGACCATCGCCATATCTGTCAACTAATTTGTCTTTATCAGTCTTCGCAGCTGCACAATATGTCTCTCTATCCAATGACAATAGTAAATGAGGACTGTGGCAAGGGTTAGACATCAATCTCAATGAACAGACAAGCTCCCTGTCAGTGAGCGGCCTATCAGTGGGATGCATAATGATTAGCCTGCCTAGAGATAATCATTAACAGTCACTGCTGATTGCCTGACTGCCATTACCTCACCTGTTGGTTCGCTGCAATGCACAGCCAGCTAGGTCAGCATGTAATTAATGACAATGGTTGCGTTCCGAATGGCACTCCATTCCTTATATAGTGCACTTTGTAGGGAATAGGGGGCCATTCAGGAAGCAGACAATGCCTATTTGGCGTGCATTTCAGATGAAGCCATTGGAAATTGGCATAGAGCTTGGTCAGTGTCCTCAGGTAATCAGAAAAAATCAAACACTTTTACAATGTGTTGTATAAAATGTAATAATTGCAATTGTCCAATCCGGCCTTGTGGTAAGGCCCAATTACAAATAGTCAAGGCAGTGTAGGGATGTCGGTTGCAGTACATGTAGGTTGAAGTGCAGCTACTTTATGTGTCTGGTAAAGCAGTCCGGCATAGGGGAGTTTCAATGGCTTAAAAAGTGATTCAAATGATTCATGGCTCTTTAGCCTCAGTTCACCGTTATTTATAAATGTAGAAATGAATCAAAGTGGAACTGAGTAGCAATGATAGCTAGGAGAAACTAAGAGCAACTTCAATTCCGTAATGCATTGCTCCCCAAAAGCATGTATTTGTTAATTAAAAACAAAACAGTTCAAACCCACTACAGCAGACTGAACAAACGGCATTGTACTTCCTTTTTGAACAGAACAGACCCTCTGAGTCCTATCAGTAACAGGCTGTTAAGAGGATTTTCTCTCGGGCACAAAGAGCTTTCTGTTAGGCCGTGGGGATCCGGGGATCCCTGGAGTCAACTGGGACAGGTGGCTATCCCCACGGGGAGTGTATGTGGGGGCTGGGAGGGCGGTCGGTGGGCGGCTGCTAGCGTAATCAGAGACCAACCTGAGACAAGCACTGTGGTGATGTCGGGTGGTGTGTGTTTTGAAAGGTTTCTAACTGTTGAACAACATATTTACCATGGTTGGGTCAACGGTGTTCTGTTCACGAACGCCCACTCAATCAGAGAGGAAGTGTGTATATTAACAGTAATTAACATTGGGACAGTTCAAAATGGAAGAGTTAGAAGAGGGTTGCAGAGTTAAAGAAGGGTTAAAGGCGTCAAATGTTTTTCCATGCATAATTGTTTCCCTCAACATTAGGCAATGACTTATGGCCACTTTATAGGAGAAGATTTAAAGTAGTTATAACCGACTTGATTTGCACACACCGGTTTAGTTATCCATCAGGCTCTAGTATCACGGTGCATATGTAAAACTCATTATAATTCTAGTGTCAGGTTCTTCTTGGAAAAACAGAAGCCAAATAACATGAGAGTCTACAACTCAAAGTCAGTGTTCTTTTGAGATCGGACCCTACTGGGCTCCCACACCACAGAGGTCATAGAGGGGTCGTTGGTAGGTATTTGAACCTGCAGACATTACGCTGCTTCTGAGGTGAACACTCCAAATCCCCTTCAAGTGGAAATAATCATCAATTTTTTTCTTTCTTTTTGAAGAGCCCCATTTGAATGAGGAGGTTTTTAGACCGTGCCAAGGAACCATTGCCAGTATCAGGGCCTAATCTGTCCGGATATTAGAGGTTGCTTACCTCTTGAACCAAAGCACTTGAGAAGAAATCATAAAGTTCCTGTTACACATAGAGTCTTAATGGTGGAGTGAGGATCAGACCTGGGTTGAAAAACTACTTGAAATCATTTAAAATACTTTACCTGTGCCTGATTAAACTTGCCTGGCTTAATGGACCGATAGAATAGTCCCAAAACAGTAAGCCCTGCCCAACTGGAAAGCTAGAGCAGACACTCAAAGCATTTGAAAGATTTCAAATACTATTTGAACCCAGTTCTGGTGAGAATTTGACGCCAGGGTAGCTGTATTACATACTACATCTGTTAGAAGTGTCTAGCGATAGAAGGGGATTTTGTTGCAATCTAGCCTCAAATTTGATGAGTGAATTCGTATTTTTGGCAGCCTAAGGCACACCAGGGGCAGCGAGACAGACAATCAGACCTTTGTCTGTTTCGCGGCGTCACATCATCAGACAGTAACAACTGGAGGTCTGTGAAAGAGGAAGACATATACTAATCCGATGGAGTTAGTTACACGATCACACCAAAACCCCTCAGCCAGTAGTGCTAAGAGGATTTAAAACTTAAAGACACTTCTATTGCCTCCTAGGCCTATAGCAGCAATCTGATATGATTGGGAACAATTGTAGTGATGTAATGATTGCAAACACAGCAAAAAGTACAAGCCACTATTTACACAACATCACCAAACAGATCTGAATATGTGTAAAACTTTCGTACTTTACATACAACTGAAATGATATCAGAGGTATTCGCCATTGTTTGGAAGAAAATCCTGAAACACATCCTGTGATCGAGATAAGAGGGAGGGGTCTTGTTGGGAGCGTAGTTTGTGCTTCTTCCCAAGGGGATCATATCCCCACCAAATGCTGTCAAAACGTTCCCAGTCCGGAAGATGTTTTTATGAGGAAGTGCAGACAGACCGCTTGAAACAGAGGATGATGGGTGCCCCATAATGACAGACCTGGGTCCAAATTGTATTTAAAATCATTCAAATACATTTAGCGTTTGGTATAGCCTGCCTACAGTGCCAGATGGGTGGGGTTTGACCTTTTCCAAGAATTATGTTGGTTCCATTGTGCAAGGCAAGCTCAATCAAGCCCAACACAAGTACACTGAACAAAAATATAAATGCAACATGTGTTGGTTTTATCAGCTGAAAAAAATATCCCAGAAATGTTCCATATGCACAAAAAGCTTATTTTCTAAAATGTTGTGCACATATTTGTTTACATCCCTGTTAGTGAGCATTTCTCCTTTGCCAAGATAATCCATCCACCTGACAGGTGTGGCAAATCAAGAAGCTGATTCAACAGCATGATCATTACACAGGTGCTCCTTGTGCTGGGGACAATAAAAGACCACTCTAAAATGTGCAGTTTTGTCACACAACACAATGCCACAGTTTTTGAGGGATAGCAATTTTAATGCACAGAAAAACAATGAATGAAGAGATCCTGAGGCCCATTGTAAGGCCAATTTTTTTAAAGGTATCTATGACCAACAGACGCATATCTGTATTCGCAGTCATGTGAAATCCATAGATTAGGGCCTAATGCATTTATTTCAATTGACTGATTTCCTCATTATATATTTTTGTTCAGTATATTTGAATAGATTTGAAATAGTTTTTGAACCCAGGTCTGAACGACAATAAGGAGACTTGATCTCTGAGTCCGAATGAACACATTAATACAACTAGAGGCAGAGAGTACTGACACAAGCCCTAAAGGAATGAACACATTAATACAACTAGAGGCAGAGAGTACTGACGGAACTAAAATGAGGATGTGTTTTTTCTTCAGCCAGTCTTTAAAAACGGCACATTGTTCTTTCCACAATGCAGAGACTGGAGCCACAAAAGGACAATATGTCACGCCTGCTCCCGCTCTCCTCCCCTGGTGCTCGAGGACGCCAGGCACCCAGCAGTACGCACTCCTGTCACCATCGTTACGCACACCGGCTTCCCTCATCGCACGCATCCGCAATCATTGGACTCACCAGGACTCAATCATCCTGTTAATTACCTCCCCTATATACCTCCCCTATATCTGTCTGTTCCCCAGCTCCTTCTCGACCTTTGCCTCTCCCAAGTCCGTACGGGAGTTGCAGCGATGGGACAAGACTGTAACTACCAATTGGATATAACGAAAAAGGGGTATATAAAAATAAATATTATACAATACCAGTAACTGCTGTTATTTCACCTGAGGTTCAGGTCAGTGTCTGAGGTGTTGAGGTGGAATCCCCAGCTCTTTACACTAATGAAGTTACACCTTTCTGCATTTGTCATACTGGGCATGATAACATTTTCCAAGATGGTGGAAATAATTGGCAGAAAGTAGAAGTGGGTCTAAACAATCTCCAAACTCTTCAACGTAAACAATGTAAACACCCCCCCCCCCCCCCCAAAAGAACAGACAGCAAAGTCTAAAGCACTGAAAGGGTAAAATCCTTGAAACAGAGTCTATGATTCTGAATATAGCCATGTAAAGGTTTCCAGGCGTGAAAAAAAAAAGATCAAATGCAACCGGGAGTTTGTTTTGTTCTCTATATTTTTGATAGTTGAAGCTTCCTGGCTGATGTTCCACTATGTTTAATCTACACAGTTCAGTGGATTGATCCTCTGGCTGTGTACCAAATGGCAACCTATTCCCTTTTGAGTGCAGTCCTTTTGACCAGGGCCCATAGGCCTCTGGTCAAAAGTAGTGCACTTTATAGGGATTAGACTGATATTTGGGACAGAGCCTCAGTACAGCGTGGTAGAGGAGAAAGTGTATCTATCCCAGACAGAGATCAAACAGCACAGACACAGAGGGTGTTGGGAGGGAACCGACAAACATCAAGGTGAAAGAGGGAGGAGAGAGGGAAGGGAGGGAGAAAGAGCGAGAGGGAGAGGTGAGAGAGGAGGGTGGCAGAGAGGGTAGGGTGAGGGACTGAAAGAGGAGGGAGAGGGAGAGAGGGGTTATGAAGGAGAGGGGTTAGGGAGAGAGAGGAAGAGGGAAGATGAGAGGATGAGAGAGGGAGGAATAAGAGTATATGATAGAGATAAAAGGGAGGAGAGATGGAGAGATATTGGGTTGGTTGAGAGAGAGGATGAGATTCTTTGAAAAAAGAGAGAAAATGGGAGAGAGAAATAGAGTGAGAGGAATAATACAACATAGGAGCGAAAGATAGAGGGAAGGCCATGTTATCATTGATCTTCTTTACCTTGACAGAGATGTATCACAACATATTCCATACTAACACAAATCTTCAATCAGTCCGGAGATTACATCTTTGTCCGATATTTCTGACAGGGGATGGGGGACATCTAGATTTTAATCCAAACGGCCCACCTGACCGCTCAGAGACGTCCACATGGTCCTAAAGCACACCGTCGCCTTATTTTGTATCACATTCCAATGTGCCACTTGTGCTCCCGAGCGGCGCAGCGGTCTAAGGCACTGCATCTCAGTGCAAGAGGCTACAGTCCCTGGTTGGTATCCAGGCTGTATCACATCCGGCCGTGATTGGGAGTCCCATATGGTGGCGCACAATTGGCCCAGCATCGTCTGGGTTTGGCCGAGGTAGGCCGTCATTGTAAATAAGACTAGTTAAATACAAAACAAATAAAACTGGGGGGGACAAAAATGTAATTTCAGAATGTCCCCAGTGAAAGTTGAATGTCAATCAGGCAGCCAATCAGATATTTTAAAGAGGGGACAGACAGAAAGACTGACTGACTGGCAGGCAGAGCTAAACCCGAAGTAGCGTTTTATCAACCTTTTAACCCTTATATCATCTCCACATTGAATGGAAATAAGAAATTACAAATGATGAAAAGTTTATGGAAGTATTGCTGGCTATATTCAATACAAAAGGCCTTATTGCATATCATTTAGAATTTGGTTTGTGATTAATGTTGCTGCTGCTCTAATGCCACCATGCATTACTAATCAAAGCTTTCATCTAATGCTTGAGACAGGATTTGCTTTTTGTTGTGTTCGTGCATATTCCTGTCGTTACTGCATATCCCTGTGATACTGCTTGCTAAACTGCAGATAGGTCTAGGGCTCAGATTCATTGCAACACAATAGCTGGTCTTAAATGTGTTTACGTTGCATGATGGGAGATGATGATGACGCGTCTGTCATTCACACATAGCCATTGTCAATTCAAATCTGGATAACCACATCATTATGGCATACAGGGCCATGTTCAGTAGCCAAATGTTGTTGAACGCTGCAGATAGAAAAGTCACGAAGAGACAACATTTTTCTTTATTGTACATGTCTGTTCTACATAACATATTTCTATCTGAACATTCCAGATCATTGAGTCCTGCTGTACCTGCCCCAGATTATAGTCTAAACAGAGTCGACTCTCTATATCTATTCACACCCTAGGCCTAAAGTGTGTGACTAATACTGACTAATTAGCCTATCCCTAGTCCCATAGAAACGTGCCTTCCATGGAAATGTACCAGAACGGCTATGTCACCCTAGAAATGTTGACTTTACTATAGGTCATACACTGGTTCTACAGTTGAGGATGGAGAGAGTAGGCAAATGTGATTTCAGAACCTGGATTTGTGTATAGTCTTGTGTATAGTAAACACGATAAATATACACTCATGTTGGGGGAGAAATGGCTATCAAAATGATTTTCTGCATAGCTAATGTTACATTTGATCCGTACAAGTGTGTAATTAGGTTGTAATTATAAATTACCATCATTGTGAACTATTAAATATGCTGCTGACTGACTCGCTGCTTTACTACTATTGTTATGCAGCACCAAATGCCACACAGTAAATGAGGCCAGCACTACTGATCATGTTAATGACAAAGTAAATGGGTGAATAGTTAAATAAATACCCTTAACAACTCTCAACTAGAGACCTTCAGTTAACCTTGTAATTAAATACCAGAGGGGAAGAACTGACCTTCAGCACTTCCTATGTCTTTCCCTTGGGAATGTCTGCAGTACTCAAGCAAGAATTACCCACTCTAATATCTGATAAATGTCTGCTTGTATATTTTGGGTGATAAAAATAGTCTCACAGAAAAATGCACCACGACAGACTTGAGGGAAGTATGTTCTCAGGGTGTTTGGCATTTGTATATTTGAGCTTCCCATAACTTTACACAATCTTGTTTACAAAAACGTACCAATGGGAATTGTAGTAAACCTCAGACAAGTCATTTATGGTCTGAGCTTGATACCCCCGTTGTTAGTCTCGCTTGTATTGCAAAAGGGTGATGGGTGACTGTACAAGAAAGTATTCTGTGACAATTTCTGTCATACTTGGTGAGACAGTTCCCCAGACGGAGTGATGGGACTACAGCTTGGAAAGTGTCCAACTGGAGCTTTACTCTACACTAGAGATGCATTCAACAGCCCAAATGCTTGTGGGCTTGTGGGCACCACAGTTTTCAAGTTTTCCAGTTACGTATGTAAGGGGAGTAATCTAATTGGTCTGAAATATTCAGCTTGGCTGTGAAGTTGACTGGTATCGTCGGGCAGAAAATCACATGACAAACATAGCACTGTGAAGTAAGAAATTAGATATTATTGGTAAAAGACATACCACAGCTTGATACATCTCCCAACATGCACTCCTTTATGTCTGAGAATGCAGAATGGCTGACACAGTGGATCCGATTCACTACGAGGATCACGGTTGCAAAAGCATTAGCCAAACCAAGAGCTAAGGAATAACTAAATAATAATGTGTTTCAGCTAGGCATTGACACTAATACCTTGTTCAGATATTGAAAATATTCAATCCGAAATACATTTTCTACCACTTTCAATAGTCTCTCAATGCCGGGATAACATTGCCCCATTGATGTAGCAGAGCATACTGACAGGCAGCTAATTAAATGACCTCTAAATTGACTTTGGAATCTTGTTAGAGTAGTCTATATCTGTGCCTTCCTTCCTGTTTTCAGGGGCCCCTGCCTTTGCTGCATTGCCCCTACTCCACTAACCCATACCCTGTCAATCCCCCTACTCCACTAACCCATACCCTGTCAATCCCCCTACTCCACTAACCCATACCCTGTCAATCCCCCTACTCCACTAACCCATACCCTGTCAGTCCCCCTACTCCACTAACCCATACCCTGTCAATCCCCCTACTCCACTAACCCATACCCTGTTGATCCCCCTACTCCACTAACCCATACCCTGTTGATCCCCCTACTCCACTAACCCATATCATGTTGATGCCCATACTCCACTAACCCATATTCTGTATCCTGTGTGTCCAGAGTGTCACATGGTGACAGTTTCCCATATCCTGTAACTACATGGTATTGGTTTCCCAGTCTCGTGGCACATGCCCAACAACAGTGTCTAATTTGTTAATGGATCTCCGCTGGAAGACCTTTTTCTTAGACTCATGTTGGTGTAATTATTTGCTCTGAAGGGAAGTAATTGGGGCTACGCCAAATTACAGTAAATTAATAAATAATTTGTTTTGCCTATATTTCACTTCAGATGTAGTTGAGACAATGGCATGACTTCGCTCTCATAGGGTCATTCCATGTGAAACTGGAACAGAAATGTCCTATGAAATTGTGTAGCTATGTGTATTTTTCTTTAGTTCAAATATGTCTTTTAGAGGAAGGATCTTTGACATATAAGGGGATAGTCAAAGAATAGCTAATGGCGACACAGGAAATGATGAGCAAATGATATCTGTTTTAATGAAAGATAATCAACCAGAAGTCACACTGTCATTCAACAAGGCTTTCTGGGGTGGTTCTTTTGGTTTTATTTAGTCTTGACAGGCGGCTTAAGTGTGCCAAAGGCGCTAAGGTGAGATAAGGTCAAATAAAGCCTTTTTCGTTATGTTGCCTGAAAAAATATTAGGCATAATTGGTCCCCTTTCATATATATATTTTTTACCACATTCTTGTTAGCATTTGTCTTTTATATCGCCATTGCCACAGCTGATCAAGAGACATTGGCTGCGGTTCAAACTCATAAAAGACACACCCTTGTTCACTTACCCTCGCCTTATGCCCTTGGGGGGAAGTTTGCAACGTAAGCCCCTAAGCCCTTGTTTTTAGTCGAGTTTGCAAGTGTATAATTATGTTCACTCCGGGGCCTGAAACGCCCCATAATTCTATTCACGATAATTGTACATCCGCTAAGAAAAGTCAGCAGGAACTTAAAACCTCAACGTCAATATGAACAAGTCAACATACAAGTGTAAGTAAAAACAAATGTAAATAAGTTAGAAATTGTGCTACTAATTCACATGACGGCACAAACACGTCTCGTAAAAGTAATGATGTTTTTGTTTGGTTAGCTTTTGGAAAATCTTGAAATGAAACATTTTCCTTCTTTAGAAGTTCCAGCTGTGAAGGCTAACGTTAGTTAACTAATTAATTTGCTTGCTAACATACAGCAGGCGAATATTAATAATTATATCGTTAATGTAAATAAATCTGCAATCATAATTGACTGTAGCACATATAAAGCACCAACAAGCTAACGGTGGCTGAAAACACAATCATCTCAGGATGGCCAAGGGTGGTCCATTTAAAAATCATTCCTTCCTCCCTCGCCCCTTGCCCTGCAAGTGTATGCTCGTCAGACGTCATGATTTGTCATCAGAAGTGTCCACTTAATTTTAGGGCTGAGGGGATAGGGTGTGTCTTTTATGAGCTTGAACCGTAGCCATTTAAAGATGCACTAGGCAGGAATCGCCATGCCATTTCCTGGTTGCTAAAATTCTAATAGTTTGCCTAATTTCAGTTTATGCGACAAAATAAGCAGTCATTGTGTAGAGAATCATTGTACCATCTAAACCGCTGTGAAATATATTTTCTATAACCAAAAATATTGTATATTCAGCTGTTTGAAGCCAGTGTACAAAACTGAAAGTAAACTACGCAAAAACGAAGCTTCAGCACGGGAAGCACACATTTTACAGATCTACCGCTTCTTATACTTGCTTTCAACGGGAATGAAAGATCTATAAGTCACATTTCTATGTGAATTTGGTCAGTTCGCCCAAAAAGTTACATATTGTAGCTTTAACTTTGACCCCATTTTACGCTCGTTGTCATGGTAACCTGACTTGACACTACTTTAATTTCTTTACATTCACAACAGTAAGTTAACAGCTTACCATACTGGCATATGCTAAATACATTTTTAAACGGATGGGTTTTTTGTGAAAAAATTTAGCAGATGATGTTGCTATTTGGACCTGGCTGCTGCGATGTCATGCAGACTGCCGTTATGTTTATACTTATTCATAATGAAAAGGACAGATTTGATGTCTGACAACAACAATAGAATGTTCATGATTCTATTAGTAGGAAGTTTATTGCAGGACTGAGGCCCCCAACCCCATCTGAACAATCGCAAAATTAATGTATAATTCTTTTGATTTATGAAAATGTTGGAACGTACACCATGACTATGTCAGTTGGCAAAAGTAAAAGTAACCATCCTCAGAATGATCTATGACTCAGAGGCGTATGTGGCTACTCTGGCTGGCATTGTAGTTTGGCATTTATGCAAAAAACGGAGTGAGAAGTGATATAGTATGCAAAGTTAAATAGAGAATTTGAGAGGATTATCCTGGAACTTGAGAGGATTATCCTGGAACTTGAGAGGATCATCCTGGAATTTGAGAGGATTATCCTGGAACTTGAGAGGATTATCCTGGAACTTGAGAGGATTATCCTGGAACTTGAGAGGATTATCCTGGGGCTCGTTGTACCACAAGGGCCCCTGCTTTCCAATAATGACAGTCCCTATGTACACTCCAGTCTTGAAATGTACTTATGCCCGTAGAATAGCAACAAGCCAGTGTGAATAATTAAAATGGACTTAAAAAACCACTGTGGTCATCATTCCTTTTCTCTTTCCATCTTCTCTTTGACGTACATTTGTTTCTATTTACATGATCGGACTATAATATCTTGTGATGAATACTCCCAAGGTTTATGTATAGTAACGTGATGAATCGTCCATGAGACAATCTTGAGTGTAATAGTTCAAGTGGGATGGTTTGAAAAAAATACAATTTAATTAAATTTCATGAATTGAGAAGATGTAATCACCTTCTTTGCTTTGTGTTTTTTCCAAGTAAGGCCTAGATTTAATCAGATCAAGGGTTAACCGACGATAGCCTGCACCCGCATAGCTGATGTTTGGCCGGTGTCGGAAGTGTTACTGCGTTGGAGCTGTCCCAACCCGTTGGAAGCTGCTCTTGTGATCATTGTCCAGTGTATGTGTGTGTGTAGATTAAACTAACTACACAGAAACTGAGAAAGAAGAAAATTACAATATATTATTTATTTTCCCCAACAGAACGCTCAACAACACAAATGAAAACAATAAATTACAACGTTAAAAAGTATGCAACATGAAAGCACAACACACACAGGTAATGTGAACAGACACAGAAAGTGGAATTTAAAGCTAAATCATCTTTGTACAAAAATTAATGGCATTACTTTTGTATTTAACTTTGTCAGTTACCAGTCATTAACGTGTTGACTAGCTCAAAATGAAGTTAATAAACATAACCAAAAAAGACCATCTAGTAATTCAATTAATCCAGTGAATTTCCAAGATTTCCGCTTTGGAACTGGTTTGCAATTAATCTCTTGTGGTAGAGCAGAACAAAAAGAGTAGCATCATGACATTATTGACCTGGGCATGGCAATGTTGACTGCAATCTGTCTAAATAAAAAAAGTAAGAAAGAGCAAAGTACCTGTCCAATGTTTAACATGTTAGCACATAGCTGTCAAAATCAATGTTTTATTTTGATAGCTGTGGGCGTCCACATGTTGTAGAGGAGCTGAAATACAGTGATGCAAAGGATTTGGCATGGTAGCAAATTGCACTTGGATGCTACAACCTGAAGGAAATGTAGTATTTTTGCCTCCACTAAACCAGTCCAGCTGATGTCTCAGCATGAAACCGCTAATCCTCCAAATTACCACTAATTCCTTATATACTACATTACTTTAGTTCAGATGGATGAACGGCTAACCAAAGACATGGTATCTAAGTGAAAAGGGAAACAAGACACTGAGGTATCAGATTATTTGGAGTACAGTCAGAGTGCACTGAATGACATTTAAGTGAGCTGTGTCATAAAAAATTAAACAAACAACTAAATTATTATTAAAAGGTGCAATTCGTAAGTTAGATTTTCTGTCCTCCAACATTCCTGGAGAGCATTCGCAAGCAACACCAAAGAATGAGGAAGAAGAGGGTGCACTACTTACCATTATTTTTTATTTGTTTTATTTTTGTTTTAGGTTGATTGTGTTTGTAGTTAATCTTGTTAAGGGCAGATAACTTACAAATTGCACCTTTAACCTCCTATCAGTACAACAATTGAATTCCTAATTATGTTTAAAGCTCGTCCTTACTTGTTTTGGTGAAGGGACAAGTGGCTAAGGTTTAGTGAGGTGTAAATGCGTCAGACAAAAAGGAATTACAAGGAGTTTCCCCTTGTAAAACCCATTAAATTTCACTGTGACATCACTGTAGAAAACTTAGCAGCAGTAAAATAACATAGGTCATCAAATGAACACATCCATGTTCTATATTTCACACAGCAAGCTCAATGAACAACCCACCTGATGAAACATTTCTAAACTACTCAAATTTCAACCAGTTGAAGTCGTTTTAAAATGTTATCAAAGTTACCATGCCAACTGTATTTGATTTTATTTGAATTTGAACTCGACAACGCTAGGTAAAATAGACCTCTGGTCGTTGTCTGCGTTGGTATTTTCACCATAGCCACGCAGCGCTATCCAAAGCAGTAGTACTCATCGGAGTCCACTCTGAGTCGCATTGTTGGCTTGTTGAAAGCCTCGTCCTCTATAATGGGTTCATCAGACAAAAGATCAAGGTCCGTTGGAGAAGGGTGTCCTGGAAGGTCTTCGGCTAACTCATCCAACGTATCCAGATAGCTGCCCACGGATATCCCGTCCAATCCATCGCTGTGTCCGTCGTGCAGACTGGTGAAGCTGCCGTGTGAAGAGGTGTCGTCCTGGCTGTCCGATAGGCTGTACAGGCTGCCTGTCAGGCTGCTTTCACGACTGGCTATTCCCTCCTTGTCCTCCATCACCCATTTGATGGATTCGATGCCGTCGTTGATGGACATCAGCTGCTGCATCAGCTTGACATCGATGGCACGGAGGTGGGCCTGCGTTTGGTGTGAGAAGGAGAAACATTTTAGGCCTTTGTCATTATAGATTTGGACTAGAAACTGGACAACTTGAAACCCACATTTTTATATTATAAAGTCACACAATAACAGACTTCCAACAAATAGTCCTACAATCTAATTAGCTTTCCTATTGCATTTTTGTGAGAAGCCAACACCAGCATGTATTTTGCGTTGGCAAAGTAATGGTGAAAAGCAAATTGCCCCTGAGGATAGTAAAGACATCACTCTACTCTTTGGAAGTGACATGTAGACAAAGACAGAACAGCATGCCACAGGAAATCCTTCCATCCTTGGCATGTAACAGCATGGTCTGTGACTGCATAGCGGATAGAAAGACATTCTCACCCAGATGCCTTTACAGTACCACCATTGATTTACCACCGCACCATGACAATCCCCATAGAGTAGGGGTGGGGGAGGTAGCCTATGGTCTCATTCAGAATGATTCCCCCAGGCTACCAGCAACAAATAGCCAATGGACAGTCAGTGGCAGCAGTCAGGAAGCATTACGCCAGATGGTGGCTGACAAGGCTGATACAATGTTCCGGACAACTGGCTTTATAAAACCGAGCCCTTTCTTGGGAGTGGATCGTGACAGGCCCCGTTTAGCTCATAATTCTGCCAGTGTTTGCTTTGCGGATATAACCCGTCCTTTATGTGTGCACACACGTTGAGCCGGAGCATAGTGGAATTTTACAACAGTATTAGCAGTGTCAATTAAAGTTGGTTAGAATGGGGTGGTGAATCACAAGACGGGTCTAGCTAACGTGATTTACTGCTGCTTGATTTTTAGTTTGTTAGTCATTGATATTAAACTTTATTGATTTAGCCGCTCTCCAAAAAATATATATATATTTTTACTCTGTTTAAAACAAGTTATTATTCTGGACTTTTTTCTATAATGGGAGTTATAGGCAATTATTTATAAAAAAATTACAACAATATACAGTATTTGAATGAAACATTTACGGAGTAATACACAAGACGACATGGATACAGACAACTAGTAGTCTATTGACTACCACCGTATCAGTCATAAAACCAGGAAATTGTTCCAATCGTTTTCTTCACCATACATTTTTCCATCTGGACTACGTCATATAAGGT
The DNA here is from genome assembly GCA_023634145.1 of Thymallus thymallus. Taxonomy (NCBI): domain Eukaryota; kingdom Metazoa; phylum Chordata; class Actinopteri; order Salmoniformes; family Salmonidae; genus Thymallus; species Thymallus thymallus. The sequence continues at coordinate 12,033,862 of CM042423.1, forward strand.
CTGTGTATTCTGTGTATTGAATTTACAGACCCTTGACTTTTTACACATTTTGTTAAGTTACAGCTTTAATCTAAAATTGATTCAATTCTTTTTTTCCCTCATCAATCTACAGACAATACCCCATAATATCAAAGGAAAAAAGTGTTTTTATAAATGTTTGCAAATTTAATACAAAAAAAAAAAAATTATATCACATTTACATTACATAAGTATTCAGACCCTTTACTCAGTACTTTGTTGAAGCACCTTTGGCAGTGATTACAGCATTGAGTCTTCTTGGGTGTGACACTACAAGCTTGGCACACCTGTATTTGTGGAGTTTCTCCCATTCTTCTCTGCAGATCCTCTCAAGCTCTGTCAGGTTGAATGGGGAGCGTTGCTGCGCAGCTATTTTCAGGTCTTTCCAGAGATGTTCGATCGGGTTCAAGTTCGAGCTCTGGCTGGGCCACTCAAGGACATTCAGAGACTTGTCCCGAAGCCACTCCTGCGTTGTCTTGGCTTAGGGTCGTTGTCCTGTTGGAGGGTAAACCTTCGCCCCAGTCTGAGATCCTGAGAGCTCTGGAGTAGGTTTTCATCAAGGAGCTTTCTGTACTTTTTTGGTCACTCTGGCAGAGCTCCTCTGGAGCTCTGCCAGAGTGACCATCGGGTTCTTGGTCACCTCCCTGACCAAGGCCCTTGCTCAGTTTGGGCAGCCAGTTCTAGGAAGAGTCTTGGTGGTTCCAAACTTCTTCCATTTAAGAATAATGGAGCCACTGTGTTCTTGGGGACCTTCAATGCTGCAGAAATGTTTTGGTACCCTTCCACAGATCTGTCCCTCAACACAATCCTGTCTCGGAGCTCTATGGACAATTCCTTCGACCTCATGGCTTGGTTTTTGCTCTGACATGTACTGTCAACTGTTTGGCCTTATATAGGTGTGTGCCTTTCCAAATCATGTCAAATCAAAAACCCAACCTTCATTTGTAATGCATGGATGTTCCAAACTCCATTTTAGATGAGACTGACTTTATGACCAAAATTATCCTATTTACACTTTGTAGTCAATTTTGTCACTAGAATACAGTGCATTCAGGTGGACTCCAATCAAATTGTAGAAACATCTCAAGGATGATCAATGGAAACAGGATGCACCTGAGATACATTTTGAATCTGAATACTTATGTAAATAAGGTACAGTATTTAATTTAAAAAAAAAATATATATATATACACGTTTGCAAAAATGTCTAAAAATCTGTCTTTGCTTTGTTACTATGGGGTATTATGTGTCGATTGATGAGGAAAACAATAAATATCATCAATTTTATAATAAGGCTGTAACGTAACAAAATAAGGAAAAAGTCAAGGGGTCTGAATACTTTCCGAATGCACTGTATTCTAGTGTCAAAATTGACTACAAAGTGTAAATAGGATAATTTTGGTCATAAAGTCAGTCATCTAAAACGGAGTTTGGAACATCCATGCATCACAAATGAAGGTTGGGTTTTGATTTAACAATGTCCATTTGCCCACTAACATTGGGTGAACAGCTGTGGTGATTGCTCTCTATCCAATAGCATAGACTGTGAGACAGATCTATTTACACATATTTTTTTTACTTGAGAAATACTGCACCAAACACCTTAGTTAGATGTAAAATTGTGCAACTAAAACATCCTCTGCAAAACGTTTAAAATTAATTACAGATTTTTGTTATCTTGAGTTATCTTAGATTCATTCTAGGGATTTTGAGGAAGTGAAATAGGCTTCCCATCTACAGTGTCTCATGGGGGACAAACATCGTTAACCAAACGCGTAATCTGTCAGGAAACACACCTCCAAGACTGATATCTCATTTTTCTAATGAGTAACAGAAAAACACATGTGGCAGTCGGCGTGTTTAGTGGCTTTTTAAGAGGTAGGCCTGTGTTGATCGTTTTTGGTATGAGACGCCAACTCCCATTGTCTTGTTAAGCATCAAGTTAAAGTACTTACCTTGTCTGGCAAAAAAGCTGTAGCCTGTCTATTTTGTATCCTACTTATACCTCTATTTCAGAAGATTGAGTTATATTGCAACTCAACATGCTGTCTTTGAACAATACCCTTTTTTGTCTCAAATCCTCAAATTTCGCGCAAAGCAGACACTACTAAAACGGGAGTATCATTGAACATTGATTTTGGAAAATGTATGGTCAGTTTGTTGCGTGCGACATTGCAGTACCACGTAACTCTAGCAGAATTTTAGCAGATAACTTTTTAATGATACTCTTTTTATGTATCAACTCCTCAAATTGCGCTCAGAGCAGACAATACTACTGCTCTAACATAAAGGTTGCCCAATAATGCACTAAAGGGGTCTAACGTTACTCCTTATAGTCCAAGGACCTTACATGTTCTGTTTGGAGCCGAATTGGCTTTTGCAGCCAAAACTCCATCTAAATGTGAATGATTCTCAATTGCGGTACGGTCCTAGAAACATAAAGCCCTCTACTTTCATATCACATCAAAATAATTTCACAAAAGCAAAATATACACTTACTGTACACTGTTTTACCTGGTTTTAGCACAGTTGTAACCAACAGTGACAACACGTTTGTGGCATCTGTCTTCCCTTTACAAACAGGTGTTTAGAGACCCAGATAATTATAGGGCTGGGTGATATATCAATTAATTTGATTCATTTGAATATATGTTTAAGTTCGATTTTCACAATACATTTTTCATTTTTACGAGTGTTTATGTCCGCTTGTTCTCATGTTCTCTTTTTTTGTCTTGTCTCCTTCTTCTGCAGAGCTGTGATCAAGGCAAAGGGTGGCTAGTTTGAAGAATCTTAATTTGCTAAGGTGAAATCATAGTGACAGTGGCCGTAACTAGCAAAGGATCATGGTCGATGTAGTCGTTTTCATCCTGCCTGAGAGATTCAACCCAACAGCTGCAAGATGCACACCACACCCCCTTAGGTGCATGTGCAAAGAGTGTGCATGACAGCATGAGTGACTGGTCTGTGTCAGCACATGGTCCTGTGTGACCACAAATGTGGTAGTCTAATGGATCACTTTTGAATTAAATATCTCGATTTGTAGCAAAATAATTCACTGTGAGGATAGAACTTGATCATAATAAACACATTTTAGAGCCCAAAGCAGCCATCTACTATCTACATTTTTTACCTTTCTAGCGATCCTAATTTAAATATGCTTTCTAGGGAAGACCAGCTAGGTTGTTACCAATAATTCATATATATACTAGATGACAATAGGGGGTGCTTTGTTGAAGCCAGCATGACTCCATCTTGGCACTCTCTCACCATTGTTAAAAATATTTTGTAGAAATGCATTTACATTCTACAATTAGTTTTTGCCACATTTATTCTATTACATACACTTTAATGCATTATTTATTATATTATGTGAGCTAAACATACAAATAAAAAATGTAATAATATATTTAAAACACTTCCTTAAAGTATATATATTTTTAGATTACTAATGTTACTGTCCCCACTATAACAACAAAATACTTAAATACATGTAATTTTGCACTTGAAACAAATACTGTAGATTTCTATTATTTCCTATGGAGCACTGGTCCTACTGGGGAGTGCCAATATGGTTGACCGGTGGCTTCAAAGCCTCTCAATGGCCAATACATAGCATCCCGATTCCAGGGATTATATACATCATTGGTTGCTACGCAGTAGCAGTCCGGCAGAGCTGGTGACTTCACGCTCCAGATCGGACACTGGGGGCCTGGGGTAAATTGCACTTAATGCAATGCACCACTGAATATACAAAAAGGTTTTGAAAAAGCAGTCAACTGACTTGAAAAAGCCTGGTCGAATTGCAACAGTAACCGTTTTGGATGTCTGCTTCAGTATTCAACAAATGTTATCAAAGGCTTACTGTATGAAGCACAGGAGGCTGGTGAGGGGAGGATGGCTCATAATAAATGCTGGAACAGAGCCAATGGAATGGCAAAAACACATGAAAACGATGTGTTTGATGTATTTGATACCATTCCACTTCTTCCGCTACAGCCATTACCACGAGCCTGTCCTCCCTAATTAAGGTGCCACCAACCTTATGTGGTCTGAAGCAACTCACTGACCCAAACCGACAGGGACAGACTGAAATATATTTGGAGACACCACTTACCATTTCCTGTTTTAAAAATAACATCTTGCTCTCCAGTCGTTTCAAGTCAGCAGAGTTTGACTGGTTTTTCGGTGTCACCGGTTTTGTATCCTCATGTTTGTCGTGATGTTTATTTCCTCCTGCAAGGGAACGAATGAGACTTTCAGGAACTTTGCGACCCAACTTTGTCTCAATATCTTTAAAATCGCGTAAAACGTGGTCCCCGTCCATGGTAGAATTACAGTAAGACTAGGCCTATAAACAAACAAAAATATATATGCTACGTTTTTCACTATGTGCAATAGGAAAACCCGAGAGAGCAAATTATAGTGTTCAGTGGCTTGACTCCCCCCACTGACTTCACGTCCAAAGAAAATAAAAGGTCATAGCCTTGATGGACTTAGCCCTCGAAACCCCTTCTTATCCGTAGGTAGTTAGCGTCTATGAATGGGTTAGGATGGTCTGAGATCCGATGTTGAAAGCGACGTTGAATGTCTCTATAAGCGCACAGTTACAGAGAAAAGTAATTAAAAAACCAAGTTGCCCCATCCAATTCTTCTCACCAATTCAAAATATAGAGTGCAATCCACAACAAAATAGATACATATGCTATTGCAAAACCACTACCCTCATCCTTGAACAATTTTAGATTTTGAAGTCCCGTCCGCCGGTGTCAGTCGTGTCCACTGAAACAATAGTCGGGCGGCACAGTTGGATAACAGCCACAGAGACACCCATATGGAGCTTATGACCCCAGACAGGTGGGACTTTGAAACCACGCCTGTTTGCTGTAATCATAAGGCAATTGTCACAGCATATGTTTTGGCTTATTGTGCACAAAATACATCCATATGGTAACCTACAGTAATTTACTAATCATCAGTTCAATCATACACACGATTACATTTATATTTTATGTCAACAAAGTAGGTTACAGTAAGCGGTCTTTCATGCTGAATGTATTTTCATTCAAACCAATGTCGTGTAGCCCACCCGATTTGCGACCAATCACCCCATTAAAGGCCCTATAGCCTATTTTCATAGTTTTAGGATACATTATTAGGCTACAGTTTTATTATACCAGCATAATAAAGGCAATACAATTTTAAAAGCTATCTTGAACTACTTTAAAGCAAACAAACTAACCTAAGTTTGATCTACGGAAAAAGTATTACAATGTATGCACGCACTACTGTAAGTCACTCTGGATAAGAGCGTCTGCTAAATTATTAAAATGTACATGTACAATCTAATTCATGATCATGTATGTATTCAAAGCAACACATTTTGCCTTGATTGACCCTGTCCTCTCCCTCACTACTTTGTTAAAGTTGTATTGAACTTCACTTCTACCACCTTGTGGCAATTCATGAGAATTGACATTACTTACACCAGAGCAGCAAACGTTTTAGATATGATCCTGTTGTTTTTTATATTCTATTTAAGGAGAGTGCTTATGTATGAATTATGACATTAAACTCCACAAGCGTTGCAGAAATTATAATAATGCAAGACAATTTCTTAATCTTTTATTTTGTTTAATCACCTCATATTTTCTAGGGAATTAAAAGTTCAATTTTAAACAAATTTAAATATGTTCACACATTTACAGAAAAACATTGTTATACTCAGAATCTATAGTTATACAGGTCAAAGCACTCTGTAATGTAACTACTAGTTGAATGAGTGATAAGGTCAATTAGAGTCCATATTATGAGTGATACAGTTTCACATTCAGCTCAGACCACAGATTGTCTTTTGTCGTCGTCGTAGCGTTGGTACTGTTCACCCAGCAGGGGCTGGCAGCCCTCCAGTTTGCTGTAGGACCGGGTGCGCACAACACATGTAGTGGCAGCAAAGATTACAGCCACGATGACCAGAGCCACCACGATGGCAATGGTGATGATCTCGGTCAAAGTGAAAGGAGCAGCTATAGCGAGGAGACAAGATGTATAACATTTACATTTGTAATTGTATGGAATGTGACACTAGCAAAGAGTCACAGACAGACAGACAGACAGACGGACAGACGGACTAACCAGATGGATTTATATACACACACACACTGGGGGCCAAAAGTTTGGAATATTACTAATTCAAGGGTTTTGCTTTATTTGCACTATTTTTTACATTGTAAAATAAAAGTGAAGACATCAAAACTTAGACATAACACATATGGAATCATGTAATGTAACTACTAGTAGAATGAGTGATAAGGTCAATTAGAGTCCATATAGATAGATAGATAGATAGGTACTTTATTGATCCCCGGGGGGGAAATTTCATAAATTATGAATGATACAGTCAATTAGATTCCATATTATGGACTACAGCAGTTGTGGTATTTTTTTTATTTATTTTACCTTTATTTAACTCGGCAAGTCAGTTAAGAACAAATTCTTATTTACAATGACAGCCTACCTACAGGGTCAGCCGCTGGAGCAAATTAAGGTGAAGTGCCTTGCTCAAGGACACACTAAGAGGTTTTCTCACCTTGTCGGCTCAGGTATTCGAACCAGGTACCTTTCAGTTACTGGCCCAACACTCTAACCACTAGGCTACCTGCCGCCCTGGTAAAACCTGGCCATGAGAGAATGGGCCGCAGTGTGCAGGTTTTTGTTCCCGACCAGCATTAACACACCTAATTCTACTCACACTGCCACCCTCCATCGCCAACATTTGGCCCTTCCCGGAATACAGTTTGTGCCGCATATTTTATGGCATTCGAAACTCAATTTGAAATGATGATAACATATGTAATCTAATTACATAGCTGCAAACAATACAAAAGTATGGAAATATGTGACACTCAGCTAAGCCTGAATCATGTTCATTAGGCACCAAACAAAAGAAAACTGACAAAAACAGGGAGGGACGTTTTCTGTTGTGCCCTAATGAACATGTCCCTGTAGTTTCACATTCAGCTCAGACCACAGATTGGCTTTTGTCGTCGTCGTAGCGTTGGTACTGTTCACCCAGCAGGGGCTGGCGGCCCTCCAGTTTGCTGTAGGACCGGGTGCGCACAACACATGTAGTGGCAGCAAAGATTACAGCCACGATGACCAGAGCCACCACGATGGCAATGGTGATGATCTCGGTCAAAGTGAAAGGAGCAGCTATAGCGAGGAGACAAGATGTATAACATTTACATTTGTAATTGTATGGAATGTGACACTAGCAAAGAGTCACAGACAGACAGACAGACAGACAGACAGACAGACAGACAGACAGACAGACAGACAGATGGACTAACCAGATGGACTTATACACACACACACACTGGGGGCCAAAAGTTTGGAATATTACTAATTCAAGGGTTTTTCTTTATTTGCACTATTTTTTACATTGTAGAATAAAAGTGAAGACATCAAAACTTAGACATAACACATATGGAACCATGTAGTAACCAAAATATATATTTGAGATTCTTAAAAGTAGCCACCCTTTGAGTTACCAGCCTCAGATTGCAGCCCAAATAAATGCGTCACAGAGTTCAAGTAACAGACACATCTCAACATCAACTGTTCAGAGGAGACTGCATGAATCAGGCCTTCGTGGTCGAATTGCTGCAAAGAAACCACTACTACAGGACACCAATAAGAAGAAGAGACTTGCTTGGGCCAAGAAACACGAGCAATGGACATTAGACTGCTGGGAATTTGTCCTTTGTTCTGGTTTTTTGGTTACTACATGATTCCATATGTGTTATGTCATAGATTTGATGTCTTCAGTTTTATTCTACAATGTAAAAAAGTGCAAATAAAGAACAATTATTGAATGACTAATATTCCAAACTTTTGGCCCCCAGTATTTATATACAGAACCAGTCAAAAGTTTGGACACACCTACTCATTCCAGGGTTTTTCTTATTTTTTTTACTATTTTCTACATTGTAGAATAATAGTGAAGACATCAAAACTATGAAATAACACATATGTAAAGTGTTAAACAAACGTACAAAGAAAAAAGCCTCCCAAAGCTAAACAAATGTTGCATAGTGGTGTGTGTATTATGAATCTTAGTTTCCAAAGTAATCATGTAATTGTTGTGTAATTACCATTTTACCATGTAATTTAGAAGTAAATACAAAGTAAAAGGAAGACCCAGAGTTACCTCTGCTGCAGAGGATAAGTTCAATAGAGCTAACTGCACCTCAGATTGCAGCCCTGTAAGGGCCTGACTGAGGCCAGGTCTCTGACTCCCTCTAGGGGGAGTGGGATGGCCACAGTCAGGTCCTGACAATCACAGGGTGGGTGTTGGGTTTTGGTTAATCCCCAATTGGAGGCAGCTGTCTTGAGTTGTCACTAAATGGGAAGTCTATTTAGGTTTCACTGTGTTTCACCTGGGTGTGGGTTCTTGTGTGTCTATTCGTTGTGTTATTTTCACGCCAGTTCACGGTCGCTACCTCTCATTTGTTTTCGGTTTGTGTATTAAATACTATTAATAAAGGAATGTCGCTCCACCACAGCTCTGCGCCTCGTTCCGTATTTCCGCACCGTGACAAGCCCAAATAAGAAGAAGAGACTGGCTTGGGGCGAGGAACACTAGCAATGGACTGGTGGAAATCTGTCCTTTGGTGAGATGAGTAAACCTTTTTGGAAATCCAACCGCTGTGTCTTTGTGAGACGCAGAGTAGGTGAACGGATGATCTCCGCATGTGTGGTTCCCACCGTGAAGCATGGAGGAGGAAGTGTGATGGTGACAATGTCCGTGATTTATTTAGAATTCAAGGCACACTTAACCAGCATGGCTGCCACAGCATTCTGCAGCGATACGCCATCCCATCTGGTTCTGCGCTTAGTGAGACTATCATTTGTTTTTCAACAGGACAATGACCCAAAACACACCTCCAGGCTGTGTAAGAGCTATTTGACCAAGAAATAGTGATTGAGTGCTTCATCAGATGACCTGGCCTCCACAATCACCCGACCTCAACCCAATTGAGATGGTTTGAATTGGACCGCAGAGTGAAGGAAAAGCATCCAACAAGTGCTCAGCATATGTGGGAACTTCTTCAAGACTGTTGGAAAAGGATTCCAGGTGACTACCTCATGAAGCTGGTTGAAGGAATGCAAAGCTGTCATCAAGGCAAAGGGTGGCTATTTTGAAGAATCTAAATTCTAAAATCTATTTTGTTTAACACTTTTTTGGTTACTACATGATTCCATATGTGCTATTTCATAGTTTTGATGTCTTCACTTTTATTCTACTGTACAATGAAGAAAATAGTAAAAATAAAGAAAACCCTTGAATGAGTAGGTGTGTCCAAACTTTTGACTGGTACTGTATATATACAGTATATAGCTACTATGAAGAAACTGTACTATAACTAGTGGACCACATTGACAAATATCCATCATGTATTTATATTGACAATACACACCTGGCCATTCAGCCTGTATTTATATTGACAATACACACCTGGCCATTCAGCCTGTATTTATATTGACAATACACACCTGGCCATTCTACCTGTATTTATATTGACAATACACACCTGGCCATTCAGCCTGTATTTATATTGACAATACACACCTGGCCATTCAGCCTGTATTTATATTGACAATACACACCTGGCCATTCAGCCTCGTAGGAGTAGCCAAGGTTCTCAGGGGCTGTAAGAAACATCTCAGCGTTGGTCACTGGAGGCCAGAAGGGAACCATGTTGTACCCTCTGTTGTGACCAATGGGGGCATTCTCTGAAGGATAGACTGCCGAATCTGCAAAATGTATCAGTTAAGAGTCAGCTTTGGAACATATGGCGCTGACGTACAAAGAAAAAAGCCTCCCAAAGCTAAACAAATGTTGCATAGTGGTGTGTGTATTATGAATCTTAGTTTCCAAAGTAATCATGTAATTGTTGTGTAATTACCATTTTACCATGTAATTTAGAAGTAAATACAAGATAAAAAGCGGCCTGTAAAATACAGCACATTCAACAAACACATACAGTACAGTGAGTGTACAAAACATTATGAATACCTGGTCTTTCCATGACATTGATCAGGTGAATCCAGGTGAAAGCTATGATCCCTTATAGATGTCACTTATTAAACCCACTTCAATCAGTGTTGATGAAGGGGAGGAGACAGGTTAAAGAAGGATTTTTTTTTGCCTTGAGACAATTGAGACATGGATTGTGTATGTGGTGCCATTCAGAGGGACAAAATATATAAGTGTCTTTGAACGGGCTATGGTAGTAGGTGCCAGGCGCACCAGTTTGTGTTAAGAACTGCAAAGCAGCTGGGGTTTTCATGCTCAACAGTTTCCGGTGTGTATCAAGAATGTTCCACCAACCAAAGGATATCCAGCCAACTTAACACAACTGTTGGAAGCATTGGAGTCAACATGGGCCTGCATCCATGTGGAACGCTTTCGACACCTTGTAGAGTCCATGCCCCGACTAATTGAGGCTGTTCTGAGGGCAAAAGGGGGAGGTAATAATTTTTGTATATTTTATTTTGCCCCCAACTTTTTTCAATCTTGGCTCATCGCTACAACTCCCCAACGGGCTCTGGAGAGGAGAAGGTGGAGTCATGCATCCTCCAAAACATGACCCGCCTAACCGCACTCCTTAACACCCGCCAGCTTAACCCGGAAGCCAGCCGCACCAATGTGTCAGAGGAAACACTGTTCCAGGTCGCAGTTGCAAATGAGAACTTGTTCTCAACTGACCTACCTGGTTAAATAAATGTGAAATAAAATTTAAAAAATCTTGCAACTGGGGTCAGCAGCAGGCACCCGGCCCGCCACAAGGAGTTGCTAGAGCGCGATGTGCCAAGTAAAACCCCGCCGGCCAAACCCTCCCCTAACCCGGACGGCGCTGGGCCAATTGTGCGGGTCTCCCGGCCACGGCTGGTTGTGGCACAGCCCGAGATATGATGCATCTGGCACTGCAGATCTGGCAGTGCCTTAGACCGCTGAGCCACTCAGGAGGCCATGAAGGTATTCTTAATGTTTTGTACACTCAGTGTAGATTAGTTGGCAAAAGGATGGAAGAGCATCATATTTTCAGACAAACAAGCACAGACAAAGATACTAGCACAGGAAGACAATGATCAGTTCTTGAACATGAGATCAATATGAGGATCTATTACCAGGGGCGTGCCTCCTGAGCCATTCGTCAAAGATGGCGTCAGTGAAAGTGTGGAGCAGCACGAAGATGGGGTCATTAGGCGAGAGGTGGGTCTGTCCGCCTGTTCCGTTCAGAAACAGGTGGGCCAGGTTGTGGAGGCTCCGTACCACAGGGTCGTAGTTTCCCTGGGGGGCACTATAGCCTGCGCACACAACACAGGTAGTTAGTGGATTAGAAACAGGGAACCATATTTAGTGGATGTGAAACTCGCCAGTAGCATTTTGGCTGGATTACATCAGTGACATCACACCTTCCCTGAGATCTAAAGCTCACTGAGTGACAGACTTGTCTCTTTCTCCGACGGCTAAGACGGTTGTGTTTGTGTGTGTGTGTGTGTGTGTGTGTATGCATGTGGGTGTGTGTCAGCATGCACAACAACCCTCAATGTTCAGAGTGTGTAAGCATATGTACAGGATGTGTAGGTGTCTGTGTGTGTGTCAATGTGAATGACTACATATATTGGTGTTGGCCAGCAATACCCACTCACCCTCGATGGTGTTCCTGAAGCTCTCTGAGGAGGTAGAGTAGTAGGGAGGGGTGTCAAAGGTGTTCACCTGCAGGCAGTCTGCAACATCCTGGGGCTCAGGGAGACGCTGCACCATGGGGCGGGCCACGTTACCTGCTGGATTCCTCCTGATGGGGGTGGTCTCAGTGTCTGGGTGGAGAGAGGAGAGGGTTAAGAGGGGTCTCAGTAACCTGGGCTAATAGAGGCAATAGTAAACAGGCTTGGGAAGTTGGCAAGTGCTCAAGGACACACCCAGGCTCTGTTTAAATATGATTTAGATGCTTCTTTCATTCTTTCTTTCTTGTTCCCTGCCTTTCTTCCTTCCTTCCTTTATTGCTTCCTTCTTCCAACCTTCCTTCCAGTAATCACCTTATTGGAGGAGAAGGTCCAAGACCCCTCTGCTTTGAACCACTAGTTTCAAGTTTCAATGTCACATTCACAAGATACTGGAGTGATGACGGTAGATACAGTATGCATAGGGGTAAACTGACTAGGCAACAGGATAAACAGAGTAGCAGCAGCTTGTGTGTGTGTCTGTGTGTGTGTGTGTGTGTGTGTGCGCGTGCGTGCGTGTGTAGAGTCAGTATAAATGTATGTGCATATTATGTGTGAGTGAGCAGATGATGGAGTGAGTGTGTCTGTGTGTGTGTGTGTGTGTGTGTGTGTGTGTGTGTGTGTGTGTGTGTGTGTGTGTGTGTGTGTGTGTGTGTGTGTGTGTGTGTGTGTGTGTGTGTGTGTGTGAGTGTGTGTGTGTGTGTGTGTGTGTGAGTGTGTGAGTGAGTGAGTGAGTGAGTGAGTGAGTGAGTGAGTGAGTGAGTGAGTGAGTGAGTGTGAGTGTGTGTGTGTGTGTGTGTGTGTGTGAGTGTGTGTGTGTGTGAGTCTAAGGCCCTGTGAGCGCAGAGACAGTGCATAAATCCAAATAAAAGATTAATAAAGATACAAGGTTAACTCAGATAGTCAGTGTAGCTATTTTGTTAGCTATTTATCAGTCTTATTGCTTGGGGATAGAAGCTGTTCAAGAGCCTGTTGGTGTCAGACGTGACGCATCGGCACCGCTTGCCGTGCGGAAGGAGAGAGAATAGTCTATGGCTTGGGAGGTTGGAGTCTTTAACGATTTTACAGGCCTTCCTGGATAGAAGGGAGCTCGGCCCCAGTGATGTAATGGGCTGTCTGCTCCACCCTCTGTAGTGCCATGTGTTAGAGTGTGGTGTCATTGCTATACCAGGCAGTGATGGAGCCACATGTATGTACCCTCAATGGTACAGCTGTAGAAAATGTTGAGGATTTGAGGGCCGATACCAAACTTTTTCAACCTCCTGAGGGGGGAAGAGGCACTGTCGTGCCTTCTTCATGACTGTGCATGTGTGTTTGGAACATTTTAAGTCTTTGGTGATTTGGATACAGAGGAACTTGAAGCTCTCGACCAGGTCCACTGCAGACCCGTCGATGTGGATGGAAGCATGCTCACCCACCCGTTTCCGGTAGTCCACGATCAGCTCCTTGGTCTTACTGACGTTGAGGGAGAGATTGCTGTTCTGGCACCACACTGCCAGGTCACTGACCTCCTCCCTGTAGGCTGACTCATCGTCGCCGGTGATCAGGCCTACCACCATTGTGTACCAAACTTGATGATGTTGTTGGAGTCGTGCATGGCCACACAGTTGTGGGTGAAGAAGGAGTACAGGAGGGGACTAAGAACACACTCCAGTGTTGATGGTCAGCGTGGCGGAGGTGATGTTGCCTACCCTCACCACCTGGGGTCAGCCCGTCAGGAAGTCCAGGATCCAGTTGCAGAGGGAGGTGTTCAGACCCTGAGTCTTAAGCTTGGTGATGAGCTTGGAGGGGACAATGGTGTTGAATGCTGAGCTGTAGTCGATGAACAACATTCTCACATACAGTACCATTCAAAAGTTTGGGGTCACTTAGAATTGTCCTTGTTTTTGAAAGAAAAGGCAAAAACAAGCACATTTCTAAGTGACCCCAAACTTTTGAACGGTAGTGTAGGTATTCCTCTTATCTAGGTGGGAGAGGGCAGTGGAGGGTGGAGAGCAATTGAGATTGCGTCATCTATGGATCTGTTGGGTGGTGTGCAAATTGGAGTGGGTCTAGGGTGTCTGGGATGGTGGAGTTGGCATAACCAGCCTCTTAAAGCCCTTCATGATTATAGAAGTGAGTGCTACAGGGCTGTGGTCATTGTAGCATGAAGCCTTCGAGTTCTTGGGGACAGGAATGATGGTGATCATGTTAAAACATGTGGGGATTACAGACTGGGACAAGGAGAGGTTGAAAATTACCGTGAATATGCCTGCCAGCTGTTCTGCGAACGCGCCCTGGAATATCGTTGACCTGATTAAAGACCTACCTCAAGTTGGCCTTGGAGAGCAAGATCACCCAATCTCTCAAGTCGGTGACGGACCTCACACGCGGCGCGATGTTGTTGTTGTTGTCAAAGTGTGCAAGAAATACATTGAGTTTGTCTGGTAGAGAGGCATCGTTGGGCAGATCACGGTTGGGTCTTCCTTTGTAGTCCGTAATGGACTGTATCCCCTCCCACATGGGGCGGGCGTCTGAGCCTGTGTAATATGATTCCACCTTATTCCTATATTGTCCTTTTGCTCATTTGATGACTCTGCGGCAGTCATAGCGGGACTTCTTGTACTTACTCCTGTCCTAGGCCGTAAGGTCAGGGTGGTCTACAATAGCTCTGTGTGAGGTATCCCTGTCCTTTAGTTTAGCCTCAACCTTGGTGTTAATCCAGGGCTTTTGAATGGGGAAGCAGCAAACCCTCACCGCGGGGACAACGTTGCCAATGCATTTCCTAATAAAGCCAGTGATGGAGGTGGTTAGCTCGTCAATGTTATTGGCGGAGTTAAGAAACCTATTCCAGTCACGTAGCATAACCTCTGATTCTCAACGGAGCGAGACACGGGTACTTCCTGTTTTGAGTTTTTGCTTGAAAACAGAAAGCAAGAGTAAGGAGTCATGATCGATTTGCCAAATGGCGGACAAGGGAGGTCCTTGTATGCTTGCTTGTGTGTAGAATAACAGAAGTCTAGGACTTTATCGCCCCTAATGGTGTTGGAGGCGCGTTGATGGAAGCTGGGCATCACGTGTCTTAGTGATGTAGAATTGCCTTAGTGATGTAGAATTTTCTTGTACAGTTGGTTTAGTGCGAGCTTGTTATCTTTCTTGTCCTGAGGTGGAATGTTTACAACAGTCACAATAACAGCTGAAAACTCCCTCGGGAGGAAGAATGGTTCGGCATTTGACCATCAGGTGTTCGACCCCCCCCCCCCTTGCCTCTGTAACGCCGGCGTTTCCTCTTGGGTAACCCGAAAATGGTGTCGGAATTACAGAGAGAGCCCAGGGAAGATGAGTCGAAGTTGAAGCCGGAATTGGGGTAAGTAGCTGCCGATCTGATATTCAAAAGTTATTTTCGGTTGTAAGAAATAATAGAGGATACATTTCATGAAAAGAAAGTAAAAATACACAACAAAATAATCACAAAATAGCAAAGTTGGGTCGGAGCTTGCCAAGCGGCGGCCATTCAGTACGGTGCCATTTTTGTCTCGTTTCCTGACAAGGTGTTGCGCCAACAGCAAGTAAGCAACGATAGTAATGACAGTAATCAACAGGTATCACAATATGGAATGGTGAAGCTGTTCAAAGTGAAAAATGTGAAAAGTACTATTTTGTTTCTATAATCTCAATGACTTTTACACATATTGCATTTGGGGAGGGTGAGCTGATCCTAGATCTGTGCCTACAGGCAACTTCTACTCACCATATAGGGCATTTTCTTTACAACTTGGAAGGATATGAGCGCACAACTGAAGGCTTACTGTTGCAGATGGTTCCCAGTGTGTCATAGTCCTCCACACTCTCACAGATCACCCTCCAGTTGGAGAAGATGGAGTTGGTGCTGATGGAGTTCATATTGAAGTTGCTCCTCGCTCCTAATAGGTCATCTGTGCAGATGTCACAGGTGCTTCCACCAATGGCAAAGTTCCAGTAGGGCAGGGCAAAGGAAGGGTCTTGCAGCATATCCTAAATTGAGAGTAGGGTTAGAATTAATAACATAAAGGGCACACAAATATAATAATTAGTTTGTGCAATTAGAAACCACAACAATGAACTGCAAATTAAATGGTTACAAATGGTCTTGGATAAGTACTGTCTATAGCGCCGGAATTCTTTTTTTATCTAATACAACATACAGCTGTATCACATTCTCAATATTTAGCTGAAACTGATTAAATGTTTTCCATTGTATGAAACAATGATTTGTCTTTATTGCTGAGGCCTAATATAGCCGCATACTGACGGCCAAGATAGAGATATTTGAAAACAAAACAGTATTTGTAATACATAATTAAAGACATAACTTGGGTAACAGATGCTCTTTTGTGCCCTATTAGACGGGAAATCGAGGCTCAGACTAGTATGCACATTTTCTGCAAAGCTTGCTTGATTATGGCACAAAATTGCTTCATCTGGAAAGATATCCTCACCCTTAACGCGGAACTAACAAACAATAGGGAATGTGAAATTACTATTAATGGTTAATAAATAGGCCCAGTTAACAGATTAAAATTGATTTTGCTGTTGGTGAAAATACATAATACCATTAGATGATGGCCTATTATATTGTGATATCCAAGTGAATAGTAGGCACACTAAAAAAGTAGTTATTTGCATTATTGTTTACTATTTCAGTTCATACTACATGCAGTGACATACATGTAATTGCTGGTACCCCATCTCACCTGCATGTCGCGCTCAAGTTGGAGCAGGTGAAACCTGTGCCAGGTCACAAAACCGGGACCTTCGTGAGAGAAGTCGACCCCGCCAAAGCTCGGCTGGCCGGCGCCCAAGAAGGTCTTGCTGACCGAATAGTAGTGGGTCCACACAAAGTAGTTGTAGATGGTGATGTTCTCAAACTGCGGGGTGTTTCCATCGGGTCCGAAGACATCCTGGTACCGCCGCGTAGCTATCACTATGTCCGGATGCACGGTGCGCTTGGCCTGGTCTAATGCGGTCACGAAAGCTCTCTTCTGATCTGCACTTAGCTGCATCACGTTTCTCCGGACTTTTGTGGAAAGAAATTAAGAAATTATAGGGCAGGTAGCGTATCCACAGCCACCGTTCATCTTTACGTATACACCATTAATTGAATAGGAGTCAAAAAGGTAATTATATCAAACATCAAATGCAACTATATGTAAGGACATTCCTGTTCTTGCAAATTGCTTTTGTGTTGTATGCTTTCCATAGACTGTTCAGAAATGTGGCTTTCAACCAGTTGAGTGGCAGTGCATAAAGTCAACCTTGACTCAGGGGTAGACATAATATAGTAAACGAAAATATGGGACACTCAAATTAGTGTGGTATTAGTGTGGTATGGTATTAATATGTGGATTTCCATCATGGTATGATATGTTGCGAATTACAATGAATATAATATGTTACGAATTACAATTCGTATAATATGTTATGAATTTCAATTTGTACAATATGTTATGAATTTGCTACACATATAATGTGTTTACAATTCAAATTTGTTGTGACTATGTTAGCTAGGTGGCTAATGCTAATGTTAGCTAGGTGGCTAATGTTAGCTAGGCTAGGGGTTAGGGTTAGGGGCAGGGTGGGAAATTAACACCCATCACCCGCCAAATATGGGTAGATTTTGGCATTGGCGGGTAAGAATGTCTATTTCACCAGACACGTTGGCGGGGGATAACACACAACATTTGCGAACAGTTTTTTTTTTTCAACCCAAATGTAGAAGTTGGTCAAATTGACCTGAAAGGCTACTAAAGTGTGACTTTGTCCTCGTGTTTCTTGGCTAGTTACATAGTTTTGTTCACATACTAGATTGTTTATCAATATTCTATTTGAGTTATCTACCAGCAGACACGAGATTATCATCTCTGACAGACAGGGAGTGCCGTTACCATGGTAATGGCCAAACCCTTAAAGGGGCGGCTGAAGATATTTGTCTCACCTAATGACTCATATATTTTTGGGTAAATTGTGCTTCATTGAGCAAAGAACATTCCAAAAACCTTTTATTCATGTTTTGTCATTTCTTATAATTAAAACACTCAAATAATTTCACTGTGGTCCTACATTTATTTGTCTGCTCCTAAATATCAACGTATGTACTCCTTGTTAAAAACAAATCAGCGATAGAGCCCTGAACTAATAATAAGGTCACAACTCAGGTCACAAAAATACAATTTTATTGAGCAATATCCACATTACTTCTTACTACTAATATATGTCTTATTTTAAAAACATTACAAAGCATGCTCATCTGTTATTTGTGAATTTTGGTTTAAATATGGTGAAACAAATATTTTGGCTGGTAAAAAATCAGAGTGGCTGGTAGATATTTTAATCTACCTGCCACAGTGGCTGGTGGACCAAAAAGTTAAGGGGGTTAAGGTTAGGGTTAAGGTTAGGGGTATGAGTTAGGTTAATTAAAGGATTAAGGTTAGGGTTAGGGGAAGGGTTAGCTAACATGCTAAGTAGTTGCAAAGCAGCTAAAAAATTGTAAGTAGTTGTAAAGTTGATAATTAGCTAAAATGCTAAAGTTGTCCGTGATGAGATTAGAACATGCAACCTTTGGGTTTAGACATTCACGTCACCCTCCTTTTGTTTTTGCCTTAAGTAACATTCTGTTTTATACAACCACACCAAATATCATTGCCTACTAATTTGAGCGTCCCGGATTTTCGTCTACTATGTTAAGTCTAGTCTATGAGACCAGTCTGGTAAAGTAAGGCACATTGGCGCCTTGTATTGAGGTTGTTTGTGGTAGGCTATCATTGTGGACTGTTGATTTCAATTAAGTGTGAGATTTACCACTCCACTAAAATGAGACACATATTTGATATGATTAAACCTACGCAGTTCCGATTGCGTAAAAACATCAAATCATGTTATAATGGAAACTGCAACATTTTGTTATTTGTTTTCAAGTGGGTTAAACAAAAAAAAAACGTACCAACAGCGAAGGGTTGGTCACAGTTTAACCCGGACAATCCATGCTTACAACGGCCACAATCATAGCCGGTGAAATTCCCGTTGCATTGGCAGGTTCGGTTGAAGTAGCGGATGGGCCAACGTTCACGGTCATCCCGTCCGTCGTGGGGGTACTGGGGGCCGTGTGGGCTTGCGTCTGCCGCTATCGAAATACACTGTCCACGTCCTGTGGCGGACCCGCAGGCGTCATTCGGGACCCCTAACGGTGATGGACAACACTGACCACTCCGAAGTCCCTCCAAAGTCACACATTCCCTCGGAAACTGCGCGCGCACAAACACGGCGCCGAAAAGCACCAACAATCCGTACTTCCACATAGGCAATGAATAGACTCACACCAAAAAGTATGTTAAATGGAACGGTGGATCACCAAATTCTCTTTCTTCAATCACACTCTAACAGTAGTCAGTTCCTTACTCGAAACCACATCACATCAAAGTTCCTTTTCTGCTTCAACTCAGTGCGCACTTGTGTCTTCTTGTAGGCTACTAATTGCCCACACACCAGCCAAATAAACCTCTGGCCTTTAAATACCGCATTAGCGCATGACTGGATGACCGGCTTTCTGATATCCTCGTGATCACATCATATTTGCTACCGGGCTGAGAGGGATAGAGGTTAGCAGTCATGCAAACTGTTTCACTACAATGAGACACATCATAATTCTGAGAAAGGATATTTAGAGTTTTGAGAAGAATGTGATTTAATATGGTTAGAAAGTACATAACATAGGCCTAAAACAGAATGTTTGCACGCATGTCACCTGTGCAAGCTATTTAATTAATGCTGTCCTCCACATCAATTGATGTTCATGAACTTCTAGACCAATTTCACCACATTTTGTCATAAGGCATGACACTTAAATAACATGGCCGTTATAGTATTTTCATCACGGTTTCATTGAAATCCACAAATTAGAGTGACAGCTCTAAATTGGTATGGCAGGGGGTCTGCCACTTTATGAAGTGATGAAGTACACCGCAATAAAACTGTGGCCTGCTACATGGTTGTCACTTACAATAAAATTGAACCATATGTACGTGTTATTATGCCTACATACATTTACGTGGACCTTATCACCAATACAACCCACTGATCCTCATGTAATTCTGAAAGATATAATCATAATATTAGTCACTTTCTCACACATAATAGTTACATTGTCCTTTGTGATGTATTGCTTACTGTCACACATCTGTATCATTACATTCAGTTTCGTTTATTTATTTGCACAAATAAAACATTTTATACAAGGTTAAAGGTAATACAATGCATGGGCTCTCTTTTAGTTAATTCCTAATTGTTTACACAGGTTCATGTTAGAATGTGATCATCTTGCCCAAGTCATTTGACTTCTCACGCAGCACCCCTTCCTCCCTACCTACTTTCCTCCCTCTTTCCAATCCTTCCCTCCTCATGTGAGCCAAGAACCCTTGGAGGCCCTTGTGATGTTGGCAGCATGGTATAGTGAGACAGTCTATTGTTAAAACTCTTACAGACCACTACTTTACTTGGAGAGCATGTAGGACCTTTTTATCCAAACTCTCAGCTGATGGTTTCAAATGGCAGTTGGCGTTATTCCCTTTTCAAGGTCTGTAGGGTTCCATGAACTTTGAACACATTGCGAAGCAGCAGAATTTAGTGTGATATTAACCTAAAACAACACCACAATAAATGAATCACAAAAGGACCAAACATAACCTGCAAGGCAGATAATTGAAGTTTCCTTTAGAGCAGTCAACGTCACAGTAAGAGCTTCATCAGTCAAAGTTGATTCAAATTGAAATGACGTGGAAACAACATTGATTCAACCAGTGTGTATCCAATGGGTATACTATTTACTTAGCAGTGGGTTATTCTGAGGGCATCTCCGAATACAGACAATTGTTGTTCAGTTGCACTAATTAGTAGTCATTATTTCATAATAACTAGGACATACACGATTGACGTCCTCAGGAGGGTGAACTCCTCCTAATTAGTGAACAGCCTTTTTCTCGGTGCTACGGTTTGAGAGATAGTTGGGCGAAAACATCAGATGAGTGCTGTGAAAAAAAAGTTCAATGGCATGTTCTTAGCTTTCAATTACCAAATGTTTGTTTCCCACTTCAAAACAGACAGCATTTTTAGAAAGATCTTGGCAGAACGCCAACGTTCCTTCAAAATGCTGAACAGGAACAAAGGTATAGAGAACCACCTCATTTTGAAAGGCAGACCCAAAAGGTTGTAGGCTGCCACATATATATATATATATATATACATACACACATATACATATACACACACATATATATATATACACATACATACATATATATATATACACATACATACATATATATATATATATACACATACATACATACATATATATACACATACATACATATATATATATATATACACATACATACATACATACATATATATACACATACATATATATATATATATATATATATATATATATATATATATATATATATATATATACATACACATATATATATATATATATATATATATATATATATATATATATATATAAAGGAAGTAGAAATAATTAAAGTACATTTAGGGAAAGAAAAAAATAACACGTCCCCAATTTACTTCTCATTCTCTCTGTAAGACCTGAGTTAGACTGTTTTCCAATGGAAAAAGTGAATTAAGAATCTATACTGCATATGTGCGTGGGAATAATTTGATGAAATCTTAAAAGGAAACACTGCTCTTCCCAGTATCTCTTCAGTTTATTAATCTTACAAATCAGCCTTCATGTAGGCCTACAAGAAAGAACCTGCCAGTTTTTCTCATCTGGTTGCCAGCACATATAGTGGAAGGGAAAAGATTTAAAACAGTCACATGCATTTCACATTGTTGGGGTAATTCCAGCCAGTGTAAAGTTTCTTAATTAGGTTATAAGGATAACCAAGATGTTGTCCCATACTTATCATATGAAAAGAACCGTACAGCATGCGCCCGTCACAAAGACATCCCGGCCAGCCAAACCCTCTCCTAACCTGAACGACGCTGGGTCAATTGAGCACCGCCTCATGGGTCTCCCGGTCCAACCCGGGTCTGTAGTGACGCATCAGGCACTGTAATGCAGTGCCTTAGACCGTTGCGCCACTTGGGAGGCCTCACTTCTATTTTCTCTCTTGTGATTTAAATGAATAGCCCATCACTTGCTAATTTACATTTTTTGAATCTTGGAACATTAACCCTCCCCGCTTCTCTGTCCCGACATGAGTGTGTGCACTGCACTCGTCCTGCAGGCTAAGCTACCAACACCGAACGGAAGTGTAGAAGTGGCTCCCTTTTGATTTACATGTGTCAGCTCACGGTCAGGAACAGGAATGGCTTCAATTTGACTGTTTGTTAGCAGGCCTAAGACGCAGATGTCAGAAGCATAGATAACTAGCTAGCTAGCTAACTAGCTGATTAACATAATCTACATTCGCAATGAGCAGATCCCTCTTTGCCCTCTCTTAGAGCAGTAGGTGATGATTCAATTCACAGCCCTGAATTGAATCATCACTAAACCTAAATCTGAATCGGTTTTGAACACGGTTCAATCTTATTTAGTAGTACCTGCTTGCTGAAAATCCTTAACTGTAATTTATTAATGCAATTGTATTTCATTACAATATATCTACATTTAATAATTAAACAATCACTTGTCCCATAAGGTAATGTTATCATGCATTTAAGCTATTATAAGGTAATATCTCTAGGTGAGTATCTTAATTCTGGTCCTATGGTATGCATTCTCATACTTGTTTTAGTTGCAAAAATACCTTAATTTGTATATCATTCAATTGGTTAACTCAAGCATGTCATCTGTACAACAATGAAGGTTATATATTATATATAATTCTCTACATATCTGGCTATTGATGGCCAATAATTAAAAAAGACCACATACCTTGTGGGGACCAAACAATTGATTCCCATTCAAAATCATACTTTCCCTAACCACTGGCCCTAAACTTAACACTAACCCTAACCCTTAACCCTAACTCTAACCCCTAAACCTAACTCTAATTCCTAACCTTAACCCTAACCGTAATTGTAACCCTAAACCTAACCCCTAAGCCTAAAATAGCTTTTTTCCTTGTGGGGACCGGTGAAATGTCCCCACTTGTTTTACTATCCTTGTGAGGATTTCTGGTCCCTAAAATAGTCAAACCAAAAGCACACACCAATGCACAAACATACCCACAACCTTGTAATCCTCATGCATATTCATATTCCATAGTCTCAATTTAGATTAGGTTTCAATGCATATCGGAAAATGCAAGACAATGCTGGCCACTCCCATTACTCATGAAGGCAACCCCTTAATATACATATGTCAAAATAACCCCCATAAGTATTAAATACATATCACCACAGGTGCAGCTGCAGCACACTCATATAGGAGTCGGGCACTCCCCAAGATAATTAATATGAATTTCAAACTATAGTTTTTTCTGGATGAGTGCGCATTCAAACCCAAACGGCATACACTTGCATGCCCACATCCCGTGACCAACCAGTCTCTCTAATTATCCCTCCTTTTACTACTATTCTGTCTATGTGAAGTGTGTGAAGCAGCCTACAACCTTTGCAACCTCTTTGATCATGTGAGAAGATGTGACTGGAGCTTGCTGGTAATCCTTGCCCTTGGTGAAAAGGCACAGTGGGAGTCATTAACAGTGCAACTAGGAGCTGTTCATATGACTACCTCTCAGATGGTGCCCGGCTATCCCCTCTCCTCTCTTCCTTCTTCTCTTTTTCCTATCTCATCCTGTTCATGTGATTATGAGAATCATTCCTTCATATATCCAAGTTCACATGAATTCACTGTAGTTAAAGAGGCTATATGGAACCTTTGTGTCTAAATGAACAGAAATATTGGATGGAAACATTTACAAAAGGGGCACACCTTCCCATACACTTGAGTAAGCACATAGATTGTATGCCTAAAAATAAGTATTTGTGCGGTTTCATGAGATAATAAATATATTCATATTAAGTAATTCATATTATTGCACATATGTACATTTTTGATACACACAGGAAACCTTTGCGCGTGAAAAAGTTTTGCGTGTGAAAAACAGCATTGCAGTTCTTGACATAAACCGGTGCGCCAGGCCCCTAATATCATACCCCATTCAAAGGCACTTCAATCTTTTGTCTTTCCCAGTAACCCTCTGAATTGCACACATACACAATCAATGTCTCAATTGTCTCAAGGCTTAAAACTCCTTCTATAACCTGTCTCCTCCCCTTAATCTCTAAACTGATTGAAGTAGATTTAACAAGTGACATCAATAAGGGACCATAGCTTTCACCTGGATTCACCTGGTCAGTCTACGTCATGAAAGAGCAGGTGTTCTTAATGTTTTCTACACTCAGTGTATATGAACCACCACACAGTGAACATGCAAGCCACAATATTACAATGAACTAAACGTACATAGTCTATGAAGCTGCATAAAACAATGGATTATTGCTACAGTAGACACATGATTGCATCTGCCCATATCTAGCCTAGTTGACTTCAGAGAAAAAAACTTCCAGATTTTGTAGACCACCTAAGGGTCACATTCTTATATCTTGACTAAACACAAGAATGCCCTTATGGTAACGGTGTGACTGGCCTCCTTGTTATGCACTGCTGATGGGATGACCAAGCCTCATGACCGGAGCTCCGCGGTGCAGATGCCTCCTTCACATTACACCACATTGTATCAGAGCTCTACACATTTTTTAAAAAGGGGTCCCTTTGGAGAACCCTTTTTAGTTCCAGGTAGAACCCTTTCGGGTTCCATGTAGAACCCTCTGTGGAAAGGATTCTACATGTAACCCAAAAGGGTTTTACCTGGTACTAAAAAGGGTTCCCCTACGAAGGTTCTAGATAGCACCTTTATCTTTTATTTCCTTTTTTATTTGTGATCAAAGTTTTATTTATTTATTTTTATTTCACAATATACAGCACACAATGCAGGAACACGTTACAAATACTAGCCAACATGACAACACTAACATACAATAAAACTATTTACATAATGTCAGGAGTCAATTATTTGAGTGCACAATATGACATTTACAGAAAGGAAGTAGTTTACAATAAAACATATTCTATATTATTCTCAGAAAAGAAAATGTGGTCCCCCCACTCCCCTACCGTGTAGGTCCATTGCTTTGTCAAGAGTTGTTGATATCTGATAGATTTTTACATAACACATCTCATGCATCAACTGTATTTGCCCAAGATTTATTTATCACGGCCACCAATCGCTCTATACAAACAATATCTTGAAAATATGATAACCATGTTTGAGGGGAATGGATTGTAGGGGTCAAACCATCAGAGCGGACAGGGATAGAGCTTCTTCAGGTAAGAGTAAGGGAGGGGGGCTGGCTTTATTAGTTAACAACAGATGGTGTAATCCGAGCCATATTAATGTTAAGGAACAGTTTTGTAGCCCGGCCATTGAGCTGTTAGCCGTTAGCCTGATACCCTACTATTTGCCAAGGGAATTCACGGCGCCCATTGACGTCATCCACTCTGTTATCGCGAAGTTACAGACAGCGCATCCCAGTGCCTTCTTTGCCATTTCTGGGCATTTTAACCATGCATCTCTCTCTTCAACGCTCCCCACGTTCAAGCAGTTTGTGAAGTGGCCAACAAGGAATAATAAAACTCTGGACTTGTTATATGCTAATATGAAGGATGCATACAACTCCACTGCACTCCCTCTCCTCGGTAGATTGGATCACAACCTTGTCCACCTCACCCCACTCTACAGGCCTATGGTTCAACAGCAGCCAGTGACCACTAGAACCATTAGGAGATGATCCCCGGAGGTGAATGAGGCCCTACAGGACTGCTTTGAGACAACAGACTGGGATGTGCTCTGTGAGGCTCATGGGGAGGATATTGATGGACTAACAGACTGCATAACTGACTATATTAATTGTTATGTAGACAACACTGTGCCCACCAGGAAGGTACGCTGTTTTCCAAATAATAAACCATTGGTCAAGGAGGGGGACAGGGACGAATTGAAATGCATCCAGAGGGAGCTGAAGTTGTGGATTCCTGAGGGGAAGAGAGGGTATAAAGAGAAGATGGACAAGCTGAGGCAGAGCCAGGTGAGAGAGGTGTGGAAGGGTATGAGAAATATCACCGGCTTCAAAAAGTGCCAAGAGCCAATGAGCTGAACCAATTTTATAACAGGATCGATACTGGCCCTGTCCACCTCCCCTCCAGCTCCTCAGGAAGGCTAGTTCTGTTCTGGCCAAACTGCTGGCCATCATGGACAACGTCACCCACCCTCTGCATGCCATGGTTATGATGCAGAGGAGCACTTTCACTACAATTTGCCAGAGAGCGCTACAGGAGGTCCATCCTGCCGGCCGCTATTAGACTCACCGGGGTGCCGTGCCGTCAGAAACATAGACCTGGAACTGTTGGGGTGTTAGGACCTAGTTTAACAATTAGGCATCCATCCATCCGTGAGTAACTCTCTGGTCTGTAATCACTCATTCACTCAGGACTTATTAATTCAGCACTCATTCATTCAGGACTGTATATACATATTCATGTACAGTTGGTATATCATATCACGTGTAATATTGTAAGTAATTCTTGGACTGCATATTAGTATCCTGTCAGTTTGATATTTTTTCATTGCTTTAAGTATATCAAATGTGCAATATGTGCATTTATCTGTAATTAAACCCTGTACTAAGGATTGTATTTTAAGGGAATTATTATTATTATTACTACCCTAAATTATATCATACGCACATTTAGCTATTTAAGTATCTCTTCCTGTCATTTACCTGTACAGTTAATGTAACCATGCAAATATTCACTTACCTGTAAATTTAACCGTGTATTTACCTGTACAGTTAATTTAACCATGCAAATATTCACTTACCTTACATTTTACTGTACATTTACCTGCACAGTTAATTTAACCATGCAAATATTCACTTACCCGTTCATTTAACCAGAATGTATATTAATTAAACTATTATTACCCTCACTTATATCATACGCACATTTAACTATTTAAGTATTTCTCTGCCACCGACCAGTATAGTATAGTTAACCATGCAAATATTCCTTATTTATCTATATCAACTTGCAATATTTGTATCATTTTTTCACCTAACACTCTGTAACAATGTATAGTGTACATATTCAGCCATTCACTCATACTATGCCATGCCTTTTTATAGCTTTTTGCACTCCAGACTTCTTGTATTTTTATACTTTTTCATACTACCGCACTATGTATCATGTATCGTGTATCTGTCTTTTGTGTATTTCGTTCTGGCATTTTGCACCTGCCCTGTGTTTTTTCGTAAGTGCTTGATGAAGAAATTTCCTATTTCTATCTATCTATCTATCTATCTATCTATCTATCTATCTATCTATCTATCTATCTATCTATCTATCTATCTATCTATCTATCTATCTATCTATCTATCTATCTATCTATCTATCTATCTATCTATCTATCTATCTATCTATCTATCTATCTATCTATCTATCTATCTATCTATCTAGCTCACCACAGGACATTCCCAAAACATGTGCATTAGTGTTCCAACAGCATTCATATGCCATATATCACATACTGGAGTATGAATCAGCTTTATCTTAAAACGTCTAAATGGGGTTGCAAAACGTAAATGTATAAACTGGTGTGCTGGGTTTTAGAGGTAACAAATACATTTTTCTACTAAGCTAACGTATGGAATTGTTTTAAGATGGTCATACCATGGATAATTTAGCTATTTGATTTAGAATTTTAGGACCCCATTAGGTATATACAGCGGGTGAAATAAGTATTGAACACGTCACCATTTCTCAGTAAATATATTTTCAAAGGTGCTATTGACATGACATTTTCACCAGATGTTGGCAACAACCCAAGTAATCCATACATACAAAGAAACCAAAACAAATAAGTTCAGAAATTAAGTTATGTGTAATAATGTGAAATGACACAGGGAAAAAGTATTGAACACATGAAGAAAGGGAGATGCAAAAAGGCATGGAAAGCCAAGACAACAGCTGAAAACCATCAGTAATTTAAAAGCAATCCAGCCCCCTGTCAGTGCAAATTAATATCAGCTGGTTCAGTCCCAACTGATGTCCTACAAAAAGGTCTCATTGCCAAGGTGTCACACAAGACACATCTCATGATGGGTAAAAGCAAAGAGCTGTCTCAAGACCTTCGCAACCTAATTGTTGCAAAACATAATGATGGCATTGGTTATAGGCGCATTTCTAAGCTTCTGAATGTTCCAGTGAGCACTGTTGGGGCCATAATATGGAAGTGGAAAGACAATCATTTCACCATAAATTTGCCTCGACCAGGTGCTCCTCGCAAGATTTCTGAAAAGAATAATCAGAAGAGTTGTCCAAGAGCCAAGGACCACTTGTGGAGAGCTTCAAAAAGGCCTGCAATTAGCAGGTACTGTTGTCTCAAATAAAACAGTAAGTAATGCACTCCACCACCATGGCCTGTATGCACGCTCACCACGCAAGACTCCATTGCTGAAAAAAAGCACGTTGAAGCTTGTTTAAAGTTTGCTGCACAACATTTGGAAAAGCCAGTGAAATACTGGGAGAATAGCGTGTGGTCAAATGAGAGCAAAATTGAACTGTTTGGATGTCATAATACACACCATGTTTGGAGGAGAAATGGCACTGCACATCACCCTAAAAACACCATACCAACAGTGAAGTTTGGAGGTGGGAACATCATGGTGTGGGGCTGGCAAACTTCACATAATTGAAGGAAGGATGAATGGGCAAATTTACCGAGACATTCTTGATAAAAATCTGCTGCCATCTACCAGGATGATGAAGATGAAATGAGGGTGGACATTTCAGCAAGCCAATGATCCCAAACACACAACCAAGGAAACTCTCAATTGGTTTCAAAGAAAGAAAATAAAGCTGCTAGAATGGCCCAGCCAATCACCTGACTTAAATCCCATTGAAAATCTATGGAAAGAACTGAAGATCAAGATTCATAGAAGAGGCCCACGGAACCTTCAAGATTTGAAGACTGTTTGTGTGGAAGAATGGGCCAAAATCACACCAGAGCAATGCATGCGACTAGTTTCTCCATACAGGAGGCGTCTTGAAGCTGTCATTACCAACAAAGGCTTTTGTACAAAGTATTAAATAAATATCAGTAAGTGTGTTCAATACTTTTTCCCTGTGTCATTTCACATTATTACACATAACTTAATTTCTGAACTTATTTGTTTTGGTTTCTTTGTATGTATGGATTACTTGTGTTGTTACCAACATCTGGTGAACATTTCATGTCAATAGCACCTTTGGAAATATATTTACTGAGAAAAATGGTGACGTGTTCAATACTTATTTCACACGCTGTATATAAAAAAAAGATTTGAAAAAAGATTGAATTTGACCTTTACTACTATATCCCATAGAAACACATTTACAGTTTTTCTCAGTCGCTTTGGTACATGTACAATTGTCTGCTGTTTTTTACATGATCAATTGCTTATGTCATGTTGATCAAAATATAACTACTGGATATATTATATCAAAATATAATACTGGATGTCTGGATGTCTGTTGAATTGTCTTACTCCCCAAAACATCTAGGCATAAGTTCATTGAATATGTCTTTAATTGCAAAATGGTTGTCATAATCGGTCAAGCAAGTTTTCCATACAGCACATTCCAATTGTTCTTACAGATTGTTGTTGTGAATTGATGAATTGCTCTCAGGTGAATCTTGACTTCCACTAATGAAGGGGATTGTGTGAAACATTAGATCAACCAATGATCAACCAGATCATCCTCTAGATCATCCTCCATACGTGTTTGGCGCCGCCCTGAGTGGTCGCCTGTTAAGCAGCTCCCGTTGTTCGTGCATAAATTGTTGTTTTAGTTCGTTTTTTTTCGTTTTTTTTTTGTCTCTTTTTCTTTATTTTTATTTTTTAGTTTGCTACAGCAGCTACAGTTGAACTATAATAGTTCAGGATTATGGATTTTATGGATTGTATCGCAGCTGAACGTCGACAGGAGTCGTCAACTGTTATTGTTTACAACAGAGCCCAGCTCCTGGATTTAGCCCACGCATCGCTGCTGCTCCCCAGGGAAAAGTTTGATATTCCGGACGAATTGAAAAGACGACGCCGTGGACGCAGGGCGGGATTGAAATGTAAGGCAAAGCGGAGGAGGTTCAAGTACAAGCCGGCTATACCGTCTATTATTATGGGCAATGTGAGGTCACTACATAACAAGATGGATGAGTTGGAAGGACTTGTTCGTGGACAAAGGATTTATCGTGAAACGAGCCTAATGTGTTTTACTGAGACTTGGCTGAACGATAACATCCCCATAGAGAACGTCACTATCGACGGTTTCCAGACCATCAGAGCGGACAGGGATCGCGTCTTTTCCGGTAAGAGTAAGGGTGGTGGGCTGGCTTTATTAGTTAACAACAGATGGTGTCATCCGAAACATATTACTCTTAAGGAAAAGTTTTGTAGCCCGGATATTGAGCTGTTAGCCGTTAGCCTGAGACCCTACTATTTGCCGAGGGAATTCACGGCGGCCATTGCTGTTATTGTTTACATCCCGCCCTCTGCTGACGCAAACGCAGCGTGTGACGTCATCCACTCTGTTATCGCGAGGTTACAGACAGCGCATCCCAGTGCTTTCTTTGCCATTTCGGGGGATTTTAACCATGCATCTCTCTCTTCAACGCTGCCCACGTTCAAACAGTTCGTGAAGTGCCCAACCAGGGATAATAAAACTCTGGACTTGTTATATGCTAATGTGAAGGATGCATACAACTCCACTGCACTGCCTCCCCTCGGTAGATCGGATCACAACCTTGTCCACCTCACCCCACTCTACAGGCCTTTGGTCCAACAGCAGCCTGCAACCACCAGGACTATTAGGAGATGGTCCCCGGAGGCGAATGAGGCCCTACAGGACTATTTTGAAACAACAGACTGGGATGTGCTCTGTGAGGCTCATGGGGAGGACATCGATGGACTCACTGACTGCATAACAGACTATATTAATTTTTGTGTAGACAACACTGTACCCACCAGGAAGGTATGCTGTTTCCCAAACAATAAACCCTGGGTCACCAGCGACCTGAAGGCCCTGCTAAATGAGAAGAAGAGGGCCTTCAAGGAGAGGGACAAGGACAAGGACAAATTGAAATGCGTCCAGAGGGAGCTGAAGTTGCGGATCGCTGAGGGGAAGAGAGTGTATAAGGAGAAGATGGAGGACAAGCTGAGGCAGAGCCAGGTGAGAGAGGTGTGGAAGGGTATGAGAAATATCACTGGCTTCAAAAAGTCAAACAGTGGGCAGACGGAGGGGACCCAGGACAGAGCCAATGAGCTGAACCAATTTTTTAACAGGTTTGATACTGGCCCTGTCCACCTCCCCTCCAGCTCCCCAGATCACACACCCTCACGGCTGTCCCACCCCCACTTTGCTCACAGCACCTCTGCTGAGACAATCAGTGACCCCACCTCCGCCCCTGCTCCCCCTGGACTGATCATCAACACCCCCCTTCCCCCCACCTCCCCACCTGGGCTGGCTTTCACCACCAACCAAGTGAAGAGAGAGCTGGAGAGACTACATCAGTGGAAAGCGGCGGGCCCTGATGGCATCAGCCCAAGGGTGCTGAGGGTCTGTGCTGACCAACTATGTGGAATACTCCAGCGTCTTTTCAACCTTAGCCTGAGCCTAGAAAGGGTCCCTGTGCTGTGGAAAACATCCTGCCTCGTCCCAGTGCCCAAGAAGGCACACCCCACTGTCCTGAATGACTTCAGACCTGTAGCGCTAACATCCCACATCATGAAGACCCTGGAAAGGTTAGTCCTCGCCCACCTCAGACCCCTGGTGTGTTCATCAATGGACCCCCTGCAGTTTGCATACCAGCGCAACATCGGGGTGGATGATGCAATCATCTACCTTCTGCAGAGGGCCTACTCTCACCTGGACAACGCAGGTTGCACTGTGAGGGTTATGTTTTTTAACTTCTCCAGTGCCTTCAATACCATTCAGCCCCTGCTACTGGGTGAGAAGATGAGGAGGATGAAAGTGGAAGGACCCTTAGTCTCCTGGGTCACGGACTACCTGACCGGTAGGCCACAATTTGTGCGACTACAGAGCTGTGTGTCAGAACGGGCAGTTAGCAACACAGGGGCCCCCCAGGGAACGGTCCTGTCCCCCTTCCTGTTTACCCTCTACACCTCAGACTTCAGATATAACTCTGAAACATGCCACCTACAGAAGTTCTCGGATGACTCTGCTATTGTAGGGTGCATCAGGGGTGGGCAGGAGGAGGAGTACAGGAGCACAATCAGTGACTTTGTGTTGTGGTGTGAGCAGAACCACCTTCAGCTCAACATCAGCAAAACAAAGGAGATGGTGGTGGACTTCAGGAGAACCAAGGCACAACTGACTGCAGTCCCTATACAGGGGATGGATGTGGAAATGGTTGGGTCATACAAGTTCCTGGGAGTCCATATGGACAACAGGCTGAAATGGGCCGATAACACCGGGGCCCTGTACAAAAAGGGCCAGAGCCGACTCTACTTTCTGAGGAGACTCAGGTCCTTCAACTTGTGCAGTAAACTACTGCATACCTTCTACCAGTCTGTGGTGGCCAGTGCCATCTTTTTTGCAGTGGTATGCTGGGGAGCAAACATCAAAGCCGGTGATGCTTCTCGGGTAAATAAGCTGATCAGGAAGGCTAGCTCTGTCCTGGGGATGAGCCTTGACACTCTAGAGGAGGTGGTGGAGAGACGGATCCTGGCCAAACTGCTGGCCATCATGGACAACGTCACCCACCCTCTGCACGCTATGGTTATGACGCAGAGGAGCACTTTCAGTCACAGACTGATCCCACCACGGTGTGCCAGAGAGCGCTACAGGAGGTCCTTCCTGCCGGCGGCTATTAGACTATATAATGCCTCACCGGGGTGCCGTGCCGTCGGCAACATAGATCTGGAACTGTTGGGGTGCTAGGACCTAGTTTAACAATTATGCATCCATCCGTGAGTAACTCTGGTCCGTCAGCACTGATCCACTCAGGACCTATTTATTCATACAGGTCTGTATATACATACTCATGTACAGTTGTTATATCATATCACATGCAATATTGTAAGTAATTATTGGACTTAACCTACGTAGGCATTCACTCAGGAATGCATATTAGTATCCTGCCAGTTGCACCTTTTCTCATTGCTTTTAGTATATCAAATGTGCAATACATGTAGTTGTCTGTAATTAAACCCTGCGGACTATGGACTGTATTTTAAGGGAATTACTATTATTACCCCAAATTATATCATACACACATTTAGCTATTAAAGTATCTCTTCCTGTCATTTACCTGTACAGTTTGTGTAACCACGCAAGTATTCACTTATCTGTAAATATAACTGTATACCTAACTGTACAGCTAATTTAACCATACAAAATGTTCACTTACCTGTTCATTTACCCAGTCTGTCTATTAAGTAAACTATTATTACCCTCGCTCATATCATACGCATTTTTAGCTACTGAAGTATTTCTCTGCCATCAACCTGTATAGTATAGTTAACCATCCAACATCCACCAATGTATAGTGTACATATTCAGCCAACCACCCATACTATGCAATGTCTCTTTTATAGCTTTTATTTTTTTGCACTCCAGATATCTTGTATTTCTATACTTTTTCATACTGCCGCTCTATGTATCATGTACCGTGTATCTGTCTTTTGTGTACTTTCGTTGTGGCATTTTGCACCTGCCCTGTGTTTTGTTGTAGCTGCTTGACAATGAAATTTCCCCCCCGGGGGATCAATAAAGTACCTATCTATCTATCTATCTATCTATCTATCTATCTATCTATCTATCTATCTATCTATCTATCTATCTATCTATCTATCTATCTATCTATCTATCTATCTATCTATCTATCTATCTATCTATCTATCTATCTATCTATCTATCTATCTATCTATCTATCTATCTATCTATCTATCTATCTAACAACAAGGAAACGAACAGGGTCAACAGCCGGGAAGAAGAGGACTAAGGATGCGCAGAGGAAGAGGTAGAAGAGGCCGAGGAGACAGGCGTATTTCAGATGAAATAATGGCCACTATTGTGGACCATGTTGTCAATCATGGCCTTACAATGGCTGAGGCTGGTCGAAGGGTGCAGCCGAATGTTGGGAGAACCACCGTGTCCTCAAT
The DNA here is from genome assembly GCA_023634145.1 of Thymallus thymallus. NCBI lineage: Eukaryota > Metazoa > Chordata > Actinopteri > Salmoniformes > Salmonidae > Thymallus > Thymallus thymallus. The sequence continues at coordinate 12,067,933 of CM042423.1, forward strand.
AATTCAAACGTTTCGCAGAGAGAACAGGTTTGTAATCCAAGAATGTGCACTGCACTGTAATCACTGTATTTCCCCACATAGGACTGCAAGACTACCTCCCAGGGGTCGGAGAGGGCCCCTTTTCACACCTCAACAGCAGGAGGCTATTTGCACCATGGTCAGAGATTAGACTGAGGGAGATTCAGAGTGCCATTATAGAAGACAACAATGTCTTTGTAAACATCCAATCTGTTAGCATCTCAACTATCGACAGGGTGCTGAAAAGAAACCATATGAGCATGAAACAGCTGTACCATGTACCATTTGAAAGGAATGGTGACAGAGTGAAGGAGCTACGATACCAGTATGTACAGGTAAAATATGTGCATACAGTAAGTGTGAGCTGTATACATTTGCTTTGGCTGTAGAAAGGAACATGTAATATGTGTATATTTGACGTAACTTTATGTTGTCCAAAAGGAAATACATTGTTCTCCATATAATTTTCTGGGATATAGCGTATAATGGAACTGGAATCAAGTGAACCACCTCACAACTTCATATACCTGGATGAAGCTGGCTTCAACCTGACCAAAATCAGAAGGCTTGGTCGAAATGTCATTGGACACAGAGCTACTGTGGATGTGCCAGACCAACGGGGAGGGAACATCACTATGTGTGCTGCTTTGTCAGAGAACGGTGTGGTAACGCGTATGTGAACAATGACATTCTGATGGCACTGACATGTTCATTGACATAAAGATTTACTTTTGAGGAATGGACTAGAGATTTTTAGCAAGTTACAGGCTTTTGCAGGTCATCCATTGTATTGTGCTGTTTGTAATAATTGTTTTGAGAAATCGACTTACTGGTTTGCAAATGTTAAGAATGATTCGAGAAATGTACCAAAGCTCCTGAGAAAAACTCTAATAACACATTCATAAATGGCAAAAAAAGACAGTTAAAAAGTTAATCATAAGAAATAAGGTTTTGAAGTGTCTGTCCTATATCTAGGATGTACATATTTAAGCCCTTATTTGTGTTGCCACAAAACTACCTCCATACTTCCATTCATTTGTATGGGTTACCTTCAGACGGGTCCCGTGACACTTGTGGGGGTCGTAGAGAAAAACATTTTTCGTGAGATTACCGTTTTTTCGGGATGTATCCTGGTCTGACAAACAGCACTATAGCTCTGCCACTTTCCACCGCAGATGCGGAAGGGCGACACAGGTGGATGCGATGGATTGAGACGTAGACCTTGCAAAAAAAAAAACAGATACTGTATCTCTAGGTTAAACTGACGGGCGCGTCAATAGACTTTTAAGGACATGTTATATCAGGCTCTAAATCATGCTTAATGTCAACCTTATAAAGGCAATATGCTGCAATTGCGTACTGATTACTGTAATTCCTGCAGTTTTACTTAGTTGAAAGGAAAGGATCTAACATATCGCTGACCTTTTCTCTACCAATAACACACAAAATATTTCGCAATGGGTAGAGGCAGCACTGGGAAAATATGTAGGGTTGGAGGGCAATATATCGAGATTTGCAGGCCTAGACAACAGCTACTTTGTTACAGTGCAACAAGTCTCACAAAGCTCTCTAGTGATAATCATACTAAGCAGTCACAAGTTACACTAACAAATTGTCCCGCTGATAATCATAGTTTAGGTTGGCATTTCATAGCGTTTCATTTGATCACCTAAATCCAGTTGGCAAAAGTCTCGCACCTTGAGTTCAAGTGTTCTTGAGGACAAGTGATAACCAGAACTGGGTTCAAACACTATTTGAAATATTTAAGATACTATGAGCGTTTGTTTTAGCCTGCCATGTTGACAGGGTTAGGGTTGTAGGACTTTTCTATCGGATCCATTGCAACAGGCAAGCTCTATCAAGCACAGCTAAAATATTTTAAATCATTTTAAATAGTATTTGAATCCAGGTCTGGTGGAAAGGTATGTCTTGTAAGTGAAGAAAATCACAATGGACGAAAGATATGTTCTAGTTAATGCCCGCCCCTTTCTGAAATTCAACTGATTATTTATTTTATTTCTTTGGACGCCGGTATTAATTGGTGTTGGCTGTTCGTGTGGTTCCAACCTTGCATCATCTCCATCAGTTTAAAATGAGTAATATTACCCATTCACCAGCAGAGGTCACTGTTACCCCATATAAAGGGCTGTTTTAATTTGTCACAACTCGAGACCGAAGTATTTCTCATCATTGATCCCACTGTGAGTGTTACATTTCACAACAGTTGGGCATCATTTAGACACTAAGTTGTGTATCTGCTTGAAGAAGGAGAAGTACTTACTTCAAGTTCCTTGGTGTACACATCGGGTGCACACTGCCTGCCCTCTAGGTCACAAACAACACTATAGATAGATAGATAGATAGATAGATAGATAGATAGATAGATAGATAGATAGATAGATAGATAGATAGATAGATAGATAGATAGATAGATAGATAGATAGATAGATAGATAGATAGATAGATAGATAGATAGATAGATAGATAGATAGATAGATAGATAGATAGATAGATAGATAGATAGATAGATAGATAGATAGATAGATAGATGTACTTTATTGATCCCCCGGGGGGGAAATTTCTTCGTCAAGCAACTACGAAAAAACACAGGGCAGGTGCAAAATGCCAGAACGAAAATACACAAAAGACAGATACACGATACATGATACATAGTGTGGCAGTATGAAAAAGTATAGAAATACAAGAAGTCTGGAGTGCAAAAAAGCTATAAAAAGACATTGCATAGTATGAGTGGATGGCTGTGTTTATTATTATTATTATTATTAGTAGTAGTAGTAGTATTGTTTCATTAGCTTCCCTTTGACCGTACTTTCACTGTACCCTACATTTACGTCTGCAACCCTGTGACTAATAAACTCAAAATGTAAATACACACAATCACCTGTTTTAGGAATACTGTCATATACAGTGGGGAGAACAAGTATTTGATACACTGCCGATTTTGCAGGTTTTCCTACTTACAAAGCATGTAGAAGTCTGTAATTTTTATCATAGGTACACTTCAACTGTAAGAGACGGAATCTAAAACAAAAATCCAGAAAATCACATTGTATGATTTTTAAGTAATTAATTTGCATTTTATTGCATGACATAAGTATTTGATACATCAGAAAAGCAGAACTTAATATTTGGTACAATTCATATTTGGTGCAATTACAGAGATCATACGTTTCCTGTAGTTCTATAGCAGGTTTGCAAACACTGCAGCAGGGATTTTGGCCCACTCCTCCATACAGATCCTTCAGGTTTCGGGGCTGTCGCTGGGCAATACGGATTTTCAGCTCCCTCCAAAGATTTTCTATTGGGTTCAGGTCTGGAGACTGGCTAGGCCACTCCAGGACCTTGAGATGCTTCTTACGGAGCCACTCCTTAGTTGCCCTGGCTGTGTGTTTCGGGTCGTTGCCATGCTGGAAGACCCAGCCACGACCCTTCTTCAATGCTCTTACTGAGGGAAGGAGGTTGTTGGCCAAGATCTCGCAATACATGGCCCCATCCATCCTCCCCTCAATATGGTGCAGTCGTCCTGTCCCCTTTGCAGAAAAGCTTCCCCAAAGAATGATGTTTCCACCTCCATGCTTCACTGTTGGGATGGTGTTCTTGGGGTTGTACTCACCCTTCTTCTTCCTCCAAACACGGCGAGTGGAGTTTAGACCAAAAAGCTCTATTTTTGTCTCATCAGACCACATGACCTTCTCCCATTCCTCCTCTGGATCATCCAGATGGTCATTGGCAAACTTCAGACGGGCCTGGACATGCGCTGGCTTGAGCAGGGGGACCTTGCGTGCGCTGCAGGACTTTAATCCATGACAGCATAGTGTGTTACTAATGGTTTTCTTTGAGACTGTGGTCCCAGCTCTCTTCAGGTCATTGACCAGGTCCTGCCGTGTAGTTCTGGGCTGATCCCTCACCTTCCTCATGATCATTGATGCCCCACGAGGTGAGATCTTGCATGGTGCCCCAGACCGAGGGAGATTGACCGTCATCTTGAACTTCTTCCATTTTCTAATAATTGCGCCAACAGTTGTTGCCTTCTCACCAAGCTGCTTGCCTATTGTCCTGTAGCCCATCCCAGCCTTGTGCAGCTCTACAATTTTATCCCTGATGTCCTTACACAGCTCTCTGGTCTTGGCCATTGTGGAGAGGTTGGAGTCTGTTTGATTGAGTGTGTGGACCGGTGTCTTTTATACAGGTAACGAGTTCAATTAGGTGCACTTAATGAGTGGAGAACAGGAGGGCTTCTTAAAGAAAAACTAACAGGTCTGTGAGAGACGGAATTCTTACTCGTTGGTAGGTGATCAAATACTTATGTCATGCAATAAAATGCAAATTAATTATTTAAAAATCATACAATGTGATTTTCTGGATTTTTGTTTTAGATTCCATCTCTCACAGTTGAAGTGTACCTATGATAAAAATTACAGACCTCTACATGCTTTGTAAGTAGGAAAACCTGCAAAATCGGCAGTGTATCAAATACTTGTTCTCCCCACTGTATACCTGATATATAAAAACATACTTTTATACTTTCAGTATATTAGGCTTCTAAATATATAAATGCACATAAATATGGTTGTCTGTTGTTCTCCAACCACCAACAAAGTATTTTCCCAAAACACGTCGGTGTCTATTTAAATAAAATATCTAAAGACCAGGGGTGGAAAAAGTACCCAATTGTTATACTTGAGTAAAAGTAAAGATACCTTAATAGAAAATGACTCACGTAAAAGTGAAAGTCACCCAGGAAAGTACTACTTGAGTATAAGTCTAAAGTATTTGGTTTTACATATAGTAAATGTAATTGCTAAAATATCAAAAGTAAAAGTATGAATAATAAAAAATTCCTTATGTAAAGCAAACCAGACAGTACAAATGTACAGATAGGGGGGCACACTCCAACACTCAGACATAATTTACAAATGAGGCATTTGTGTTTAGTCCACCATATCAGAGCCAGTAGATGAGCAGGGATGTTCTATTGATAAGTGCGTGAATTGGACCATTTTCTGTCCTGCTAAGCATTCAAAATGTAACGAGTACTTTTAGGTGTCAGGGAAAATGTCTGGAGTAAAAAGTACATAATTTTCTTTAGGAATGTAGTGAAGTAAAAGTAAAAGTTGTCAAAAATATACATAGTAAAATAAAGTACAGAAAAAAAAACTACTTAATATTTTTACTTAAGTACTGTACACCACTGCTAAAGACTAGGCCTACTCTCAAGGAGTTATTATATGCCCTTAAAACCCTGCTCAAAGAGTGAAGGGTATTGAGTTGAGGTGGCCAATTCTTTATAAAGCCCTGACCTTACTCATGGCTTATATCAGTTTGCTGGGGGATTTAGCGTCTAATGATTGGAATAGGCGTCAGTGAGACAGAATGGGATCCTTGGTCAAGCATATCACAAACCAGATGCTGCTTCACAATTCTCCACACTTTTCTCAAAGTGTGTACTTTTCTCAAAGTGTGTACTTTCAACTTAATGTAAAGTGAAGTCGAAAAGGGTAACATGTAAACGCTTTAAGTAACAGTGCTTCTGCAAACACAGTCAACAACTTTGATTGCAGGGGCCCGTTTCAACACAGTAAGCACCACATACATTTTAGTAGATACTCTCATCCAAAGCGACTTACAGTTAGTAAGTGCATACACATTCATACTTTTTTTCCCACACTCGTCCCCCATGGGAATCAAACCCACAACCCTGGCGTTGCAAGCGCCATGCTCTACCATCTGAGCTACACAGGACTATATAAAGTACCTAAAGTAATTAACTTCTCAGAACATGGCATCCAGACACGCTAGACAGACACGCTGATAAATGAGCAGAGTAGGGCCCGGGTTACTGTCCACTTAGTCTTAGCTCCTCCACCAGCACCTTAAATCTGCTGCTTTCCAATACGAAAGCATTTTAGGTGATTTACATAGCAATCATTTAAACAGTGCTGGAGCCATGACATGGCGTTAGCAATAAAAAACGGAGATATACTGCCCACGACCGCTGCTATCACCTGATTGCTTTTTAACCGTCATTAGTCTTGAGGGAGAGGCTTCTCGAAGCTGTCTCACTGTCCGTGAGAAGTTACCTCACTGATATCTGGGCAAACATGGAAATGAAAAAGGAATTAGGGGAGAGTGGGGTAAGTTGAGCCATTCTTTACATTCAGCATCCCTCCGTCAAGGGAAATATAGTATTCTTTGTAACAAAGATATCTACCTATATTTCAGGATGTTGTGCATCCTTGGAAATAAACAGATTCCATAAACATTACAGTTTTGAAAATATACAGTACATCGCTCATCCAACAAAAGTGGTCTCTCGCCACAACTTACCCCGGGGATGGGTTGAGTCCCGGGTCAGACATATTACGACTAGTTTTTAACAACCGTGTCAATCTTTATTTCCCAAACACAGTTCAACACAATCACTTTATTGTCTTCTAATCATTTTAAGCATCTTTTAACACAGGCTTACCACCTAACACTTCTTACTTTTTAAAACAATTTTAACAGGGCAGGCCCTGTATTATGAGAAAACACTTCAATTAGCTCAACTTGCCATTGGCTCAACCTTTGGCTTAACTCACCCCATGGCCATTGGCTCAACTTACTGTATTAGCCCACACAGCTACAAGGATGCACTTTCTTGCTTTCTTTAGGACCTCATATTTCAGCTTATAGAGCCCCAACTGATGTGTAAAACCATCTTGAAATGATCTACATTGGTTTAGATAAAAGCATCATGAAACCTCTAAAACAATACATTCATTTAACTTGGTGAGAGAGAGATACAGAGAGAGAGAGAGAGAGAGAGAGAGAGAGAGAGAGAGCGATACAGAGAGAGAGATACAGAGAGAGAGATACAGAGAGAGAGATACAGAGAGAGAGATACAGAGAGAGAGAGAGAGAGAGACAGAGAGAGACAGAGAGAGAGAGACACAGAGAGAGAGACACAGAGAGAGAGAGAGAGACAGAGAGAGACAGAGAGAGAGAGATACAGAGAGAGAGAGAGAGAGAGAGAGAGAGAGAGAGAGAGAGAGAGAGAGAGAGAGAGAGAGAGAGAGAGAGAGCGATACAGAGAGAGAGCGATACAGAGAGAGAGAGAGAGAGATAGAGAGAGATACAGAGAGAGAGATACAGAGAGAGAGAGAGATAAAGAGAGAGATATATAGAGAGAGATACAGAGAGAGAGATACAGAGAGAGAGAGAGATAAAGAGAGAGAGATATAGAGAGAGATACAGAGAGAGAGATACAGAGAGAGAGATACAGAGAGAGAGAGGAAGAGAGAGAGAGAGAGAGAGAGAGGAGGTAGATAGTAGGGCTGGGAATGGAGAGAGAGAGTATAAGAAGGGATAAATCAACAGGAGGGAGGCTCGTTATGAAGCAGATTATTGCAGGCTGTGTCGGTAATTAGCGTGAAATAATGCTTAGCGCCAGGATGTGCTAGGAACCGACTGGGTTGGAAGGTTGAATCAGTCTGAGCCAATTAAAACACAGGAGACAGAGGGAGGAGGATACATTGGAGAAAGGTTGTGCAACAGTGTGCTCAGCCATGCTTTTACGCCCCATAGGTCTACCATAGAGATCACATAATAAGCTTTGATTTCAAGTATATCAGCATTATTAGCTATTTTTCTTTGTTTGCACTGAATCTCTACAAATCAAACCCTTACACACAAGCACACATAAACACACAGACAACTCTGCTTTTCTATATATACTATATATATATATATATATATATATATATATATATATATATATATATACTTAATTAAACTGCACGACCAAGACACTATCCACTTTATATTTGTCAACTTGACATTCATAACTTATACTGTATATTCCATTAGTTTCATTACTATGCATACTGCCTTACGTAAATTACTTTTTATTTGACTTTTGATTATTATTTATATTGATATTGTGCTGTAATATTGAGGGAGCTAGCACCTAAGCATTTCACTGCACCTTTATTTGTATGTGACAAATAACATGTTATTTAAGAAAACACTGAATAAAGGCTTAACAAATGGCTAATGATACAGAATAGATGCCTGATATTTCGGTAATTGTGAAGTGTCACAGTGCTCGTTAATGATACAGTACCAGAGGCCTATGAGCTGGAAAGATAAGGTGCTGTCCATGGTCCTGACCAGGCTAAGGCTATTTGTGGTGCTGAATGGACAGCTCCACTACAAGTTCTATATGGACCATACCTTCTCCAATGGCTACAATTATGTTAATACAGATCAATAACCATAAAGAAGATGACCAAATAAATGTATCATGACACATGGGCCTTGGAACTGCCTATAATTAAACTGTAACTGGCTAGTATATGCACAAAGTTACACAGTGAGTAATACGTCAGTACCTACTTAATGTAAAGTCAGGCGGTCATTTCGGTGCCGCTTTACTTGTAGGCTTACTAGGGCATTCATGACACCTTTTCAACCAAACAGTGACAAAAATGACATTGTCAATACGCCAGCAATGATTTGAGATGAATTTACCAGTTGCTGTAATTTACCACATGCTACTATATCCAACTATGCATTGCTCTGATAGGCTACCTCACTTGTGCAATCTATCGCTATCCTCACACAAGCTTTAGTCATGATTCCCTCGTTAGGTGTCCGCTCACACGTAGACACACACGGCTGCCATCTAAAGCATGCCGACAGCATGAACAAAGGGATCGGTGAAAAGAGAGAGCAGATCAAAGGTTTGGATGAGGATTTGTGAATTGCCTGACCTGGATTCCACAGTGAAAAATAGTGGCCATGTTGTGAGGCGCAACAAAACTAGAAATGTAATTTTGAATCAGAGGAAGGTTGTTCCATTTTAAAGGGGCAATTTAGGATTGGCACATTTTTATTTGCATAGCTTTATAGCTTTAAAACGAGTTAGTTCTTGCATTCATAGCTCAGACTTTGACTTTGACAGCAGTTACATTTCTCCAGCCCAATCCCTCAGTTGTTGACCTCAAAAAGTGTGTGTGTGTGTGTGTGTGTGCACATGTAATGCATCTGAAATGAGCTGTCGTCTTTTTGTTCCTCTGTACATAGATAGCATGACTTTGAGGATCGTATGACAATGTCATATTCTGTTTGTGCCATATCACATCGAAGGGAAAGAGAGTAGCCTACTTTGGATGATTGTAACAGTTCTAAGAGTTCCAGAAACGTAGGGTGTGTCACAAATAACACTCTATTCCCTATATAGTGCACTACTTTTGACCAGGGACAATAGGGCTCTGGTCAAAGTAAGTAGTGCACTATCTAGGGAATAGAGAGTGGGTCCTGGTCAAAAGTAGAGCATTATATAGCAGATAGGGTGCCATTTGGGACGCATCCATAACACATGCTAATCCATGGCCCCTTTCCGTTTATGCATTTACATTTTAGTCATAGCGACTGACAGTTAGTGCATACATTTTAATACTTTTTTTGTACTGGTCCCCCATGGGAATCAAATCCACAACCCTGGCATTGCAAGTGCCATGCTCTACCATCTGAGCTACACAGGACTATAGGCATTACTTTGGTGTTCCCAGTGGATTGACTACTTAATCAACCCTACTATCAATCTGAGTGACAAAAAAACAAAAAAAACATGACTTCTAATATGGTATTCTAAATGCAGCAAACACTCACATGTACAGTTGAAGTCAGAGGTTTATATACACCTTAGCCAAATACATTTAAACTCAGTTTTTCACAATTCCTGACATTTAATCCTAGTAAAAATTACCTGTCTTAGGTCAGTTAGAATCACCACTTTATTTTAATAATAGTAGAGAGAATGATTTATTTCAGCTTTTATTTCTTTCATCACATTCCAGTGGGTCAGAAGTTTACATACACTCAATTAGTATTTGGAAGCATTGCCTTTTAATTGTTTATCTTGGGTCAAACGTTTCTGGTAGCCTTCCACAAGCTTCCCACAATAAGTTGGGTGACTTTTGGCCCATTCCTCCTGAATGAACTGATGTAACTGAGTCAGGTTTGTATGCCTCCTTGCTCGCACACGCTTTTTCAGTTCTGCCCACACATTTTCTATAGGATTGAGGTCAGGGCTTGGTGATGACCACACCAATACCTTGACTTTGCAACAACTTTGGAAGTATGCTTGGGGTCATTGTACATTTGGAAGACCCATTTGCGACCAAGCTTTAACTTCCTGACTGATGTCTTGAGATGTTGCTTCAATATTGTAATTTTCCTTCTTCATGATGCCATCTATTTTGTAAAGTGCACCAGTCCCTCCTGCAGCAAAGCAACCCCACAACATGATGTTGCCACTCCCGTGCTTCAAGGTTGGGATGGTGTTCTTCGGCTTGCAAGCCTCCCCCTTTTTCCTCCAAACATAACAATGGTCATTATGTCCAAACAGTTCTATTTTTGTTTCATCAGACCAGATTACATTTCTCCAAAAAGTACGATCTTTGTCCCCATGTGCAGTTGCAAACCATAGTCTGGCTTTTTTATGGCGGTTTTGGAGCAGTGGCTTCTTCCTTGCTGAGCGGTCTTTCAGGTTATGTCAATATAGGACTAGTTTTGCTCTGGATATAGATACTTTTGTACCTGTTTCCTCCAGCATCTTCACAAGGTCATTTGCTGTTGTTCTGGGATTGATTTGCACTTTTCGCACCAAAGTAAGTTCATCTCTAGGAGACAGAACACGTCTCCTTCCTGAATGTTATGACGGCTGCATGGTCCCATGGTGTTTATACTTACGTACTATTGTTTGTATAGATGAACGTGTTACCTTCAGGCGTTTGGAAATTGCTCCCAAGTATGAACCAGACTTGCGGAGGTCAACTATTTTTTTTCTGAGGTCTTGGCAGATTTCTTTTGATTTTCCCATGATGTCGAGCAAAAAGGCACTGAGTTTGAAGGTAGGCTTTGAAATACATCCACAGCCACACCAAATGACTCAAATTATGTCAATTAGCCTATCAGAAGCTTCTAAAGCCATGACATCATTTTCTGGAATTTTCCAAGCTGTTTAAAGGCACAGTCAATTTAGTGTATGTAAACTTCTGACCCACTGGAATTGTGATATAGTGAATTATAAGTGAAAAAATCTGTCTGTAAACAATTGCTGGAAGAATTACTTGTGTCATGCACAAAGTAGATGTCCTAACCGACTTGCTAAAACTATAGTTTGTTAACATGAAATTGTGTATGTAAACTTCCGACTTCAACTGTATAATAGCATGTGTTGTATTCTCGTTTTGGGCTGGATGTATCAATGTGTAGTTCATACATGCATAATCTAAGAGCAGAATTACTGTTTTACCTCAATTAGCCACGAATTCCCTAGTTTGAAAGCAAAAGTTTATTTTAAGCTGTGCGGTGCCATTTTCCCTTCATTCCATAGTAATTCGAGTTCTAGCCAATGAGTTTCAGATCTTCCTGATTTGGCTTTGTTTTTCAGCTTGCTCATTAATGCAGCAGCCATGACATTCACTCTGCCAAAACAGAACACAGTTACAGTCGCTAACCCTTCTAGATAACTTGGTACAGTCTAACTAGGCCTTGTGTCTTGATGTTGCCTAGGCTAGCTAGTGCTAGCCAAATAATTTTTTCGGCAATTAGCTTCAGCCAGCTGGTGTGCAGTTATGGCAAAGTCGGTTTGACATTTGATAGCTTATGTCTGGGGCTAGTTTGTGTCTCATGTAAATGAGACAATATTTTCATTTTGCACATCTTTTAGTTATCTCATTAAATGCGTATATGTGTATAGTTGGTTTGAGGTTTTTAGGTAATTGAAGTTTGGAGGTATTGAAATGTTTAAATATTGTCCCATGTACATTGTGTAATTTACTGATGGTTCCTCCCTAACTGGCCTATAGTGTTACGGTACCCTTCATTCCATGACGTACCACCTTTTATTTACACTTTGTAGTCAATTCTGACACTAGAATAAATGTTTCAGACTCACATTAATGCCACATAGTTTGTTTTCAAAACGAGAAGTCCCTCTTTAAGCTGGGCAGTCAGCCAGAACATTACACTGTAGTTGAAAAGGTAAAACACACTATTACTTCAGAACATCCATGGGCACTAGCCTAAATAAAGAGTCCATTAACATTCTGTAAAAGCAAACATGACATCACTGCCCTGGAAGAAATCCACATAAATATACAGAAAGCAGAAATTCTCCCTCCCATTCCGTTCCACATCCCCAAATCTGCCTTTCTGCACATTTCTAAGTCCTAAGCGGCTACATGACAGAGCGCCCAAGGTAGTGATTCACCTGCTCTGTCTCCCTCCCAACGTCCACGCAAGCGAGTCATTTGTTAGCGCTCCATTATGTCAAGTCGCCAAATGTATTCCATTTGTTATGTGCGCAGGGGTGACGACGGTGGAAATGTTCTTGCTAATTTAATGCCTATTGAGACAGAAAATTGGATGTACTTCAGGGGCCCGTGATGTGTGTTGCGTGTCGCAGAGCTGCCGATTTCTGCCAGAGATTAATTAAAATGAAATTTCGTAGGGAAGGTGAGGGAGATGGGAGGAGAGGGGGGGACCTGTGACAGTCGCTGTCTCCCTTCCATATTTCTTCATAATTGGAAAGGAGCGTGTTTCGAGGAGGAAGGCCTGCGACAGCTTCTATACGCGTCCCAAATGACACTCTAGTCCTTATGGGTCCTGGTCAAAAGTAGTGCACTATATATGGAATCGGGTGCCATTTGGGACGCACACTAAGCAGGGGATTTCATTGGGAAGCCGAGGTGTTCAACGGGCAATGGAGGCTTTCACCAGAACCCACTCGTGGTCCTTTGAACACTAAACAGTGACAAAAGGACATGGATGCTTATGTTTGAGATGGGGTTTCATCAGGGATTAGTGCTTACATGAGTACATCAACGTCCAATTCATTTAGAGCGGTTCTACTTCGCAGTCACATAATTGCCATGCTAAACTCACCAACTTTGTTTGGTCTCCAAAAAATTAACATTGCAACTAACATTGTGAAGTAATAACATTGTGAAGTAATAACATTGTGAAGTAATAACATTGTGAAGTAATAACATTGTAAAGCAATAACATTGTGAAGTAATAACATTGTGAAGGTAACATTGTGAAGTAATAACATTGTGAAGTAATAACATTGCAACATGTGGTTTGGTAGAATATAAATAGTGATGGGCCCAGGAATGGACCACACCAACTGACCCGGGAATGGACCACACCAACTGACCCAGGAATGGACCGCACCAACTGACCCATGAACTGACCACACCAACTGACCCGGGAATGGACCACACCAACTGACCCAGGAATGGACCGCACCAACTGACCCAGGAATGGACCACACCAACTGACCCAGGAATGGAACGCACCAACTGACCCAGGAATGGACCACACCAACTGACCCAGGAATGGACCACACCAACTGACCCATGAACTGACCACACCAACTGACCCATGAACTGACCACACCAACTGACCCATGAATGGACCACACCAACTGACCCAGGAATGGACCACACCAACTGACCCAGGAATGGACCACACCAACTGACCCAGGAATGGACCACACCAACTGACCCAGGAATGGACCACACCAACTGACCCAGGAATGGACCACACCAACTGACCCTGGTCCTGCGATAGACTAGTGTCCTGTCCATGTTGGTGTATTTGTACATCAAGCTGCCTCATGCTACAGAAACAGGAGATGGGCTCCTGCCCTATGGGCCGTTCTGGTTCAGACAAGTCTACTTACTTCTAACTAGTTGACACAACTGTGTTGCAGTTATAAATCTAATTTACTTATCATATGTTACATCTCTAATTTACTTATCATAGGTTACATCTCTAATTTACTTATCATAGGTTACATCTCTAATTTACTTATCATAGGTTACATCTCTAATTTACTTATCACAGGTTACATAGTCAGATCACTTCCGATTCGGAGGACTGACTCTGCTGAGACATAACATAGTGGCATGTAACTGCAATTTTCCATTCTCAGCACGACAACAAATATGATTGTAAAATGTGATTTTGATCTGTGCTGGGTAATATAAGGTGTAATGGCTCATGAAAAGTGTCTTCTTATTCAGGGAGAGACTACACCAAATGTATAGAGCTCCTCTCACCTATTTCTCCCATTCGTTCTGTAATCCTCAGTCAAAAGATCAAACAGTTTTTTTTTACCTTTCTCTCAAGACAGAAGATTACAGGCTGTCACTGCAAGGATTTGGGTCGAACCACCTCTGTCTGCGTTCCCAGTGTCTTATACCCTCTCTGCATGAGTACCGGTGAATGGTAAAAATAACAGGTATTCATGACGCAATTCCATGCATCTGTGAGCCTAGGTGCCCCATTCTGACAGCTCGAGTAATTGGATGCTATAGTATAGAGACCATAATACACTTACGTAACCTAAGCAAAATGGCGGAACAACTGTCAATCATGGTACGTCTTAGCACTGATGCTTCAATCATGATTTTGTCATGTGTGGCTCAGTTAGTAGAGTATGGCGCTTGCAACGCTAGGATCGTGGGTTTGATTCCCACTGGGGCCACCCATATGATGGGTGGTAGGTAGCCTAGTGGTTAGAGCATTGGGCCAGTAACCGAAAGGTTGCTGGTTTGAATACCTGAGCCGACAAGGTGAAAGGCCTGTCGATGTGTCCTTGAGCAAGTCACTTAACCCTAATTTGCTCCAGGGGCTGACCCTGTAGGTAGGCTGTCATTATAAATACACATTTGTTGTTAACTTGCCTAGTTAAATAAAGGTTAATAATAATAATATGCATGTATGACTGTAAATTGCTTTGAATAAAAATGTCTACCAAATGGCACAGATTACATGGCATACCAAGAAGACTTAAATAGACAACTCCACTAGCGCTCTATGCTAATGACCTCTAACAAGGCAATACAGAAGCAAAATAATAAACCCGATTTAGACACTTCCATCTACTCTGTATTGTGTTGAAGAGACAAAGCTATTGCAGGTTATTTATCTTTGCAGGAATAGGAGCCGTGAGGGAGACTCATGACCCCCGGGGTACGCATGGTTTGTCTTATTGTCATGACTCACTGCTTGGGCTATCAACAGCAGCACAGAGGTATCCCTATTGGGAACATGACAAAAGGGTATATATGCAAGCCTGGGGACCTTGGCAAGTTATTCAACTGATGCATTATGGTAGCATTATGTGTGTGAAAAAAGGGGTTCAGCAGTGAACAACATATTTTACATGGGATCATAGGCAACATGTCACAAATTAAATGCACGGATAGTCGACACAATCGAACAGTGTATAGCCTTATTCTGTGTAATTTTATTATTCTCTATACAAATATAACCTCTCTCTTATTAGACAACTGACCACAAATCATACTTCAAATTGTACATTTCAGATCATATTCAATGATTTCCAGAGGTCCAAGCTAGGAATTGCTTTCCCTTGATAGTTAAACCATGTCAAACTTTTCAGATTGGGTGAAATGGATTACAAAGTTTCCCACAGATGACAACGGCGCATAAATAGTAAATCAAATCAGTTTTCTCTAGAATCATTCCCAGCGTGAGTCAGAAAATACCCATAATATAAACAATTTGAAATGGTGACAAAATCCCTCTCGAAACTCAGAAGGGGAAAGATAGATTCTGATGCTGCCACAGTGTCTGCGACCAATCTGGTATACTGCAGTGATATTACAAGCTGCGAGGAGTCCTTATCTGCAAGGAAACCAACTTATCTGTTAATGTAATATATCATGAATAAGGAGTAGAAAACCTGTTCATTCAATTTCAAATCAGACTTAAACCAATTTGTGCCACCAAAGACTAATCAAAAATGACACAGGCATGCATCTGTTACTGATTCATTTCATGGCTCGGGACGTGTTTTCCCTTTAACTCCCAATAATAATGAAGTGACTTCTGTGTTCTGTAATATTCATTGTTTGTCTTGAGCAAATTTACCATTAATTCACTATTCATTCAATCTCCAATGTTCTGAACAAGAACTCCTCACTTCCTCTGAGGAGACGACGGTAGCTCCTTTTATATACTCTTCCAACGACTGCTAGTGGAAGAGACAGACCTAATTCTCTGTGAATATACAAATCTCATAGACCACCCAAGCTAGCCTGCATTGCATCATATCTCTTGGTAATGCCCTTCAGCTAATGCCAACAAGCTAATGATTCCCATCTCCCATTCCTGTTATCTCTATGTTATATTTGGGTTCTGTGGGATGTTATACAGTGTATTGATCCTTAGTCAGAAATAGTGCAGAGTACATTTTTTATTCTCACCTTGAGTTCACATTTACCCCATGTCTGTGTCCACAGACATTATGCTATAGCTGAAAGTAGGATTGTAGTAATACACAGGATATGTATTGTGTCATCCTGGGATGAACCGTTATTTATGGAAATACTCGAAAGTCTGTGTTAGCCGTTCACACTTCAACACTGCAGAATTGAGGTAAAAAGTCGACGTCAGAGTGCATTGGGGCGACATCTTGAGGGAGGAGTGACTGAGTTTTTTGAGAGAGTAGTGCGTTGTCTTCACAATGCCTAGTCCCTCTTGTACCACCTCCCCACCCCTCCACCCCCCTGTTTGCTGTCAAGCAACGAGTACGAAAACAAAAACCCTGTCTGTTCTCTTTATAAGGACCACTTACATAACCTAGCCATTGTGGATTACTTGATGCCTCCCTGTAATACATTTTTTATTGTGTCTCTCTTTGAAGCTACTGTAATTGGGCATTTATATGTTTTGCGTGTTTGTCTCTGAGGCCTCCGTGCATTTTGACGTTAGTTCAGTGGCAAGACTCTGAAAGTCTCCAAAGTAGAACACAAGTTTCCCTTTATTTGCGTGTGCCCCAGGGGGTATGTTGTAGATCAGTTGGATTAAAGCAGAAACGAATAGAGAGAGAAAGGTTTCATCATTTCCGAGTAAACATTTTGCAGAATGGAAATATGTCATAGCTTGTTTTCCCCAAAAAAGTTTGATAACTCAGCTAGCTTGCAGTTTCTCAAGAAAAGTGTTACAGCTATTACAGGTATTGAGCAAAGACAACTTCATAGAATGAAGTGCTTTTGATCTGTAATCTGTATTGTGTGTTTTGATGGCAGGGCATGTTTTAAATGGGGTGTTTTAGCACCAGTGGTACAGGTAACTGACACAACACTGGAGTTAAGCTGACGATGATTGACTCTCACAAACTCGGAGACAGCGGATAAATCAAGATTTGTCTCGTCCCAGGCAATTGTTGTGTCACTCTTGATTGCTTCAAAATTGTCTTGACGCTTTGTACACGGTAAGTTGCAAACATAGACCTACATTTTCAAAATATACAGTATGTTTCCTAATTTCTATATAATAATTTAGGAAAGAACGATGATTCAATTGGGCAGTAACATACCGTAACAGGTGAAGCCACTTGCACTGAAACAATTTGGTATTGCAGTGAATTCAGCAAGTGGCCCTGACTGGGACTTAAACCCGGAACCAGCAACTGTCAAGACAACACCTTAACCATTACACCAAGAGATTCAAACCTCTTGACGAGGTCACTAGGTGTTGGGTTAAGGTCTCTCCGATGACCTCACGGGTGCCACCCCACACCAATGTAGTGACTTTGGAGGGTAACCCTGACCGGGACTCAAACCCGGGTCCCGCGACCGTCAAGACAACACCTTAGCCATGACACCAAGAGATTTGAACTTCTTGACAAGGTCGCTTGGTGTAGGTTGTTAAGATATGACAAACCTGTCCATATATTTTTCTAAAGGCTTCATATCAACAACAAGAGGTACTCTTGCCATGATTTAATAACGTGCAGAACCCCTGTCTGACCTCTGTGATTTTGGTGAAGACACATTGAGAGTGCCATGAACAAAAGATGTATAGTACAACAGCCCACAGCTAAAAGAGACCTCAGTTGGAAGAATTGGGTTGATATGATAACGTGTAGCTTGCGAACAACAAGCTCCTATTGAAATCGTTAATATGTTGCAATAGCATCACTTTTGATTTGAAAAATCTGCCTAAAATCTATATTGTATGTTATCTTTATAAGGTGTCCCTTGTTGAACTTGAGTAACAAAATAATATCTACACAAGAAAACAATTTATACAAACGTAGATGTTCATAGGAAACCCAACCAAATACACATTCCAAACACATTCAGCAATCATATTGTATTTGCTTGATGATGAAGCATTCTGTCCAATGGCCTCTGTTCTGTGCAAGTAAACGGAACGGCGCCTGAAGGGGAAGTTATAAGTCTTTCCTATGTGGTTACGTTGAAGGAAGGCTACTCAGTCATCTCAGTCAACAACGTCCTGGTTATTGCTGGATGCCCTTAGGCCTAATTAAATAGTAAACCTTTTATTGGCCTCCACAAAGGTATTTGTAAATACATTTTATGCAAGGAAAAATCATCAAAGCTTCCCACTTCCCTACCAACACAAAGTTACAGTTATTACTACTTATTCTTTTCCCAGACCCATTTAGATTCATTTAGAATGATGAAAGAGTTGGGAAATTGCGTGTGAGAGGAATAGGTAGTGTAATCAGTCCTACACCTCAGTCTATCTGGGTGAAATCTAAAACCAAGGCCCAGCAGACATCAATGAGATAATGAGAAACAAAAGAAGAGTTGCTGTTTATGGTACGGTGATATCACCGGTTGGATACACTTCTTTAAAGATATTAGTCAAAATTGGGGTAAATTCAGGAAGTATACCTTTTGATGCTGAAAATTGAAATTGGAATTGAAATGTACATCTTGTGTTGACTGCGTTGAAATGGAATCACCCCCAATCATGGTACAAGTGCAAAGATCATACAGCGATACATTGTCTGATTAAACACTTTTAACACATTTGACACATTTAACTTACTTCTACTCCATAATACACGAAGAAGAAAAAAACATGCACACATCCTCATCGAGCGATACATGTGTCTGACAATACACTTTGCTTTACGACCGGGTGTTGGGAAGTAATCGGGGGTGAGGTGGAACGGGTCAAAAAACGTCTATTTCCTCAGGCAGTGAAATGTGTGACCTCATTGCGTCGTAAACAACGGGCGACAGTGCATTCGACTGTCTGTACCGTTGAGGTACCTTTATGGATGGGCCGAGGTGGCATTAGCAGATAAATCAGGGAGTCCAACATTAATAGAGCTGAGAGCTATCAAGTAATAACCCCAAGCAAAAATAAACTGATATAGTTGGCCTTCACTTGGCTGGTATATTCATAATTCAACGGTGTAAATTATCTGGTTGATCGCTATCTTGCCACCTTTCGAGGTTCTAAACCTTAAAGGTACACTATGCAGAAATCGCTCTGCCATTCGAATAGGTTCAGTTTATGTGACAAAACAAGAAAATATTGTGTAGAGAATCATTGTACCATCTAAACTGCTGTGAAATATGCTGTTTGTAGCTGGTGTACAAAACCGAAGGTAAAAGACACCAAAACAAAACTTAAGAACGGGGAGCATAGAAATAGCGCACATAGAACAAATCTACCGCTTCTTAGACTTGCTTTCAATGAGAATGACAGATCTATAATTCATATTTCTATGTGAATTTTTTCAGCTCACCCAAAAAGTGACATATTACAGCTGTAATAGCCATGTCCCTTCTTCCTTCCCTCCCTTTCTACGAGGAAATTCAATCGAATTACCTGGAGGAGTGTTGAGAGGGAGAAGGCACCAACTTGCTCTACCCCAGATGGGCCAGGAGAGGGAGCTCCATGCATTGGCTTCATGTACAGTGTACTTCGTTCCCTTCTCTTATAGTGTTCCACAGCCCCACTGTTTCTGTTAGAAACGTTACGTCATTGATTTCTCTCCCAGTTCTATATCATCCAGATCACATGCCATATCTGTCATGTCATCACCAATGTCTGTGTGTATACAGTACATGGACTGAATTTGAACTTCACAATAAAATAGGGTCGTGGTGCAGTCGAGAATGTGATAAGAGCATTGATGTTTTCTGAGAGACATCATGGGAGCTGACATTTAAGAGAGAGGGAGAGAAGCTTTGTGGAGTATATTCTTCTGGCTCAATCTCAGACGCATGGAGGGATTTCTCTCCGAGCTGATTGCTACCA
This sequence comes from Thymallus thymallus, assembly GCA_023634145.1. NCBI lineage: Eukaryota > Metazoa > Chordata > Actinopteri > Salmoniformes > Salmonidae > Thymallus > Thymallus thymallus. Next base: position 12,088,087 of record CM042423.1, read on the forward strand.
CTTTCTATGAGTCTATAGAATAAGTGTGCTGCTAACATTTTGTAGTGTATTTAACAATGTTGCTCTCTGTACCGTTTCTCATGGTGGACAAGCAAAGGCTGAGACAACCATATGGATCTCAGCCTGTCAAATGGTTGTGAAACAGAACTGAATGCTCAGAGATTGGACCCGGAGTCTCTGCTTTTTGCTATCTCACTTACACACACACGTGCCCTACACACATACACGCACACACACACACACACACACACCTTCTTTACGTTAACACTCACACAGCGATAGGGGGCTCGGCCAGATTGCTGTGGCCGAAGATATGCAGTGCGATCATCAATCATGACGGCCTCTCTCAAATCAAGTTTGTCCCGGTGCGAACAGAACTGTATAGGAGCTCAGCAAAGGCATCCAGAACCGCATCCGTCTCGCCCCGGACAGACAGATGGATGGACGATGACTAGGAGGATGCTTCTGGCTCAAAGGGGACGACTGGGACACGGGTTCCATGCGTGAAGGATTCCTCTGTTCCATTGTCTATACAAAAAAAAAACAGTGACCTGGGCTCATTGTTCTAGATGCGTTTATTCTGTCAATCCCCCCCACACAAAGGGAGACAGATTTTTATCCTCAATGGCTCAGTGTGCCTACGAATTGTGGGGCTTGATTAAAGTCACCTTGGTAAGAATCACCTGCTGCTCTGGTTTCAGTGCTCCCTCCACACCGCACCCCACCCTCCTCAAACCTCCCAATGCATCTAGCCATTACAGCCTCATCTTGGGAGTCAAATCAGCCTACCATGAGTACTTACACTGTAACAGCATAAGAGGCACTTTGTATAAAATGGCTAACAACATCGGCATAATCTACTGTACTCCAACCATTATTTTAAAAGGAGTATGAAGTACCTGAGGAAGGCTGGCGGGTGGTGAGTTGGAGCATTTTGCATTTTTCAAACACCTGAAACAGCTTTTTCCTGCAATCTATTTTTCTGCATAGGTTATCTAAGCATGCCTCTTTACCTGTTCAATTGTAATTTAAACCAAGTATTTTTCTGCATATCTAAGCATACAGTACCTCTTGAGCTGTCTGTATCCTCCGGACTGGTGGTTATTTTTTATAAGAAACTAAATATGCTTCTTTGCATCTCTGCTAAAAAACTGGGTATAAGATTGAAAAAGGAATGTTTTATATTATTCAATACATTTAGTAATTGCTTGCTTTTCTAAAGTCTAGCAACCTTGCCAGCAGGCATGTCAGCTAAGATAGTTAGACAAGCTAGCTACTTTAACTTGATTGATAACCTTAAATGGCTTGGTAGCTAGTTATGAGGTTGGGAGATTGGGAACCTGTCTAGCTGGCTAGCTAAAGCCAACTTCATAAAATTGCTAGGTGACTAGTATTACAGAAAAACAACAACACATTTTAGATGTATATATTCATTAAGAAGGAATCAATAGGCTGCATAGCTTGATTAAACTAATTTACAAAGATACCTCCTGGCCATCACTGGCAGTTAAAATCAAATCAAACACTGTGTGTGTCACTCTACACTCTCTCTCCTCCTCCATAGACAGTTCGGCATGCACTATAGTATCTAGCGCCCTGGCATCTCTTTGCACCTTGGAAGGAACCACTTACTACGGAGAATAGGGGTCTCTGACTCCAACAGTGACATCTATTGAATGGGAGTTAAGCTATGAAATGCAAAACCAAGCTTTCCTGATGCCATTCCATCAGTATCCCATGTTACCTGCTCTCTCACTCTCTATCTCACTCTCTCCAGCTCTCTCTCGTTCTCTCTTGCTCTCTCTAACTCCATTGGTCTCTCTCTTTCTCACTCACCCTGGCGAGGTCAACTTTACTTTCTGTATTGGTGGGAGATCCGGGCAGGCCTCGACCAATGTTTGAGTTGGGGAGCTGAAGTGCAGCTCATACGTTGTAATTGGTCTCCTGACATCCACACGAGGGCTGATTAGCATTGCTTTGAACCAGTCAGAGCACATTAGCCCCAGAACAAAGGGACAGACGCGATAATGGTGATTAGAAAATTCCAAGAGTTACTGACACACAAGATCGGAGAAAGGTAACTTTTAGGAATTTTTCTGTCCATTTTTCTGTAATTTCGGTCAATACGAGCCCTTTTTTATGAGTTGTTATCTTCAAATGGCCAGACCAGGTCGAAGACAAAAGGGGAATAATATTCCACACGGATAGTGAGCATGCCGTGGTTAGGCCTTTGTCAAGTGAGGACGCAAAGGCTTTGATGTCTCTCGTCATTATGACTGATCAATGACGGCAGATCTCTGTGAATATACATGAACGTCAGTGGGGCTAAATGCTGTCCCTGCAGTTACGTTGATGGTTCGACTGTAGCCTCTACAACAGCAAATATTGATTCAACTATAGATTTCCGTCATATTTTTGGCTTTAGCAATAAATATTGTATTGATCTAGCATACTAGCTTAATCTTCATGTGTTTCTCACACCTCTTTGCTATCTGTTGAAATAACAGGTTGTGTCTGTATGTTTTCCAGTGGAGACATTCCATTGTTGTTAAAGGGTTTCCATCCCTTTAGTCTATTGCTACTTATTTTGCTTTTCATTTATTTTTTTTGTTATTTAGCAGACGCTCTTATCAAGAGCAACAACCACATATCACGGTCATAGTAAGGAAAAAATAATCCTCGAAAGTAGCTATCAGCAAAGTTAAATCTAGTAAGAAAATACAAATCTGAGTGTGCTCAGATTTGAAGATGCTCTTTCAAGAGGTAGGTTTTAAGATGTTTTCGGAAGATGTCCTAACGTCAAGGGGAAGCTCCTTCCAATATTTTTTGTTTACAGTGACGTCCTACCCCGGCCAAACCTGGACGACGCTGGGCCAAATGTGCGCCATTGGGGTGCCAGGACAGAGAAGAGCTTTGACTGGCTGAGTGGGAGGAAGGGACAAGACACGAAAGTAGACTGAAGGTAGGGAGGGGCAGTTCCGTAGGCAAGCACCAAAGTCTAGACCACTGTAATACTATTGTATGACTCTCTAACAAAAGTATCAATCATCCAAGTCTTTGTCCATTGAACTGCCCTTTCTATCCCAATCAATTTACAAAGCTTTCTGCCTACATCGATCTTCTATCTTCACAATCCCATGGTCCTTACCTAATCTATCATTGGAAGGACCAACCTTGTTGCATTGTACAGTTCAGCTTTTGCCAGTGTATGGTCTATACAGTGGATGAGAGGGTTAAATTAAACTTCAGAGGTACGTAACACAAATGCACTCACTTTAAAGACACAGATTGTCAAAAGCAAAACTCAATGAACTGAACATTAACGCAGGGTCAATTCGAGGGGTCTGAATTAATAATTTTTAATGTGGTTGTTAGCTTCTTTAACATAGCCACGTGCAACTGAGTGTACAAAACATGACATAGACTGACCAGGTGAATTCAGGTGAAAGCTATGATCTCTTATTGATGTCACTTCAATCAGAGCAGCTGAATGGAAGGAGACAGGTTAAATATGTTTTTTTAAGCCTTGAGACAATTGATACATGGATTGTGTATGAGTGCCATTCAGAGGGTGAATGGGCAAGACGAAAGATTTAAGTGCCTTTGAACGGGGTATGGTAGTAGGTGCCAGGCGCACTGGCTTGATTGTGTCAAGAACTGCAACGCTGATGGGTTTTTCACGCTCAACAGTTTCCAATATCAAGAATGGTCCACCACCCAAAGGACATCCAGCCAACTTGACACAACTGTGGGAAACATTGGAGTCAACATGGGCCAGCCTGTGGAACACTTTTGACACCTTGTAGAGTCCATGCCCGATGAATTGAGGCTGTTCTTAGAGCAAAATGGGGTGCAACTAAATTATAAGAAGTTCCTTATGTTTTGTACACTCAGTGTATACGGTACACAACTTTGAAACTGATCTTAAAAAGAAAAGGTTGAGTACTTTGGCTTATGTTGTCTGTCATATGTGTTGTTTTTTTGCACGGGTAGACACTAAAAACAAATCTCATCCATGTATGTGGAGGTCAACATAGCACTTCTACTATGTTCCTTAAGTCTCAATGTCCTCCTCAATGTTGCCAGTAAAGTGACTATGCATAGATAATAAACAGAGAGTAGCAGCAGAGTAAAAGAGGGCGTGGGTGGGCGTGGGGGGGACAATGCAAATAGTCTGGGTGCAAATTTGATTAGCTGTTCAGGAAACTGTTAAGAAGCCTTTTGGACCTAGACATGACGCTCTGGTCCCGCTTTCCGTGCGGTAGCAGAGAGAACAGTCTATGACTAGGGTGTCTGGGGTCTTTGACAATTTTTAGGGCCTTCCTCTGACACAGCCTGGTATAGAGGTCCTGGATGGCAGGAAGCTTAGCCCCAGTGATGTACTGGGCCATACACAGTACCCTCTGTAATGCCTTGTGATCTGAGGCCGAGCAGTTGCCATACCAGGCGGTGACGCAACCAGTCAAAATGCTCTCGATGCTGCAGCTGTAGAACTTTTTGAGGATCTGAGGACCCATGCCAAATCTATTCAGTTTCCTGAGGGGGAATAGGCTTTGTCATGCCCTCTTCACAACTGTCTTGGTGTGTTTGGACCACGATAGTTTGTTCGTGATGTCAACCTGCTCCACTACAGCCCCGTCAATGAGAATGGGAGCGTGCTCGGTCCTCCTTTTCCTGTAGTCCACAATCATCTCCTTTGTCTTGATCACGTTGAGGGAGAGGTTGTTATCCTGCACCACACGGCCAGATCTCTGACCTCCTCCGAAAAGGCTGTCTCATTGTTGTCGGTGATCATGCCTACCACTGTTATGTCGTCTGCAAACTTAATGATGGCTTTAGAGTCATGCCTGACCATGCAGTCATGGTTAAATTGGGAGTACAGGAGGGGACTGAGCACGCACCCCTGAGGGTCCCCCGTGTTGAGGATCAGATTGGCAGATGTGTTATTAACTATCCTTACCACCTAGGGGCGACCCGTCAGGAAGTCCAGGATCCAGTTGCAAAGGGAGGTGTTTAGTCCCAGGGTCCTTACCTTAGTGATGATCTTTGAGGGCACTATGGTGTTGAACGCAGAGCTGTAGTCAATTAATAGCATTCTCACATAGGTGTTCCTTTTGTCCAGGTGGGAAAGGGCATTGTGGAGTGCAATAGAGATTGGAGTGGGTTTAGGGTTTCTGAGATAATGGTGTTGATGTGAGCGATGCCCAGCCTTTCTAAGCACTTCATGGCTACAGACGTGAGTGCTTGGGGTCGGTAGTCATTTAGGCAGGTTACCTTAGTGTTCTTGGGCACAGGGACTATGGTGGTCTGCTTGAAACATGCTGGTATTACAGACTCGGTCAGGGACAGGTTGAAAATATCAGTTTAGACACTTGCCAGTTGGTCAGTGCATGCTCGGAGTACACGTCCTGGTAATACGTCTGGCCCTGCAGTCTTGTGAATGTTGACCTGTTTAAAGGTCTTACATACATTGGCTATGGAGAGCGTGATCACACAGTCGCCCGGAACAGCTGATGCTCTCATGCATGCTTCAGTGTTGCTTGCCTCGAAGCATAGAAGTAATTTAGCTCGTCTGGTAGGCTCGTGTCACTGGACAGCTTGCGGCTGTGCTTCCCGGCTGTGCTTCCCTGTGCTTTGTAGTCCCCTTGTAGACAAAGAAATTTCCCCCTCGGGGGATCAATAAAGTACCTATCTATCTATCTATCTATCTATCTATCTATCTATCTATCTATCTATCTATCTATCTATCTATCTATCTATCTATCTATCTATCTATCTATCTATCTATCTATCTATCTATCTATCTATATATCTATCTATCTATCTATCTATCTGTAATAGTTTGCAAGCCCTGCCACATCTGACAAGTGTGAGGATGTTGCCTGTAATCCCTAGCTTCTGGTTGGGACGACGCCATCGATGCACTTATTGATGAAGCCATTGACTGATGTGGTGTACTCCTCAATGCCATCAGAAGAATCCCGGAACATATTCCAGTCTGTGCTAGCAAAATAGTACTGTAGCTTAGCAGAGAGAGTTTCAACTGTATCTAATTAATGAAGATATCATGTAGTTGTGGGCTATCTACTGTCAAGTGAGGATCAATTATCTTAATTTTTACCTCATACACATTATGCCACAACATTTCATATATCAGATAAAAAACAGAACACTATGTCCCATTATTTTTTATTGTTTTGTCAGTTTCACTTTTGAAAGTGTCAATAAGTTTGCTTTTAACTGCATGTTCTATTATGTATCATACACCACACGATACAGTTTAACACAGTGGTGCCAACTCTTGTTCCACCTTTAAACAATCCGTCAGTTCTTAGCAGGCTTTTCATGCCAAAGATCAAAGGACAGCAAGCCTTCTGTTTATACTGTACTGCATAAAAGATCAATGAATCTAATAGGACAACCTTTAAGGTGATAGTTCAGGAGATGAAAAGGATATTGTGGGTGTTGCATTGGAGCGACGCAGAGTTCTTTACTAATCTCATGTAATCATATAATCTATCATCTATAATCTATAATCTATAATCTAACCTGAACCTTCATTTAAGTGTATAGTCAACCAACAGACCACAAGTTTAAGGTTAGGTATAGGAGTCTAAATGTATTAAGGTTAGGGTTAAGGTTAGGTTTAGGAATGAGGGTTAGGTTAAGGTTAAAGTTAGGTATAGTTTCAGTGAGGTTAAGGTTATGGTTAGGGTTAGGGAAAGGCATAACAGTTAACACCGCCGTCCGCCCCATTCATTTTCTGCCGGTCAAATATACACTGCCTAATATGCAGTGTAAATATATACAGTGGGGAGAACAAGTATTTGATACACTGCCGATTTTGCAGGTTTTCCTACTTACAAAGCATGTAGATGTCTGTAATTTGTATCATAGGTACACTTCAACTGTGAGAGACGGAATCTAAAACAAAATCCAGAAAATCCCATTGTATGATTTTTAAATAATTAATTTGCATTTTATTGCATGACATAAGTATTTGATCACCTACCAACCAGTAAGAATTCCGGCTCTCACAGACCTGTTAGTTTTTCTTTAAGAAGCCCTCCTGTTCTCCACTCATTACCTGTATTAACTGCACCTGTTTGAACTCGTTACCTGTATAAAAGACACCTGTCCACACACTCAATCAAACAGACTCCAACCTCTCCACAATGGCCAAGACCAGAGAGCTGTGTAAGGACATCAGGGATAAAATTGTAGACCTGCACAAGGCTGGGATGGGCTACAGGACATTAGGCAAGCAGCTTGGTGAGAAGGAAATAACTGTTGGCGCAATTATTAGAAAATGGAAGAAGTTCAAGATGACGGTCAATCTCCCTCGGTCTGGGGCACCATGCAAGATCTCACCTCGTGGGGCATCAATGATCATGAGGAAGGTCAGGGATCAGCCCAGAACTACACGGCAGGACCTGGTCAATGACCTGAAGAGAGCTGGGACCACAGTCTCAAAGAAAACCATTAGTAACACACTACGCCGTCATGGATTAAAATCCTGCAGCGCATGCAAGGTCCCCCTGCTCAAGCCAGCCCATGTCCAGGCCCGTCTGAAGTTTGCCAATGACCATCTGGATGATCCAGAGGAGGAATGGGAGTAGGTCATGTGGTCTGATGAGACAAAAATAGAGCCTTTTGGTCTAAACTCCACTCGCCGTGTTTGGAGGAAGAAGAAGGATGAGTGCAACCCCAAGAACACCATCCCAACCGTGAAGCATGGAGGTGGAAACATCATTCTTTGGGGATGCTTTTCTGCAAAGGGGACAGGACGACTGCACCGTATTGAGGGGAGGATGGATGGGGCCATGTATCGCGAGATCTTGGCCAACAATCTCCTTCCCTCAGTAAGAGCATTGAAGATGGGTCGTGGCTGGGTCTTCCAGCATGACAACGACCCGAAACACACAGCCAGGGCAACTAAGGAGTGGCTCCGTAAGAAGCATCTCAAGGTCCTGGAGTGGCCTAGCCAGTCTCCAGACCTGAACCCAATAGAAAATCTTTGGAGGGAGCTGAAAGTCCGTATTGCCCAGCGACAGCCCCGAAACCTGAAGGATCTGGAGAAGGTCTGTATGGAGGAGTGGGCCAAAATCCCTGCTGCAGTGTGTGCAAACCTGGTCAAGAACTACAGGAAACGTATGATCTCTGTAATTGCAAACAAAGGTTTCTGTAACAAATATTAAGTTCTGCTTTTCTGATGTATCAAATACTTATGTCATGCAATAAAATGCAAACTAATTACTTAAAAATCATACAATGTGATTTTCTGGATATTTGTTTTAGATTCCGTCTCTCACAGTTGAAGAGTACCTATGATAAAAATTACAGACTTCTACATGCTTTGTAAGTGGGAAAACCTGCAAAATCGGCAGTGTATCAAATACTTGTTCTCCCCACTGTATATATTTACTGTATATATCCATGTCTTTTCATTTTTATGTTTTTATTTTAGAGGAGAAGATCAAATGTAACATTGCAAAAATGCGAGTTTACATCAACAGAACTTGGAGGCATTTCTTCTTTAGACATATTTTCTGCTGATTCACCCTTATGGAAATGAGCAACTAAGCCTATAATAGTAAGACAAAACAGCACCTAGTTATTTGTCGCTCGGTCCTCACAGTAGACCATGAACATGCTGCACTGAATCCATTGGTCATTTGGTCAGCGATTTTGTGTTCAGCACAAGAGTATACAAACCCCCGAAGGAGACATTATTGGTACATTTTTCACTGTAACCTCTAATGGTCCGGATGCTGAACACTCGGCTAACGTTGTCAAGTAATTAGCCATTTCCCTTCCTTTCACCTTTTTTATGACTCTTAAAGCTATAATCCTTAATTGAAGCAATAACAAAGTGGTCACCCTGCCTGTGTTTTGGTAAAAAGCTGAGGTATGGGCATGGAGAAATGTTACATTTTAATAATGCGACTTACAGTAGTGAGTGCATATACTATTTTCATACTGGTCCCCCATGGGAATCAAACCCGCAACCCTGGCGTTGTGCCATGCTCTACCAACTGAGCCACACAGAACCTTGTTACCACTCTCAAATACATAGACAGAGCTATGGATACAAGGACTGACCATCCATAATATCAAAATTATAGTTTTATCCATGTTTTAAGGCTTTACAGTGTTTGTTTACATTTACTGTGTTTACCAACACTGGAGTAAAAAAGCGTTCTGAGGGGGTTTGACAATATAACATAAGTTATATTCTTCAAGAATCAATGGGTATTTGTAATTAATTTAAAAGTCCAAAAATGGATGTAGAAACTAAGGATTCCAGCTCTAAGTGTCAATGGCCTATGTACATTTTGTGTTCGCTTAGTATTGTTCTGAGAGGTACTCATGTTATTTATGTCATCAGTTCAATCTTGTATTTGTATTAAAATGCAGTATCAAGGCAGGCTTTGTCTGTCGAGGTCAGTGAAGGGTTACCAGGACAACTGGTGCCTCTGTATTGGAGAATAAAATTCCTAAATTATTCATGTGGTTACAAAAACAGCAGGGTTTTAATTTGACTCTAATAACGCTCCAACCCCTTGCCTCCCTATGACTAATTTGGTGAAGGGTGCAGTGGAACATTCAAAATACACCCTTTATTCATATTGAGTGTGTGTACACCCACAATGTCTGCCTGGTTGTGTGAGAATTCAACTGAGAAGGGCCATCTGGTGTAAGCATTGCAGTGAAGACTAAACAAATAACATGAGACCTCTCTGAAACATAGCAAGAGAGCACTAAATGTACATAGGACGTTGAGAGTTTGTCACATACAGTGCATATACTTTTCTTCCATACCACCATTTGTTCATACACAAAGCATAGGGAGGGTATAAGTGAGAAGTCTTGCTTATGATTTGATATTTTACTTGATGACTGTCTCACTGTAGGAAAAGGAAAAGGCTCCCGAAATTCTATCAACATATTGATTGCTGTACTTGTGCGGCTAAAACTCACGACCATTGTTACACTACCTTCCGGAATGCATACAGTGCTTTGCAAAAGTATTCATCCCCCTTGGCGTTTTTCCTATTTTGTGGCATTACAACCTGTAATTTAAATTGATTTTTATTTGGATTTCATGTAATGGACATACACAAAATAGTCCAAATTGGGGAAGTCTGCAACACAACTAAGCAAGGGAAACCACCAAGCAAGCAGCAAGAACCAAGCAAGCGCCCCCATGAAGACCAAGGAGCTTTCCAAACAGGTCAGGGACAAAGTCTGACCAATCGGAATCCACTCTTCAAGATTGTTTTGATCACGCGGACTGGGATATGTTCCGAGCAGCTTCAGAAAATAACATATTTACCAGTGAATGAGTTTATCAGGAAGTGCATGGGAGATGTTGTACCCACTGTGACTATTTAAACCTACCCCAACAAGAAACCATGGATAGATGGGAGCATTCATGCAAAACTGAAAGCGCGAACCACTGCATTTAACCAGGGCATGAAGACTGAGAATATGGAAGAATAAAAACAGTGTAGTTATTCCCTCCGCAAAGCAAGCAAGCAAGCTAAACGTCGGTATAGGGACAAAGTTGAGCTCAGACACGAGAAGTATGTGGCAGGGACTACAGACAATCACAGATTATAAAAGGGAAACCAGCAACGTCGCGGACACTAACGTCTTGCTTCCAGACAGGCTGAACACCTTCTTCGCTCGCTTTGAGGATAAAACAGTGCCACCGACGCAGCCCGCTACCAAGGACTGTGGGCTCTCCTTCTCTGTTGCCGACGTGAGTAAGACATTTAAGCGTGTTAACCCTCGCAGGGCTGCTGGCCCGGATGGTATCCCTAGCCGCGTCCTCAGAGCATGCGAGACCAGCTGGCTGGTGTGTACACATTCAATCCCTCCCTATCCCAGTCTGTTGTCCCAACATGCTTCAAGACGGCCACCATTGTCCATGTACCTAAGAAAGCAAAGGTAATTGAACTAAATTACTATCGACCTGTAGCACTCACCTCTGTCATCATGAAGTGCTTTGAGAGACTAGTCAAGGATCATATCACTTCCACCTTACCTGCCACCCTAGACCAACTTCAATTTGCTTACCGCTCCAATAGATCCATTAATTGACTATAGCTCAGCATTCATCACCATAGTACCCTCCAAGCTCATCATCAAGCTCGAGGCCCTGGGTCTGAACCCCACCCTGTGCAACTGGGTCCTGGACTTCCTGACGGGTCACCCCCAGGTGGTGAAGGTAGGAAACAACACCTCCTCTTCGCTGATCCTCAACACTAGGGCCCCACAAGGGTGCGTGCTCAGCCCCCTCCTGTATTCCCTGATCACCCATGACTGCGTGGCCAAGCACGCCTCCAACTCAATCATCAAGTTTGCAGACGACACAATAGTAATTGGCTTGATTACCAACAATGACGAGACAGGGAGGAGGTGAGGGCTCTGGGAGTATGGTACCAGGTAAACAACCTCTCACTCAACGTCAACAAAACTAAGGAGATGATTGTGGACTTCAGGAAACAGCAGAGGGAGCACACCCCTATCCACATCGATGGGACCGCAGTGGAGAAGGTGGAAAGCTTCAAGTTCCTCGGCGTACACATCACTGACAAACTGAAATGGTCCACCCACACAGACAGTGTGGTGAAGAAGGCGCACCAGAGTCTCTTCAACCTGAAGAAGAGATTTGGCTTAACACCTAAAACCCTCACAAACTTTTACAGATGCACAATTGTGAGCATCCTGTCGGGCTGTATCACCACCTGGTACGGCAACTGCACCACCCACAACCGCAAAACGCTCCAGAGGGTGGTACGGTCTGCCCAACGCATTACCGGTGGCAAACTTCCCGCCCTCCTGGACACCTACCGCACCCGATGCCACAGGAAGGCCAAAAAGATCATCAAAGACATAAACAACCCAAGCCACTGCCTGTTCACCCCGCTATCATCCAGAAGGCGAGGTCAGTTCAGGTGCATCAAAGCTGGGGTTGAGAGACTGAAAAACAGCTTCTATCTCAAGGCCATCAGACTGTTAAATAGCAATCACTAGCGCATCAGAGGTAGCTGCCTATAGACACTGATTAGAAATCACAGGCCACTTTAATAATGTTTCCGTATCTTGCATTACTCATCTCATATGTATAAACTGCACTCTACACTATTCTACGGTATCTTAGCCACTTTATTTGTGTTTACATATTGCATCACCCATCTCATATGTCTATACTGTATTCTATAATATGCAACTGTATCTTAGTACAATGCCGCTCTGGCATATGTATATATTCTTAATCCATTCCTTACTTAGATTTATGTGTATTTGGGGTATGTTGTGAAACTGTTAGATATTACTGCACTATTACCCCTATTCCACCAAAGCATTTTGAGAGCTGGTTCGGCTGGTTCGCGAACCAGTTCATTGTGTTTCGACAGCCAAAGAACCGGTTCTCGGCCAGGAAAATTGGTTCCAAAGAGGCACCAACTCTTTGCTGGACTAGAACCGTTCTTTTACCACATCATGCTTACGTCGGGGGCTGGGGGCGGGGTTATTGGGACCAACAACACGACGGGAAAGGTTGTGACCGCCATTGCTAAAAACACAGCGCTAGTAGAAAGATAGTACAACGATTGAAGAAAGATGGATTCGCAAAGCCAGGAGAAACATTCGCAGAAAGACGATGTAGTCCACCATTGTAATTGTTTTGCTTGAAGTTATCTGTGATTATCACTTATCTGTGAATATAACTGTATATTTACCTGTACAGCTAATTTAACCATGCAAAATATTCACTTACCTCTTCATTTAGCCAGTCTGTCTATTAAGTAAACTATTATTACCCTCGCTCATTTCATCTGCATTTGTAGCTACTGAAGTACTTCTCTGCCATCGACCTGTATAGTATAGTTAACCATCCAACATCCACCAATGTATAGTGTACATATTCAGCCAACCACCCATACTAAGCAATATCTTTTTATAGCTTTTTTTTGCACTCCAGATATCTTGTATTTCTATACTTTTTCCATACTGCCTCTCTATGTATCATGTACCGTGTATCTGTCTTCTGTGTACTTTCGTTCTGGCATTTTGCACCTGCCCTGTGTTTTGTTGTTGTAGCTGCTTGACAAAGAAATTTCCCCCTCGGGGATCAATAAAGTTTCTATCTATCTATCTATCTATCTATCTATCTATCTATCTATCTATCTATCTATCTATCTATCTATCTATCTATCTATCTATCTATCTATCTATCTATCTATCTATCAAGCGTTTCTGGGAAAGCTAAGACTTATTGCGACGTACACAGTGACGTAACGATGTCGTTCGCTGGGCTCTCTAGTCAGTGGAAAAACAAACAGGTTCTGAGAAGGTTCGCAAGTTGAACCAACTTTGAACCAGCACCAGTTCCGAACCAGTTATTTTTTGGTGGAAACGAGGTATATCAGAGCTAGAAGCATAAGCATTTCGCTACACCCGCAATAACATCTCATAAAAACGTGTATGTGACCAATAAAATGTGATTTGATTTGATTTTGAGCCAGTTTGCTGCAGCAGGAAAATAATTCTGCAACAACAGGAAATATGAATTATTGTGTGGATCATAATTAATGGACATTTTTGTAGGGACTGGTCATTTTTTTCATAAGGGAAAGTCAAGTCTGAAACTTCAAAGTGGAAATTACAAACTTCAGAAGCCTTTATAAATACACTACACATTTAAAATGTCCTGCATTGCACAAAAGTTCTCCTGCAACAGGGTGATCAAAGATCCTTCATTTGTAAAACAGGAGCAGGAGACTCACAAATTGCAAATATGAAAACTCAATATGCTTTTGGGTGATTGGGGAACATACACAGCATCATGGTACATATGTGGTATACATTTAGTCATGAAAACTAACCATACTGTATTCTCAGAGTATACTTGTGCCATAAAATGCACACCTTCCATTATGATATGAATAAATTACAGTGAACATAACTTTTCTTTTTAAATTGTTCAGCTCTTGACATTTAAACTTTTTCTCTGTTTGTTTGTCTCATATATGTCACACAAATGCACAGCAGCGCTCGAGTGGAGTGTGATCCATTCTTAAGGAAATTCAACATCTGAATGAATTATGAAGGATGTGCATTACTATGCCAGGAGAGATCATATCTAGACTAGAACGTCAAATACTCCCTCGATAGAGCTCTCTGAAGCAATTTCTCAGAATTGACATACACTGAATATACAAAACATTCCATGACACTGACTGACCAGGTGAATCCAGGTGAAAGCTATGATCCCTAATTGATGTCACTCGTTAAATCCACTTCAATCAGTGTAGATGAAGTGGAGGAGACAGATTAAAGAAGGATTTGTAAGGGCAGTGTGCCTTGGAACGAGTGCTGGGTTTTTCAAGCTCCACCACCCAAAGGACATCCAGCCAACTTGACACAACTGTGGGAAACATTGGAGTCAACATGGGCCAGCATCCTTCTGGAATGCTTTCGACATCTTGTAGAGTCCATGCCCCGACGAATTGAGGCTGTTCTGAGGGCAAACACTTTCGCTAAACGTTGCTGGAGGACGTAGCAAAGTAAATGTGGTGACATGACAGAGCCATTGTTTGGGACCCTGTGCAACAAGAATGCATGCATAAAAGACTTATGTTCATAATGTTTGTGTAAATACTTAGTATATTGAAATTACTAAATGATTACTTCGAAATTAAAAAGTTAGAAAATACAGTTAATGATTCATCTCAAACACTTTTGGAAAAACTGTCTGTCTGCACTCTGACAATTGTCTCACTTTTGTGGAAATGACAAAAGCTTCTATGACATGAATTAGTAAAACCAAGACTCATGGGAGGAAGGGATTTCAAACACGCTTAAAGCGTGAGAATTATTTAGCACTTCACTTGATAGTTTTAGAGCTCTTCCAGAAAGGGAATTAATGTTTTATTTACATGGGAAACCATAATTTATTAAGAGTTAAAAATGTTGAACTACTTGCTACTTCCTACTTCCAAGCTACTTCCTTTTTCTTGAGAAGTATAAGTCTTACTCTTCTTGTCTTTTTAAAACTTATTTTTTTTAAATTCCATATTTACTTTTACTTTTGATAATTAATTAATTTTAAAAACAAATACTTTTAGACTTTTACTCAAGTAATATTTTACTGGGTGACTTTCACTTTTACTTGAGTCATTTTATATTAACATAACTTTACTTTTACTCAAGTACTTTTTCCACCACTGGTTCCACCACAGGGACACTTGAGCTAACGTGCGCTAATGTGATTAGCATGACGTTGTAAGTAACAAAAAACTTCCCAGGACATAGACATATCTTATATGGGCAGAAAGCTTAAATTCTGGTTAATCTAACTGCACTGTCCAATTTACAGTAGCTATTACAGTGAAATAATACCATGCTATTGTTTGAGGAGAATGCACAGTTATGTACTTGAAAATGTATCAATAAACCAGTAGTCAGATTTTGGCACACTTGATACAACACTTTGAACAGTAATGCAATGGTTCAATGGATATGTCTAAAACTTTGCACATACACTGCTGCCATCTAGTGGCCAAAATCTAAATTGCGCCTGGACTCCTAAGTAATATTATGCCCTTTCTCTTTCATTTCAAAGATGATGTGACATCAGAAGTCAGCTGAAAAAAAATTGTTCATTGTCTCTCCCTTTTCCTATTTATTCAGCATTATCACATCACACATTTTTAAAGGTTGCAGTTAATGGAAAGTGACACTTAGAAGTGGAATGCGTTTAACTCTATGACACTAAAGAATTTATGCTCAAAAGCGCGTAATATTGGTTGAATAAATCAGTAGTACTTTGTCTTTGAGACAGTTAAAATCACAAATCCAATTCAGGTAAATTTGATACTTTTGTAAGTGTGTTTACAATGTGTAATTCAAGTAAGTTAGCCAATTGTAACCAGCTAAACATGAATGTAACTTGATTTCCACAGTACTGTAGACTATTTTATACACATGTTAGTACCAACGATGGACATCTCTCATGTCCATATGACTTCTATATATGGGAACGACACATGTTATACAGTGCATTCGGAAAGTATTGAGACCCATTTACTTTTTCCACATTTTGTTACATTATATCCTAAAATTGATTCAATTACATTTTTTGCTCATCAATCTACACACAATACCCCATAATGACAAAGCAAAAATAGGTTTTTCGATTTTTTTTGCAAACAGTATATAACAAAAACAAACTGAAATACCTTATTTACATAAGTATTCATACCCTTTGCTATGAGACTAGAAACTGAGCTCAGGTGCATCCTGTTTCCATTGATCATCCTTGAGATGTTTCTACAACTTGATTTGAGTCCACCTGTGGTAAAATAAATTGATTGGACATGATTTGGCACCCATGTCTATATAAGGTCCCACAGTTGACAGTGCATTTCAGAGCAAAAACCAAGCCATGAGGTCGAAGGCCAAACTGAGCAATCGGGGGAGAAGGGCCTTGGTCAGGGAGGTGACCAATAACCCGATGGTCACTTTGACAGAGCTCCAGAGTTCATCTGTGGAGATGGGAGAACCTTCCAGAAGGACAACCATCTCTGCAGCACTCAATCAGGCCTTTATGGTAGAGTGACCAGAAGGAAGCCAATCCTCAGTAAAAGGCATATGACAGCCCGCTTAGAGTTTGCCAAAAGGCACCTAAAGGACTCTCAGACCATGAGAAACAAGATTCTCTGGTCTGATGAAACCAAGATTGAACTCTTTGGCCTGAATGCCAAGCGTCACGTCTGGAGGAAACCTGGCACCATGTTTTTCAGCGGCAGGGACTGGGAGACTAATCAGAATCAAGGGAAAGATGAAACGAGCAAAGTACAGAGAGACCCTTGATGAAAACCTGCTCCAGAGCGCTCAGGACCTCATACTGAGGCGAAGGTTCACCTTCCAACAGGACAACTACCCTAAGCACAAAGCTAAGACAACGCTGGAGAAAAAAAAAAAGAAGAATAAGGCTGTAACGTAACAAAATGTGGAAAAAGTGAAGGGGTCTGAATACTTTCCGAATGCACTGTATTAGAAGTCAGGCCTTCTTTTAGTGTTTTAGCTTTGTTAACAATAAACTGTCAGCAGGGATATTTGTAAAACATCGGATTTGTTTATCCTCCCATTACTAGCCAGATAATGGTAATTTTGTAAAAAAATTCAAATTTAGAACAGGTCTAAAGTTAGACCATCTGCCCATGGCCAATCCGTTTCTAACCATCAGACATAAAAACTAAATGAGAGCAGGCTCAGTTTGATTACAAACGGCTTCTATTCTTTCACCACGTCAGTTAACTTTATGTCCCTATCATGAAATGCCAACGTCGCTTAGTAGAAGACTCGCCAACCTGACAAGCAGGCAAACCAAATGAACACTCACTCCTCCATCGGCCTATCTCACTGAAGTGGACAAAAGCCACTAGAGAGGCAATAAAAAGATGAAAGACGGAAACCTGCCACCTTCAAAACCCAACCCAACAGCTCACACATGTCAGCCAATTCAGCAGACACACTTAGGTGATACCGCGCGAGCAGACTAGCCGAGACTAGCGAGGTGTAAATAAACATTTCCATACTCAGCATTGGGTGTATAACACAGTGTCAGGGAACCACAATGAATGTGGCAGGGAGAAGGGAGCAATCAGCAAGCTTTCCCTCAGAAAGATGGAGGGCCCTGCCACACACAAACAACTAATCAGGCCAGGACAGTGATTGATAGGTCATCCCGCTTTGAAATCTATCACCCAGTCCAAGTGGCTGTCAACCGTCGGCCAAACGGATGGCTAAAGTGCCTAGGCTAATCACATAGGCAAATAGGTCATTAATTGCGCATAATGTGGGGGATTGGAAAATGTAAATATCCGTCCCCCTTTATGGCCCATCTCAACTCAATTAGTCAATAAGGTCCGGTGGTGATGCTCTAAGTCTAAAGGGATTGCTGCCGCCATCTTTGATCACAAGCCACTGGGCACAGACACCAGTTCAACGTCTAGTTTAGTTGTCAACTAACATGAATTCAACGTGAAATCAACTAAAAAATGTAGGTTAAAAGTTGAGTGAAAAAAAGACAAAACCTCCTTATGTTGATAACTTTTTGCAAATCCAATCAGTTTTCCACATTGATTTAACATCACCACATAGATTTTTGGGGTTGAAATAACGTGAATACAATGTTGATTCAACAAGTTTTTGCCCAGTGAGAAATGTATGTGCCATATCAGATTCGTCCCTGCAGCCGAAAATGTCAGTGTGGATTAAATCAATGTTCTCATTTATTAACATAATAATTCAAAAGTGGGGCTTTGATAAGAAATTACGGACTGACCCAGGTAGTTTATTACCAGTAAATCCTTACTTGCATTAAAAAAGATGAATGTTTGTCAGCAACTAGCACAGCTTACATCACAGACGGCAGGATAATTATTGTATTTCATTATCGCGTTACATTTTTAAAGTAACTCCATAACAGTGCACTATAACGGGTCAAATAATCTGTTATGATTCACTCCAGTAGTAAGCATGGGATCAGTTTTGTCTTGCTATCAGACACAACCAAAATACCAAGTAACAAAATTAGGCCCTGTTCGAATACTAAAACAATGCATCCCTCCTTTCTTCCTTCCTTCCTTCCTTCCTTCCTTCCTTCCTTCCTTCCTTCCTTCCAGTTATCCAATCGCATTCAGATTGGTGATTGCCTCAACTAAGGAAAGGAGGGAAGGAATGCATCATTTTGGACTCCAACTTGACATTCAAGAAACAGATGAAGAAGGTACTTAACACTGTCAAATTCTTTAAGATCCTGCATGGCCTTTCCCCTTCACCTTTACGCCGGCATATCATGCTGAAGGAGAGCACCTCCAGGATAACAAAGGCAGTAACTAGAGGGGTTGTCCCTTTAACTCAGCCAATCAGCAAGAATAGCTAAGTAAGAGCTAAAATATACTGGAAAACACTACCCATGGACTTGAGAAACTGCACTAATTAATGCACTTTTAAATGGAAATCATGGTTCAAATCTGTTCAAACCTTTGCACATGAGTTATCTGTGGCTCATCATATGGTGACAGCTAATGACAGTGTTTTTATTATTGTTCAAATCATATTGTATTGGATGTAATGTATTTGTATTTTGTATTGTTTTTAGTGAGTATATACAAATACTCACTAAAAACAATACAAAATATAAATACATTCCAGTGTGGCTGTTGCTGTATAATTGCCTTTACCTGCGCAGGGACTACGGTGGAAATGCTAACCCCGGCACATTTACATTGATGTTGCATTACTGTAATATTGATGTTGATTAATGTGCACTGTCCATGTAAAATAAATAAATACAAGTATAAGGTCCCACAGTTAACAGTGCATGTCAGAGCAGAAACTATACCATGAAGTCCAAGGAACAGTCTGTAGATCTCCAAGATATAATTGTGATGAGGCATATATCTGGGGAAGGGTATAAAACAATTTCTAGAGTGTTGAAAGTTTCCAAGAGCGCAGTGTTCTCAATCATTGGAAAATTACACAACAAAATGTGGAATAAGTCAAGGGGTATGAATACTTCTGAAGGCACTGTAGACAAAGAAAATGGATAGAATAAAATAGAAGAAAATGAGAGGGAGATTACAGGAGTTGAAAGAAAGAGAGCAGAGTTTCTGTCTGCTTTCCACTGGGCAATTGACGTCTGTGCCCAGTGGGTTCTTTAACACTTAGCAATTAGCGAATAAGATCTTATGCATCTCAACAGACTTGGTGAGGACACAGTTTGGTATATTTTTAGATCTGTGAAACCATCCGGCACGATGCAAGTGCGACTTTTGCTACATTACCTCACTCTTCAGTATGCTGAAACAGTACCAACAAGACAAGTAGTCAAAGTAATCTTGCCAGGTTCTTTTCCTTGACTTTTCCCCACAGATTACTTCAGCCCACTTCTCACAAGCTCCTTTTTTATGAGAAAACCAAAGTAGAGAAAATAATACTGAATTTACTGCCAGCATTGAACCTCAGAGTTGACCCCTTGACATGCTTTCACAAGCGTCCCTGGTTTTGACCTTGTACACCACTTGTACTCTTTACTGAACATATTTCCAACAGTGACTTGTGTCAGGTAAAAAACGTGTTAAAATGTTGATCACCTTCCATCCCGGGGAATGATGGTTATCATGTAGCATGGCTTGCATTCATTAAGAACACAGGTAAGCTACCCGGGGGCAATCGCCATTGCATAAGTCTTCCACCCATGTGGACCGTTTCATATTTCATCGACCAGTTTGCTTAAGTCTTCAAACCCCCCCCATCTCTCTTGGCCAAGACGAGACATAAAAAGCGGAAGAGAGGTATTTACAGGCAAGGTTCTTTTATTATCCACTCTCCATCTGATAAGCGTGTTTGCTCTTTTGTGTCTGGGGCCACTCTTAACACACTGATAAGGGGAGCATCGGTCTAACAATGTACAATATACAGTATACTGTATTGTTTTACATGTAGGGGTTACAAGCAATAGAGGGAAGGACGTAAAAGATAAAAGGCAAGGGAAAAAAAACATTAATGCAGATGTATTCCAGTATATCCTGCCCTTGTTTGGTCATAATATGTCACAAGTTTTCCAAGCTTTCCAACATATCCAAATATATGCAAAGCCTCTGTTTCATTTTCAGTGATACATTCTCAACATTTACTAAGATAGAATAACCTTAAAAATAACTGCTTTTATCAACATTGTCATATATATTTGCCCTAGGCAAAAAAAAGAATGTGTTGCCTTCACTACTGACGGCTATATCAGTCTGCTAAAACAGGACTAGTAAAGGCCCGATGGACAACTTTATTTTTATTTTTTTAGGTTGTGGTGCAGAACTCTCTGCACCCCTACTTCCTGCGGCTACGGCCCGAGGAGAAAACATAATAATAAGTAATGGATGTCATCCAAAAAGTGGCAGATATTTAGCAAGGCACTCACAGTAAATCTCCCCTATACAGCAAACCATACAGTAACAATGAGAGGATATCAAAAACAATTGCCGTCACACATATTCCTATGTGTGTATATGTTCTGTCAATGCCTTGTTGACAGCCTCTTGGAAGCCCCACAGTTTTACCATTTCAAAGCCTTTTCACTGTGGCGTTCCAGTTGCGTTATACCTGTAATCACATTTCACAAATTAATTTTTAGAAAATAGATTTTGCCGGGTGTCCCCAAAGGATGGTTCCCGGGGGAAATAACGACTCCCAGTGCTGACATCAACAACGTGTTTCCCATTGATCAAACAGGGGCCTATATTGGACTTCCTTCCTTGATGCCTGCTGCTCACATGTGACCAGTTATTCTGTTAGCTTTCCACATATTTACAAAATGGCGCAGCACACACTCTTAGAAAATGTACTATCTAGAACCTAAAAGGGTTATTCAGCTGTCCCCATAGGGGAACCCTTTGAAGAACCCTTTTTGGTTCCAGGTAGAAAACCTTGAACCAAACATGGTTCTCCTATGGGGACAACTAAAGAACCCTTTTGGAACCCATTTTTCTAAGAGTGCAGAGACCAAAGGGCATTTCTGTGTATTGAGACATGCCTCCCACTTCCTCTAACTGGTGAGACAAATAAAATACGAGACTCAAGGGAGAATGTGTGGTAGTGGTTTCATAGCTTTTATTATGGAGTTTGCTTGAATTTCCCTCCAGTATGCTGGTCGGGAAGAGGTGTATTTTGTTGTCGTGACATCAACCGCAGCATATTTAATTGAATGTTGAAGTGGAAATGTGGAATTAACTTTTGAATATGGAGTCATGCTAAATTGAACACAGTACAAAGCAACCCTTTCTGAATTTGTGCCACACTGTTTCCCATTTTGGGTTCTTGTACAAAGAGAACAACAAGGACAGCAACAACGGAAAACAAATGCCTAATTCTCTTTCTCCGTTATCATTTTCAGAGTCAGCATGAAACGGTACTCCTCCAAGAGGATAGACCATGTAAAATTTATGAGAAGTAATGTTTTATGGGGTTGTATTTCTTTCAGATGAACAGATGGTTCTTTGAAACACTTGGCTTCCAAAAGCATAGAAATGAAAATTAAACCAAATCGAAAGCAGTTCACAACTATACATTGGTTACCTGAATTAACTTTCACTGTAAAAATTTAACATTTTGTTTCTAAACTTATTTTGAGCCATTTGTGTTATCAAATGTGGCAAACGTACAGTGTCAAAAAACACATTCCAATAATGACATCAAATAAGTGTGTTTTACTTATTTGGTGACGTGTATATATTTAGTATAGTTTTATCTAAAAGGATAACTTTTTTAAATGTTTCACTATTTTTATGAAATTCATTGAGGAGGATGGTCCTCCCCTTATATACACTACCATTCAAATGTTTGGGGTCACTTAGAAATGTCCTTGTTTTTGAAAGAATAGCACATTTTTGGTCCATTAAGATAACATCAAATTGATCAGAAATACAGTGTAGACATTGTTAATGTTGTAAATTACTATTGTAGCTGGAAACGACAGATTTTTTATTGAATATCTACATATTTTTTTAAATTTGTTATTTTTTCACCTTTATTTAACCAGGTAAGCCAGTTGAGAACAAGTTCTCATTCACAACTGCGACCTGGCCAAGACAAAGCAAAGCAGTGTGACAAAAACAACAACACAGAGTTACACATGGGATAAACAAACGTACAGTCAATAACACAATAGAAAATCTATGTACAGTGTGTGCAAATGTAGTAAGATTAGGAAGGTAGGGCAATAAGTAGGCCATAGGGGCGAAATAATTACAAATTAGCATTAACACTGGAATGATAGATGTGCAGATGATGTGCAAATAGAGATACTGGGGTGCAAATGAGCAAAAATAATAAATATTGGGATGAGGTAGTAGGGTGGGCTATTTACAGATGGGCTGTATACAGGTACAGTGATCGATAAGCAGCTCTGACAGCTGATGCTTAAAGTTATTGAGGGAGATGGTAGTCTCCAGCTTCAATGATTTTTGCAATTCGTTCCAGTCATTGGCAGCAGAGAACTGGAAGGAACGGCGGCCAAAGGAGGTGTTGACTTTGGGGATGACCAGTGAAATATACCTGCTGCAGCGGATGCTACGGATGGGTGTTGCTATGGTGACCAGCGGGGATTTTTGCAGGGATTTACCTAGTAAAGACTTATAGATGACCTGGAGCCAGTGGGTTTGGCAACGAATATGTAGTGAGGGCCAGCCAACGAGAGCGTACAGGTCGCAGTGGTGGGTAGTATAGACTACATCCAATTTGCTGAGTAGAGTGTTGGAGGCTATTTTGTATATGAATAGGCGTACAGAGGCCCATTATCAGCAACCATCACTCCTGTGTTCGAATGGCACGTTGTGTTAGCTAATCCAAGTTTATCATTTTAAAAGGCTAATGGATCATTAGAAAATCTTTTTGCAATTATATTAGCACACCTGAAAACTGTGACAGGTGTTTTGCGGGTACTATTTAATGAAGCTGCCAGTTGAGGACTTTTGAGGCGTCTGTTTCTCAAACTAGATACTGTAATGTACTTGTCCTCTTGCTCAGTTGTCCCACTCCTCTTTCTATTCTGGTTAGAGCCAGTTTGCGCTGTTCTGTGAAGGGAGTAGTACACAGCGTTGTATGTGATCTTCAGTTTCTTGGCAATTTATCACATGGAATAGCCTTCATTTCTCAGAACAATAATAGACTGACGAGTTTCAGAAGAAAGTTATTTGTTTCTGGCCATTTTGAGCCTGTAATCGAACCCACAAATGCTGATGCTCCAGATACTCAACTAGTCTAAAGAAGGACAGTTTTATTGCTTCTTTAATCAGCACAACATTTTTCAGCTGCGCTAACATAATTGCAAAAGGGCTTTCTAATGATCAATTAGCCTTTTAAAATTATAAACTTGGATTAGCTAACACAACTTGACATTGAAACACAGGAGTGATGGTTGCTAATAATTGGCCTCTGTACGCCTATTTAGATATTCAATTAAAAATCTGCTGTTTCCAGCTTCAATAGTCATTTATAACATTAACAATGTCTACACTGTATTTCTGATCAATTTATGTTATTTCAATAGACAAAAAACTTTTGAACGGTAGTGTACATATATTTAAAGGTAGGTTATGTTTTTATTTATTTATTTTATTTAGCCTTTATTTAACTAGGCAAGTCAGTTAAGAAAAAAATCGTATTTACAATGACGGCCTACCCCGGATCCAGGGTCTGTAGTGACGCCTTTTGCACTGAGATGCAGTGCTTTAGACTGCTGTGCCACTTGGGAGCCCTGTGCACTAAGACACAGGCTGCCTACAGTACATCCCAGTTGTCAGAACAAGCAAACAAACCTAGTTTGAAAAATATAGGAATATCTGTTAAATATATTAAATGTTATTATATTTTTGCTTAGCATCATCTTTTGTTGGGCTATGCGAGGCCAATTGCTCAAGTTCTGATTATATAATTTACAATAAGTGTAATATAATCTTAGAAATGTATCCATGTGTTCAAGGCTCAAATGTTACTTTTTTCATGTCAGCAGGGCTTTTTATAGTGAGATGGAGATCCCACATCCCCTCCCTCCTGCCCCCACACACATCCTTTGTTGAATCAACACCGTATCTCAAGGGTTTAATTATTTGAAAGTGGAGGAACCATAAAAAGAGGGCTGTCTTGATGCATACTGGCCTGCATCAATCTAATAAAACAATGCCAGTCAAGTACGGGAGATCACCAAACCATAGGTGTAAGTGAAGGTCATATAAAACATTTTTTTGTTTTTCTAGTGAGTCCTTATGTATGGGTGTCAAATTCCCACATTTAACCAGTAGGTAGCTAAGGATATGGAACTTTTCTTGGGTGAAATGTGAGGTACATTGTGGATAACAAGAATAGGATATGAGGCAAGATGTTAGAGCTTCCCATATTCATTATAGAGGCAAGACACTTTATAGCCCACATAGTGCTGACAACTCAAATGCTGTATCTCACTGTATCTGCAAGTCTTAGCTGAGGCAAAACATCTCTGTGAGACTGTAGTGTGTCTTTGGTCTCCTCATGTTGAGGCATCTGTTTGATGGTGATTGCAGTGAAAGGGCAAAAGGCATTTAATTTCATGAGTTTATTTCAGGACACCACAAGTTTTGTGGTGTCGCGATGACATCAACCAATTCATAAAATAACCCCAGACTAAAATACTATTGCAATTAGCATTAATTAAACCTCACCCAGAAAAGATGGATTACCAACAAAAATGACTATAATATATGACACAATGCATTATCAGGAAAAAATATATATTTCTTTGATGTATACTTTATATACTGTATTTTCATGGGCAGTTTTCACATTCATTAATATTTAACCACACACAGTCTATCTGACCTAATAAATGTGGTAACGTGCTTCTTATTCTCAGCGTGGAGATTTGTGTGCGATTACAAAGAAAGATGAAAGTAAAACAACATCTTATTATTCATCTGTTTTCGGTCTAAAGTGGCCTCCTCATTAATCCCGGCTAATTATGGCTGTAACACTTTGGAGAGTCGACAGGAAAACATGCTTTGAGTAAGAAACAAAGCAAACAACCGGCTGTGTAATTTGCACTGAGAAGAGATGCCCTAGATAACATACTGTTGGAGCTTGTTTGTGTTTTTTGTGACCCATGAGAGGATGTTGTAATATACTTAAAATACTTTGACACTACTTTTAAACACAAAACACCTTTCTCCAAAACTATTTACTCTTAAGGACATAACAAACATTTGAGAAGAGTTGCTATGGCAACAACACATTTATTGAAGGCCATTTGATACTTAAATGTTAAAAGCAAACAGGTAAGTTAATGGTTAAACCACAGTGTACGACAACATGTCACTTCAACGCCATAGGATTTTCAATAGCCACTTAATGCCACCATTGTCGCTGCATTGAATCAGAGTGTTATTAAGACTCAAATATTTTCTCACTTTACTTCAAGCACCAAGCTTTTGTGAGTACATCAAGGGTAATTATTTGGTTCATTATGCTTTAAGCACATCAAGGTTGCATGTTATTGGGTTCACTTACATGTATATATTGTTTGTCTATTTTCACTGATGAAAGAGTCAACATCCGATCATCAATTATTTTAACACATTGACTCATAAACACTCAAAGACCTGTTTTCATCAGCTGCTCCATCTTACAGGATATATACAACTATAATGCTAACTATTGTCAAAATAACCCATTTACTTTGAGATCTTGATATCCACATGCTGTTACTTGCTCTTGAATAGCACCTCACAGTAGCTACTTACAGTAGTTTGCTTGTGGAACAATGTGACAAACTGTTGAGATACCAAAGCTCAAATGGTTAAAGTACGGTAACATTAATTGTATACATCTCAAATGTATTGGTCACATACACATGTTTAGCAGATGTTATTGTGGGTGTAGCGAAATGCTTGTGCTTCTAGCTCCGAAAGTGCAGTAATATCTAACATGCAATATCTAACAGTTTGATAACATATACCCAAATACACATAAATCTAAGAAAGGAATGGATTGAGAATATACACAGTACATATATTTCAGGACGGCATTGGACTAAGATACAGTAGCAAGCTTTATAGTACACAGTATACACATAAGAGATGGGTGATGCAGTTTGTAAATACGATTAAGTGACTAAGATACCGAAGAATAGTGTAGAGTACAGTTTAAACATATGACATGAGTAATGCAAGATACAGAAACTATTATAGTGTTTCATTTCCTTAAAGTGGCCTGTGATTTCTAATCAGTGTCTATAGGCAGCCGCCTCTGATGCGCTAGTGATTGCTGTTTAGCAGTCTGATGGCCGTGAGATAGAAGCTGTTTTTCAGTCTCTCGGCCCCAGCTTTGATGCAACAGTACTGACCTCGCCTTCTGGATGATAGCGGGGTGAACAGGCAGTGGCTCGGGTGGTTGATGTCTTTGATGATCTTTTTGGCCTTCCTGTGGCAACGAGTGCTGTAGGTGTCCAGGAGGGAGGGAAGTTTGCCCCCAGACCACACAACCCTCTGGAGAGCTTTGTGGTTACGGGCAGTGCAGTTGCCGTACCAGGCGGTGATGCAGCCCTAAAGGATGCTCTTCATTGTGCATCTGTAGAAGTTTGTGAGGATTTTGGGTGATAAGACAAATTTCTTCAGCCTTCTTTGGTTGAAGAGGCGCTATTGCGCCTTCTTCACCACACTGTCAGTGTGGGTTGACTATTTTAGTTTGTCAGTGATGTGTTCGCCGAGGAACTTGAAGCTTTCCACCTTCTCCACTGCGGTCACATCAATGTGGATCGGGGGGTGCGTCCTCTGCTGTTTCCTGAAGTCCACGATCATCTCCTTAGTTTTGCTTATGTTGAGTGAGGTTATTTTCCTGGCCCCACACTCCCAGAGTCCTCACCTCCTCCCTGTAGTCTCATCGTTGTTGGTAATCAAGCCTACTACTGTTGTGTCGTCTGCAAACTTGATGATTGAGTTGGAGGCGTGCTTGGCCACGCAGTCATGGGTGAACAGGGAGTACAGGAGGGGGCTGAGCACACACCCTTGTGGGGCCCCAGTGTTGAGGATCAGCAAGGAGGAGGTGTTGTTTCCTACATTCACCACCTGGGGGCGACCCGTCAGGAAGTCCAGGATCCAGTTGCACAGGGTGGGGTTCAGACCCAGGGCCTCTAGCTTGATGATGAGCTTGGAGGGTACTATGGTGTTGAATGCTGAGCTATAGTCAATGAACAGCATTTTTACATAGGTATGCCTCTTATCCAGATGGGTCAGGGCTGTGTGTAATGTGTTGGTGATTGCATCATCTGTGGGACAATAAGCAAATTGAAGGGGGTCTAGGGTGGCAGGTAAGGTGGAGGTAATATGATCCTTGACTAGTCTCTCAAAGCACTTCAGGATGACAGAGGTGAGTGCTACGGGGTGATAGTCATTTAGTTCAATTACCTTTGCTTTCTTAGGTACACGGACAATGGTGGCCATCTTGAAGCATGTGGGGACAACAGACAGGGAGAGGTAGAGATTGAATATATTTATAAACACAACAGCCAGCTGGTCTGCGCATGCTCTGAGGACGCGGCTAGGGATACCATCTTGTCCAGTAGCCTTGCGATGGTTAACATGCTTAAATGACTTACTCTGGTCAGCCACTGAGAAGGAGAGCCCACAGTCCTTGGTAGCGGGATCCGTCGGTGGCACTGTATTATCCTCAAAGCGAGCAAAGAAGGTATTCAGCCTGTCTGGAAGCAAGACGTCGGTGTCTGCGATGTTGCTTGTTTTCCTTTTATAATCTGTGATTGTCTGTAGACCCTGCCACATGTGTCTCATGTCTTAGCCATTGAAATGTGACTCAACTTAATCCCCATACCTACATTTAGCCTGCTAGATTGCATTGCGGAGGAAATAACTGCACTGTTTGTATTCTTCCATATTCCCAGTCTTCTTGCCCCGGTTAAATGTGGTAGTTCGCACTTTCAATATGTCGATATTATTATCTGAAGCTAACCTGAACATATCCCAGTCCACGTGATCAAAACAATCTTGAAGAGTGGATTCCGATTGGTCAGACCAGCGTTGAATAGCCCTAACTACGGGTGTTTCCTGTTTGAGTTTCTGCCTATAGGAGGGGAGGAGCAAGATGGAATCGTGGTCTGATTTGCCGAATGGTGGGCGGGGGAGGGCCTTATATGAATTTTGGAAGGAAGTGTAACAATGGTCCAATGTGTTTGCCCCGCGAGTACGACAGTCGATGTGTAAAACAGTGGGCAGCCGGAGGCGACCCAGGACGAGCCAATGAGCTGAACCAACTTTTTAACAGGTTCGATACTGGCCCTGTCCACATCCCCTCCAGCTCCCCGGCCACACACCCTCACGGCTGTCCCACCCCCACTTTGCTCCCAAAACCTCTGTTGAGACAATCAGCGACCCACCTCCCCACCTCCGCCCATGCTCCCTCTGGACTGATCTGCAACACCTCCCTTCCCCCCACCTCTGGACTGATCCTCAAAAACCCCCTTCCCCCCACCTCCCAACCTGGGCTGGCTTTCACCATCAACCAAGTGAAGAGAGAGCTGGAGAGACTACATCAGTGGAAAGCGGCAGGCCCTGATGGCATCAGCCCAAGGGTGCTTAGGGTCTATGCTGACAAACTGTGTGAAATATTCCAGCGCCGCTTCAACCTTAGCCTGAGCCTGGAAAGGGTCGCTGTGCTGTGGAAAACATCCTGCCTGGTCCCAGTGCCAAAGAAAGCACACCCCACTTTCCTGAATGACTTCAGACCTGTAGCGCTAACATCCCACATCATGAAGACCCTGGAAAGGTTAGTCCTCACTCCCCCCAGACCCCTGGTGTGTACATCACTGGACCCCCTGCAGTTCGCATATCAGCGCAACATCGGGGTGGATGATGCAATCGTCTACCTTCTGCAGAAGGCCTACTCTCACCTGGACAACGCAGGTTGCACTGTGAGGGTTATGTTTTTTGACTGTACAAAAAGGGCCAGAGCCGACTCAGGTCCTTCAACATGTGCAGTAAACTACTGTGTTTGAGTAGGCTAAATTTGCTAGCTCATTAGTGAAAGTGAAAGTGAAAAGAATATAACGAAATATAGCTCTCTATTTCACTCTCTGTTGTGGCTACTGCAGACCTTCATTACAAAACAGTGTTTTAATAAATTATTTGGTGACATTAATATATTTATTATAGTTTTATGTAAAAATGAACACTGTTAATTCTTCAATATTTATATTTTTATGAAATTCACTGAGGAGGATGGTCCTCCACTTCCTCCTCTGAGGAGCCTCCACTGCCTGAATAGTATACAGGACCAGGCACCCTAATAGGTTGTTTATCCTCTCCAAAGTAATAATGAAAATGGCAGTATTTTCAAAACTATAGTCTTTTTGTTTGAAATGGCTATCCATGATTTAACCTGAGACTTACAAACGGAGGTGACCAAGAACCAGATGGTCACTCTGACAAAGCTCCAGAATGCTCTGTATTCTTACAATTTTTTATTTTTCTTTGCTATATTTCTTACTTTTGAACTCTGCATTGTAGGGAAAGGTCTCGTAAGTAAGCATTTCACAGGTAAAGTCTAGACCTGTAGTATTCGGTGAATTTGATTTGGGGTACATGGTTAAAAAATAAATAAAAAAGCTCTTCAGTAAGCCTGTATTTAGAAAACAGGCTTTTTCCTGATTTATTGATGTTCAGTCTTGCATGCATGTTACAGCTCCACATTTCAGATATACTCTGCCCCAGAAGATGTTATGTTATATCACCCTTTCAGAACATCAACCCTCCTTTTGAGGCACTCCTCTTCTCCATTCTACAGCAGATTTCAAGATTTGACCCAGTTTCCACAAAGGTTCTCTTCTGGGACACAACCTAGAAGTGTCATTTACCAGAACCAGAATAATAGCGCCCTCACTCTGGCAATAAAACCAAGTAATTAGTTTGGTTTAGTTTAGGAAAAATTGCACATACATTCATAATTGCACGTTACATTTGTGAGAAATATTTTGTAATGAACTTGGACAATGGCCACAACGATCAAAATCACACCCTTGAAATGTTTCACCTGTCTGTGTGCTTGTCTCCACCCCCCTCCAGGTGTCGCCCATCTTCCTCATTAGCCCCTGGGTACTTTAACCTGTGTTCTATGTTTGGCTGTTGCCAGTTCGTTTTGCTTGTTGAAGCCTACCAGAGGTTTTCCCCTTTGCTCCTGCATTGCTATTTGTGACTATCTCCTAGATTTTCCTGGTTTTGACCCCTCCTGCCTGCCCTGACCCCGAGCCTGCCTGACATCTTGTACCTTTACCCCACTACTCTGGATTACCGAACTCTGCCTGCCCTGACCCCAAGCCTGCCTGAGGTCTTGTACCTATACCCCACTACTCTGGATTACCGAACTCGCCGCTGACCTGTCTTTTGCCTACCCCTGTTATGATAATAAACATTTGTTATTCCGACTTTGTCTGAGCCTGGGTCTTTCCTTCGAACAGATCTTAAGTATGTTGATATCTAATTTTTTTTAAGGATAATTACGCTAAGTTATACCATTGTTGAATACTTGTTTCTGATTGGCTTGAATGGCATTCTAAAGTGTGCATTATTTCCATATAACGCACAGTATTTTTGCACGTTAAGAGTTAAAATGTTATAGCTCATTCTTACATGTTCTTTATTTGAGCTGCTTTAGAAAGCAAAAGTCAAATTGAAAACATTATTGGGAGCGTTGAATTTCGATTCCTAATAGCAAGCTAGGACGGATGGTTTGGTTAGCTAAACTAGCAAGTCTGTCTGTTTGGTTACCAAGGCACTGTCACTGTCTCTATCTAGTAAGCTTGCTAGCTACTTCAGCAGATGTTGAACACATTTCTATATGCAAATGAACTAATTTTAGTGGCATTATAGCCATAAAAGAGATAATCAACTTGTGGCTCTCTAAGCGTTCTCTGGAAAATAGCGCGTCGTGGAACACACCTTCCACGTTGTTCTTTATTTTCCCCTAAGCCATAAAACTGCTGAACAATTAATCAAATGGCCACCCAGACTATTTACATTGAATAAGTTCTACACCTGTTGTATTCGGCGCATGTGACAAATACACATTTATTTGACTTGAAATAAAGCAAATAAGACACGTTATGGATGTTTCTTGAAATGTAAAAGCTTTTTGGGGAGCCTGAACCTATTAGCCAAACTCTGTGCGTTTGTAAGTCTCAGGTTAAATCAATGATAGCCATTTCAAACGAAAAGCTTGGCTGAACCCAAAAAAACTAGTTTTGAAAAGACTGCCATTTTCATTATTACTTTTGAGAGGAAAAGCAACCTATTAGGGTGCCTGGTCCTGTATACTATTCAGGCAGTGGAGGCTCCTCAGAGGAGGAAGTGGAGGACCATCCTCCTCAGTGAATTTCATAAAAATGTAAATAGTGAAGTGTTAACAAAGTGTTCATTTTTACATAAAACTATAATAAATATATGAATGTCACCAAATAATTTATTAAAGCACTGTTTTGCAATGAAGGTCTGCAGTAGCCACAACAGAGAGAGAAAGAGAGAGCTATATTTCGTTATATTCTTTTCACTTTTATTTCCTTAGCTAGCTAATAAAAAAGTATCAAAATACAAGATGTCTGCAGTGCAAAAAAGCTATAAATAGACATTGCATAGTATGGGTGGATGGCTGAATATGTACACTATACATTGGTGGATGGTTCATGGTTACCTATACTATACAGGTCGATGGCAGAGAAATACTTAAATAACTAAAAGTGCGTATGATATAAGTGAGGGTAATAATAGTTTGCTTAATATACAGACTGGTTAAATGGTAAGTGAATATTTTGCATGGTTACATTAACTGTACAAGTAAATGACAGGAATAGATACTTAAATAGCTAAATGTGTGTATTGTAATTTAGGTTAATAGTACTTCATGATTGTAGCGGGTGTACTAACGCGGTAGTTCTAGTAGCTATGTTGACTATGACGTTAGCTAATATGGTGACAATGATGTAGGCTGTGTGTAGCAGTTGCCGGTTATGTTATGAAGGCTTGGCTTGGAAAAGTTTTTTTGTATTGTCACAGACAGCTGTTGTGTTATGCATCGAAGTCCATAAGCGAAGGGGAAAGGTGAGAGGAGGAGAGCGTGTAGATGCGAGAAATAAATACACAACGAGCAAAGTTATCATGCTGTTTGTATGTGGCTGCTATGAAAGTGAACTGTGTGTGCGGGCGATCAGTGGTGTATTCATTCCGCCAATTCTGTTGAAAAACATTTTTTTAACCGAAGCAAGCGGAACAAACCAGGAATAAATATACCTGAATTTGTCCAATAGAAACTCTCGTTTGCAACTGTTTGGGCTAATTATTACACCCTAGATCAGCTAGATGCAGTCAAGAATGTGCAAGGCGGTATTGAGTGTGTCACTGTCTGTCACCTTGTGCATCTACGTTGTACATTTTTATTCGTAGGTTGTAGCAACCTCAATGGGTATAGGGTACATTTGAGTATCACGTCGTAGCCGAAACCTATCGATGTTACATTGAGCTGGGTGAATGAAACATGAATGACAGTCATCCAATATGCTGTAAAATAAATAAATCCATGTTCATAAAAAATAATTGTCATCCCTAATCTTAAACTGCACCGACCACCACTGTATTCAGGCTACCTGTAATTATGCAATTCTAAGGTTTGCCTTCTGTTGAAATTTTAGAAGCATTCCAGATGACAACAAATGTTTTATGATAGGTAAAATAAAGCCTACACTCTAACATACTGTATAGACTGTAACAATAAGTATTAACATGGTTTCATTTGGAAATTGCTTTATTTGTGTTTGCACAGGAATACCTTTTAAGAATTCAAACTGAAAGAGTAAAACAATAAAACCCAATGTTTTAGGCTCAGTTATCATGAAACACGTCAATTCTGCTCTTCATTTGGGCAGTTCTTTGCAAAAGTGATATATTTGGTATTTTAGAAGTAAATAGCTATTTTTGCCCCTAGCTGTTCAACTATGAAATTGTGATGTAGACGTTCTCAAGGGAAGGGTTCGGTATGAAATACACGACCTGCTAGATGTGCTGGGTGGCACCAACTCAAGGCTTACTTTAAAAGCAAGTGATAGCAAGCTTTATTTGGCAATGGTCTTGGTAAGTGGAGTGTGACCATATATTTAGCATGATGCTTCTTTGACTAGAATATTGACGTTAGACACATTTCCGCATATGACCAAATTAAATGTTTTGCTTACCGTTTCATACACATCGACAGTATGTGCTTTTACCAAGAAAATAAAAACGACATGTAGGCTATGACGATTATACACTTATATTCGTAGCTACATGATCTGTAAAAATAAATAGATGACAATGGTGGTCATGTCAAGTCTGGGTATTATTTCCTAGTTGTTATGATGGGGGGAGCAGTATGCTAAAACAGCTTATTGGTCCATGGTTGTGAGCTCAAATCCATGGGGCAGATATATACTGTATATATTTGTTCAAATCCTTTATTTACTACTCATCCCGTGCCCACACACTTCTAATTCTGAAAAATGAAAGCATACCTGTTAGAGGGGTGGCCTTGATAGTAGTTGAAGATGTGTATACAGTAGCCATTGGAAAAAGAGCTTCTGCGTGAATACTGCAATGCGGGTTGGATTGAATTGAGCTTCTAGTCTTTATTTTCTCAAGGTGATGATTGCATTTTTCTTTCTAAAACAATACCTCAATAAATGTGAGTTCACATTTCAAAGATTTTTATTGCGCGCACATTTTTTACAATTTTAAGGGGTTGGGCAAAGGTTGAAATGAAGGTTGAGAGTTACCCGTTAAAGTACATGTGGTTATTATTAATTGGGATGTTGTTATCATGATGACAATTTAGTACAAGTTGTGTATAAGTAACAAAACACATGTAGGCTTATTGGTCTTTGAGGATAATGTGAGATTTCCTTGCAACAATACGGATTTATGAGGACATGGAAAGAGCAGTGGGGCAAGGACTCAACCTTTGGGTACACCAGTCCGGCCTATTATATATTGAGATATAAAAGCAGAGCATTGATTTTCAGCTGATTCTGTGAATTGATATGCTTGTAATGAACACAATTCAATGGTACTTTACATCCTTATAGTTGACCAGTTGAATCCAGGTGAACAATTGAGACATGGATTGTGTATGTGTGCCATTCAGAGGGTGAATGGGCAAGACAAAAGATTAAAACGAAAATGTATATTCATCATCTCCAGCACCACTCCAACATGAACATGTATGAAAGAACGGTCCATCAAGAACGGACCATCACCCAGCCAACTTGACACAACTATGAGAAGCATTGGAGTCACCATGGGCCAGCATGCCTGTTGGACTCTTTCGAACACATTGTAGAGTCCATGCCTCGATGAATGGAGACTGTTCTGAGGGAAAAAGGGGTGCAACTCAATATTAGGAAGGTGTTCTTAAGGTTTTGTACACTTAGTGTAATTGGCATTTAATCCATTGATTGCTCATTTAAAAACATTTGCAAATGGCCCAGTCCAGTACCTAAATGTCTGTCTGTTTAGATTGTTTTTATATTGTATGCGTTGGACTTATTTTAGCTAAACAGAGACAGCTGAAATTAACACAATACATCATGCGAGCGACTAGAATTGCACAAAATCGTGTTTCATTAATATAATTCCCTATTATCTAGATTTTCTCTTTCGTTCACAATAGAGAAGAGGTATTTGCTTCCTGAGAGAGGTGAGGATTTTATGTATTTGTTTGTGGGAAAGGTAGAAACATTGCATTTTCCAAAGAGCTGACAAATTCAAATACAGTTTAGAGTTCCCTGATAATTAGATGATACAGCTCAGTGATGCACAACATTGTTTGGCCCCCTGGGGTATTTTCCAATTGTCATCAGCAACATGGGCATAAAGTGATACTGTCATGGCATTGTCATGCTAGACTCATCCTAAATGTCAAATTGGTTTTATTTCCGTTCATTAAATCTAAAATTGTTGTTCTGATTGGCCATTTCGGAGGATGTGAACATACCATAATGTTTCTTCGGATGTGGGAAAGTGGGAAAGTTGTGCAAATAAGTGGGCCAAATTTATTTGCTTAATTATCCAATCAGTGACAGAAAGTGCATTCGAAAATGTTTGACAAAATAACTTGTGACTGAGAATGCCAGTCATTATTTGTTTGACTGACATGATCTATGTAATTGGCATTGCATCAGACTCCCAAAATATTCAAGTGCCCAAAATCATGTTGAAATCCTCTGACAGGATTAAGAATCACAATGTGTTTGCTATGGAAGCATATCATGTGATTAGAGCCACAATGACTAAAAGATTATGTCCTTTGAATAAAGGGTTTTTATTGTGTGTACCAATGCATTCTATACAAAACATTACAGGGAAAAGTGTCCCTACATTTAGAAAAAGGGTTCCTCGGCTGTCCCCAGAGGAAAACCCTTTTTTGGTTCCAGGTAGTTTACCTTTTTGGTTCCAGGTAGAACTCTTTTGCGTTCCATGTACAACCCATCTGTGTAAAGGGTTCTACATGGAACTCATAAGGATTCTACCTGGAAGCAAAATGGTTCTACCTGGAACCAAAAATGGTTCTTCAAAGGGTTCTCTGATGGGGAGCCCTTTACCGAAGAACCCTTTACGGTTCTAGATAGCACCTTTTTTTCTAGGAGTGTATAGTCCATGGATCCATTTGGCAGTTGTATGACCCCAGTTGGCCAGTTGGGGTTTGTCAGATGTGGAACAATTTTTACAGAGGTATTATATTAATACATTTTCCTATGTAGGACATAATAGCACAACATCAATGGCTTTGCATTTCCTTACCTACTGAACTCTACTTGTTCGCACATCTCTGCATTATCTTCTGGACTGAAGAGGGTTACAAGTAGAACACATCTATATTATGATTCACAGTACGTTACAATATCTTGGCATGCTAAAAAGCAGCACAAAGACTACACTATATCTTGGTTATACTACCAAAGAGAACATTTCAAGTTTCTAGTCTGTGAGGGAGCAAATAGCCTTGTCTGCATCTCCAACGCACAGTATCAACCGTTTGTCGTCACAAGGGCAAAATGTAATACCTTCGTCTTCATCAGGCTAAATATCCAGATACCCACGACGAAACACACAGCAGGAGATAAATAGACAGACGGGTAATTTTCTGAAGTGACACCATAAATGTATTAAGCACTCTTTTTCTGTACAGGAGGAAAACTGTGTTTTGCGGTGCTAGCTGTACAGATAGAGGCAGCCCCTACATGTTTTCTGCATGAATACACTTGTGCATGCAGGGACATCAGAGCTGGCATAGGATAGTGTAGCTAATGTGATTGCAGGGCATTAAGTAGAGGTTAGTCATGCTGGTCAATCTCAATGGGGGAGTCTCATTTCTTAGGATAATGACATTAGAATTGGAATGTGTGTGTTTCAGAGCTATAAATAATCCAATGACCTGATAGAAAATAGTGGTTGACCTATTATAAGCCAAAAGCTACAAGGTACAAACAACTATTTGCTCATTTTTAAGGTAAATGTCAACATTAGCATTGTCTAGCATTTTCTTTTTAATTGAAGGCAATGTTTTATTCCTATTTAGCTTGCATCTGTTAATATGATACAATGTGACAATGCTGCAACTCTAGTATGACAGCAATTGTAATATGACAGGTACTGCATAAATTTACTTTCCCAATGCGTGTTAAGCTTTATATTATTAATCCACTACATCTGTCCAATTAAGTATGATAGATTGTTAAGTCAACACTAACTGACACATCAGATCTGTTTTGGACAGAATGCATTCCATTTTGTATGAGTTTGTTTTTGAAGAACAGGCAAGTTTGAACGTACAGCTCCAGAACTCTTAATTAGCGTTCACACTTCGCCACTCGAGTCTGCCAAATTAAATAAATAACTACAAAGTAATTTGAGAAATTCATCTGCCACCCCGCCGAGTGATGCTGCTGCATACACTTTACCCATTCACATTTTGAAAGATTACTTCTCATTTCGTACAAGTGGATTTGCACTTGTACTGAATGTAGATGTAGACCAACCACTGCAGTGTGCAAACCCGTCTTCCTCCCTTTTCCATATTTATTACAGACACAAAAACTCATCCCGCTGGTGAAAAAGACAGATGTGGAGGTCCTGGGCTGGCGTGGTTGCACGTGGTCTGCGGTTGTGAGCCCGGTTGGACGTACTTCCAAATACTCTAAAACGACGTTGGAAGTGGCTTATGGTAGAGCAATTAACATTCAATTATCTGTCAACAGCTCTATTGGACATTCCTGCAGTCAAGATGCCAATTGCACACTGTGGAATTGTGTTGTGTGAAAAACTGCACATTTTAGAGTGGCCTTTTTTGTCCCCAGCACAAGGTGCACCTGTGTAATAATCATGCTC
The DNA here is from genome assembly GCA_023634145.1 of Thymallus thymallus. Lineage (NCBI taxonomy): Eukaryota > Metazoa > Chordata > Actinopteri > Salmoniformes > Salmonidae > Thymallus > Thymallus thymallus. The sequence goes on from CM042423.1 coordinate 12,126,102, forward strand.
TTAAGGATACATCCCGCCATCGGGACGGTTGAGCTAACGTATGCTAATGTGATTAGCATGACGTTGTAATTAACAAGAACATTTCCCAGGATGTAGACATTTCTTATATAGGCAGAAAGTTTAAATTCTTGTTAATCTAACTGCACTGTCCAATTTACAGTAGCTATTGCAGTGAAATAATACCATGCTATTGTTTGAAGAGAGTGCACAGTTTTGTACTTGAAAATGTATCAATAAACCAACAGGCACATTTGGGCAGTCTTGATACAACATTTTGAACAGTAATGCAATGGGTCATTGGATCAGTCTAAAACTTTGCACATATACTGCTGCCATCTATTGGACAAAATCTAAGTTGTGCCTGGACTCCTAAGTAATATTATGACCTTTCACTTGCGTTTCAAAGATGATTTGACAATTTACCAGATTGAAAAAAAGTGTCCGATCGTTAATTAACTTCTTGATATGCCACATCTGTCAGGTGGATGGATTATCTTGGCAAAGGAGAAATGCTCACTAGCAGGGATGTAAACTAATTTGTGCACACCATTTCAGAGAAATAAGCTTTTTGTGCGTGTGAAAAAATTCAGGGATCTCAACACTTTACATGCTTCGTACATTTTTTTGGTTCAGTATAGCTTCATTCTTTTGTATTTTATTCCTCTTACTCTTCATCATTGGAAAGGTCAAAAGCAAGATAGTGTTGAGCATTTCAAGGCACATGACAAAGACAATTTGATCTGATTTGAGTCATTGTTATATCATTAGTGTTCAAATGGATGGCATTGATTAAAAACTGCAGCACAAACAATTTCCTATGTTTAGACTTGGACACAACTCCTATGCTCTATGTGTGCATATATTCGCTTATTGAAATAAGACCATACAGCTCAAAAGCACTTTCCACTTGTTGTTGACTTCATTGGTCTAAAACTTTAGGCTGCAGTTAGATGGGGGCATTGTGTTTGCACCAGTGGGTGGGACCTCTGAGTCCAACAGCTGACTTGATGTGTTGTATCAGCCGCAGGCAAGCAGAAGGACTAATAATTGTAGTTTAAAAAATATATATATATACTGTATATATTATCACTCTACAGTAGATGTTAATATCACAATGTGATTTTAGTTTGGTTCTATCGAAGTGATGTGCAGTACTTCATGTTTATAATCATAGCGACATTGATTAGCTATACAAAAAGCTGTCCAACAAGGTTCCTGCAAATTGTTTTATTAAAATTAATTGGACAATATGGATTAATAAAAGAAAGGTTTGGCAGCCATCTTGAAAGCCAGAGCGAATCCCCAAAATTACGCTTGGCTCTGTGTTTCAAAATGGCTGCCAGCGGTTCCTGACCATCTTTAACAATGCATCGACTCCGGCGCCACTTTGATGTCTTCATGAATTTCCAAATGTCCAAATATGATGCAAGCCTATTTTATATTTATTAAAGAATTGGCAATTGCTATTAGCTTCTGTTCTGAGACCAACAAGCAGTCAAGACCAAACATAACTCATGCACCCACAGTATGGTAGAGACTTTGGCCTATTAACTGTATCCCTGGGATGAGTAATGACTGTACCATTCTCTTATTCTCAATGTGGCCACAGGGGTATTTACCTTCGATTTCTTAATCATACGTGATACGTCAACTGTGACAAACTCCAAACAAGTGAAACAAAAAGTGCCCACAGATATATTTGAAAGAAAGGGATTTACTTTCATAAAGAAGTATAATACAAAACAGCATGGAATCGAGCAAAATTAGGATAGGTTATTAATTAGTGGTTGCATCGTAATGAAGTTGGAAGAAAATTATGTCATAAATTCAGTTAGAGTCTTGCAATCAAGGCAACAACAAATACAGATAAGCTGCCCCCACATATAATATCCCTGATGGGCACAAATTAAAAATAAGTAATCAAACCCTCCTCCGACTACAACGGTTATGATTATGGTTGAATGAACTTAAATGAACTTGCCCAATCACTATTTAACATCATCAAAGCACTGACTACATCCACTGTCCCTGGTTGACCTGGTATTGGCCCACCCTTCCATCCTCCAAACACTGGGCTCATTTGCATCAGTTAGGAGGGAAGACTGCTCTGCCTCTCATTCTTAATCAATATGGACTTTCTCTCAGAGCATTCGAAGGCGCCAGGACGACAAATGATTAGCAATAATTTTGTTTAGGCTGCCGCCAGGGGAAATCTAACTCCCAAGCTTAATGTCCTCCGTGACACCAAGTAAGGGGAAGAAGAGGGATCTCCCGATGAATCTGCAGTTCAGCGGTTCAGCGGAGGGGCTGCATGGACAACCTGGTCTCAGGGATAGCCCGGAACAAAAATAAATAAACGCAACATGTCAACTGTTGGTCCCATGTTTCATGAATTGAAATAAATAAAAGATGCCAGAAATGTTTCATACGCACACAAAAAAGTATTTCTCTCAAAATGTGTGCACAAATATGTTTACATCCCTGTTAGTGAGAATTTCTACTTTACCAAGATAATCCATCCACCTGACAGGTGTGGCATATCAAGAAGCTGATAAAACAGCATGATCCTTACACAGCTGCACCTTGTGCTGGGGACAATAAAAGGCCACTCTAAAATGTGCAGTTTTGTCACCTAACACAAATCCGCAGATGTCTCAAGTTTTGAGGGAGCGTGGAATTGGAATGCTGACTACAGGAATGTCCACCTTAGCTGTTGCCAGATAATTTAATGTTAATTTCTCTACCATAAGCCGTCAATAATGTTGTTTTAGAGACTTTGGCAGTATGTCCAACCGGCCTCACAACCACAGACCACGTGTAACCACGCCAGCCCAAGACCTCCTCATTCAAGAATTTCTTCACAAACTGTCAGAAACTGTCTTAGGGAAGCTCATCTGCATGCTCGTCGAACACAATTGCATTTTATCGATAGCAATTTGAATGCACAGAGATACTGTGATGATATCCTGAGGCCCATTGTAATGCCATTCATCCTCCGCCATCACCTCATGTTTCAGAATAATAATGATCAGCCCCACGTTACAAGGATGTGGCTCAGTTGGTAGAGCATGGCACCTGCAACGCCAGGGTTATAGGTTCTATTCCCACGGGGGACCAGTGTGGGGAAAAGTGTTGAAAATGTATCTAATCACTACTAATGCAAGTTGATTTGGATAAGAGTGTCTCCTAAAAGGTAAAAAAAAATATTATAATAATGTAAAATGATTCCTGGAAGCTGAAATGTCCCAGTGCTTGCATACTCACCAGAAATGTCACCCATTGTTTGAGATGCTCTGGATCGATGTATATGACAGCGTGTTCCAGTTCCCAGCAACTTTGCACAGCTATTGAAGAGGAGTGGGTCAACACGTCACAATCAAAAGCCTAATCAACTCTATGCAAAGGAGATGTGTCGCGCTGCATGAGGCAAATGGTGGACACACCAGATACTGACTGGTTTTCTGATCCACCACCCTACCTTTTATTAAGGTATCTGTGACCAACCGATGCATATCTGTATCCCAGTCATGTGAAATCCATAGATCAGGGCCTCATTTATTTATTTCAATTGACTGATTTCCTTATATTAACTGTAATTCAGTAAAATCATTGAAATTGTTGCATGTTGCATTTATATTTTTAGTTCAGTGTAGTATGATATGTTATGTTTCATATAGCATGTACTAATTTGTGTATGCCTATCATCCATTTCGTACAATATGTTACGAATTTGCAATACGTATGATATATTTTGAATTCCACTTTGTTGTGGCTAATGTTAGCTAGGTGTTTAGGTGGATAACTTTAGCTACACTCTTAGAAGTAAAGGTGCTATCTAGAACCTAAAAGGGTTCTTCGGCTGTCCCCATAGGAGAAACCTTTGAAGAATCCTTTTTGGTTCCAGGCAGAACCTTTACGCAGAGGGTTCTACATGGAACCAAAAAGGATTCTTCAAAGGGTTATTCTATGGGGACAGCCGAAGAACCCTTCTTTCTAAGAGTGTAGGCTAAGGGTTAGGGTTAGGGTAAGGATTATCTTCGTGTTAAGTAGTTGCAAAGTAGCTAAAAAGTAGTAAGTAGTTACTAATTAGCTAAAACACTAAAGTTGTCTGTAATGTGATTCAAACACTAAACCTTTGGGTTGCTAGACATTCAAATTATACACTCACCCATCCTCCCAGCCCAAACTCTATCCTTTTTGGCTTAAGTAACCTTCTGTCTTATGTAACCATACCAAACCCGTGGAGATTGGCAATTGTAGGGCATGACACATATTCACTTCATCAGTCAGCTAACGAGGTTAACACTCTTTACCTTGGTCGTATTCACTAGGAGCAAAATCGAAGCAAACAGGGAAGGACCTGCCTTAATTTGTCTAATAAGAAATGCTTGTTTGCTTTTGCAAAACATTTTTCTACGGTGTGCACTAATTAATACAACTTAATGAATTGGTGGTTCAAAGTTTCAGGGCCATGATGCCATCTCTCTCATTGTTGATTGTCACATGACTTGACAAATATTAATTCATGCATAGAGATAAAAATCTGACTGATTTGCTAATAACACATTTTGAGAGAATGCAATATTTCCTGATCAACTCACAAATCAAATCAAACTTTATTTAAAGTGCATACAACACACTTTACAGTAAATCAATAAAATTAAGGAGATAAAAACCAGAAGTCAATAAAAGAGATGAAAGAGATGAATAAAAAATAATAAAAATAACAATAAAATCTATATATGGGAGAGGTGTTACATTATATTTGACAAAGCGAGGAAAGTGACAATACGGAGTTATTCCTGATGTAAATTATGTTTCTGATCAACTGAAGGATGACACTCTGTAGACACTTACTCTAGGAAAGTCACACTTTAAAGTAATACAATCTGTCCATATTTTGTCGAAAATATCTCTTAATGTACCACACACAGTGAGACACAATGAATATTCATGTAATGCTACTGAAACCTCGACATCGCTGTCATGGATTAGACGTTTACAAATGAGGCCACATTGTAGTTGGGCAGCATGTTTATATTTACATGTTTATATTCTGAGTAAGTATTGGGCTTAAAATGCATAAGGTCATTTCCATTTTCACTATACTGTACAACTAGAAATATTCCAACCTCTAAAAAGTTCCACTTTCTTAGGGTGTGTTCGTAAATTCACTCTGGAGTACCAGAGTGTGCTCTGGGCGTTCGTAAATTCAGAGCGTTGTCAGATTGTCTGTTCATAAATTCAGAGCGTTTTGCTCTTGGAGCATTCAGAGCGCACACTGGACGCTCTGGCAGAGGAGTAGGGTTGATCAGAGTGTTCTGACCTCACAACGGCAGTCAAGCAACTAAGCTAACTGGCTAGCTTACTAGCTACTTCCAGACACAAATGAGAGAACACCTCACAGTGACCATTTTACCCGCTCTAGCAGAGCTGGTTAGGCTGTTTTCATGTTATCTAGAGCGTTGGTGAATGTAACTGTAATTCTGGCAACAATATAATTATGTTTTTTTGCAGATGTTTACTGACACTGGTCATATTCAACTGGTTTTGCACCTGACAGCATTATGTGCCATCCTTGACAATGGTGGGAAAAGTACCCAATTGTCATACTGTAGTTAAAGTAAATATACCTTAATTGAAAATGACTCAAATAAAAGTGACCTAGTAAAATTATATATATATTTTAAATATACTTAAGAATAAAAATTAAATGTATAAATAACTTCCCATTCCTTATATTAAGCAAACCAGACGGCAACATCTTCTTGTTTTTTTTATTTACGGATAGCCAGGGGCACACTGCAACACTAAAAGTGAGTCCGCCATATCAGAGGCAATAGGGATGACCAGGGATGTTCTCTTGATAAGTGTGTGAATTGGACCATTTTCTGTCCTGCTAAGCATTCAAAATGTAATTTTTGGTGTCAGGGAAAATGTATGGAGTAAAAAGTACATTATTTTATTTAGGAATGTAGTGGAGTAAAAATAAGTTGTCAAAAATACAAATAGTAAAATAAAGTACAGATACCCCCCAAAAATTACTTAAGTAGTTCTTTAAAGTCTTTTTATTTAAGTACTTTACACCACAGATCCTCAATTATTTTAAATTCATTATCCACATGTGTGGTTGTATTGTGTTTAACATTGTCAATTCAATCGATCTATATCTATCTATCTATCTGACATTTGATGATATTGACTTAGTTATATTGAATGAAATAAAAAATATTTATCAATTCATAATTTATCAAGTATTGTCAATGGGACAAATTGTAAATTGGCAATCCAGAATAAAAAGCAATCTGAAGATGAGTTATAATTTCCATTCATGATGTTTGTTAGTTTCACTGCTTCTTGTGTTGTTTCAGCTAACATTTCAATGTTTATTATACTGGACTATACTGATCACACAGATTCCTGCGCTTTTATGTAAAAATCTATGAGACACAGCAAAAAGTCAATAACTATAATAGAATGTCCTCCGGTGGTCTTGACTTTGAAGTCCTTAATAACTGTGATAATTTCCCCACTGGACATTACATGATGTATGGTTGTTTATTTCTCACAGACAGAAGGAATAAGCAGTTGTAAGTATTGAATATTGATGATGTGTGGAAAACAGCATTGATCTACAACTGGTATAACATTATATGTCACGGTTGTATTAGTGTGCTAATTATTCGTTTTACTGTGTTGTTGATGGTTTGAAACTTTAGGTGGCAATTTGTAATCGCAGCTTCAAGCTATTTGATTTTGCTTTGTATGTATCATCCGTTTTAATTGGGGTTACTGAAACATACATACTCCCTTGAGGGAACCATCCACCAATGTCTTTGTAACAAAAATTAAAACTGCAAGCTCCTTTCATGTGAGAAGATAATTGATATGAATCATAGATATGACAGAATATCCTCACGGCCTGTTGTTGCCTCTCCCTGACTGACAACTCTGCTACCACCAACTGGAGAATCATTCATAACAATACACTCTTAGAAGCGTTCCAAAAGGGTTCTTCGGCTGTCCCCGTAGGAGAACCCTTTTTGGTTCCAGGTAAAACCCTTTTTAGTTATAGATAGAACCCTTTTGGGTTCCACATAGAACCCTCTGTGGAAAGGCTTCTACATGGAACCTAAAACTGTTCTACTTATCACCAAAAGGGTTCTACCTTAAACCAAAAGGGTTCTCCTATGGGGACACCCGAAAAACCCTTTTCAATTCTAGATAGCACCTTTTTTTTCTAAGAGTGTACAATATTTTTAAAAAATAATACTACTTCTGGCAATTCAATACAGCACACAACAACATGACAATACACACAGAAACAATAAATAAAAGGACCTAAATGAAACACGACAGCACAAACACTGCTCAAGATGTTACCCAAGCTATAAAAGATACAGTGGAAAGTCCTCCCATGCACTGTAAATAGTAGAGGCGGTAAAAGCAGGTATGTCAGCAAGTAAGGACCAACTCCTTCGAGTCCAAGTGAGAGCGATGAAGGAGCAGAAGCTAAGAAAAGAGAGAGAGGTGGAAACTGTTAATGAATGGGTATTGGAAACGCTGGGCGGAGGCTGTGCTGAAATGTTTACTCGTCCGTGATTAATGACTACTAGCCTGCTGTAATAGGTACCAAAGGGACCTCGGCTGCCTGCCCCCACCCCTAAAAAAAAATATGAAGTCCCCTTTATGGTTCATCTTCATCAAAAAGTATGTCTCAATATGGCTGCCACTCCTGAGTAGCGGATGTGTTTTAACCTTTTCTGCACACAGCAAAGTGTCTTGTTGAATCAAATGAAAAATGTGCATAGGAACTCGTGTGTGTGTATGTATGTGCTTACAATCAAGGTGGTTCGGTGAACCAGGCTTGCATGTTCGTAGCCTTACCTGAGACTTAAAGACAGGCTTTTCTCAGTGGGCTAACACAGTACTTGTGTGCACAAAAGACAGTGACACGCACATACATACACATACATGCCTTTGCTATGGTCTTGTATGTTTGCACTGTGTGTGTGTTTGCCTGTGTTAAAACCTAGGCTCTGTCTGTGTGGCGAACAACTCTCAGGAGGAGTCCTATTTAAGTCTCATAAACATGCTGAGAGACTTTTTAACACACTGATTTGGAAACTTACACTTGTAAGTGTATGACCGCAATGTATGCTGTGGCCAATAAATTATTCATATCTCTTTTTGTTGTACACATTACCTATTCCTTGGAGTAAAGAGCAGAGTGCATCACAGAATCCTATTACAATCCATTTGACCTTAAAACAACTTTGACTGTGTGTGTTTGTGTGTGTGTATGTGTGTGTGTGTGTGTGTATTCTGCACAGGTTGTGGAGTAACACTATCTTGTCTGGTCCTCCCAGATAAACATTCATCTTTGCACTCCCTACATGCTTTGCCCAAACACACAAATTCACAGAATTAATCTTACTATGGTCCGTATGCAGTTAGGCACAGGAATTCAAAATAGATTAATTACCCCCCAAAAAAACTATTGCAAGCATTGTATTTTTCAAGGTTATTTTGGCGATTCCACCTGAGTAGAGTGGAAATGTGATAAGGAGGACACGTTTTATTTTCATTAGCATAACAAAGATGTACATTCTATTTGTTTTTTGTGCCTTTTCAAATACTGTGGTAGTATTAAGTCTTTCACATCATTAAGTTTATAACAAATGGATGGCGCTTATACTGCTTGGCCAAAAGTGTTAGAATAATGTCAACCTCCATGACAGTCACGTCTCAGTGTTTGTTTCTATGTTTCTATGTCTGTCTGAACTTACTATAATGGTGCCGCATTGTAAATATCATCTTAATTGAGTAATGACCTCAGACTTTACGAAATAACCTCACAGCAGTAACGATAGGTAAACTGTAATAACCCGTGTATGTTGCACATAGAATGTACTGCAACCATTCTGTCACAACCCAACAAACAGACATGTCAACAATTCAACCGTTCGCATCTATTTTTTGTCCCATCACTCAAAAATTACATAACCCATCTTTCTTCTCTTCACCATAGCGAGCCAAACTGTCTATGGCATCTTTGTTCAAGTCTTTTTCGGATGGGGTATTCTGTACAGAATAAACTAAAACGTTTTAGGATCTCAGATTAATTGAAAAAGGGCAAGAAAGGGAAGAGAAACAGTTTGATTGGTCCAATACCTGGACAGATAATTGGGTCCTGGATTCAGGGATCCCTCTGGAGGTGTTTCTAAGCCTCCAACAATGGAGGAAAATTAACCGAGTGGTAGCCATTGTTGACACCAGGCCCACCAAGCACTGACTCGTTCCATTGAGCCGTGGTACCTCTCTTAATTAGTTTTCATGTCATGGAGCTGGCAAACAGATTGATTCTGGTCGTCTGACTGTCTGTCCACCCAGGGATCACTATTGTGTGTGAGGGGAACCTGCAGTTTGAATTTCTATTGCATCACAAACATTGGGTATTTTTATCCGCGTTTTTAACAGAAAGGAACCATTTTGTAATGGCTAGTTTTCATGTTGTCAGTCAGAATTAATGAGTAGGAGGGAACTACCTTTCTTGATTATTTTGATTCCATTCATATAGCTATATGTCTATATCTCCCACATTCGGTAGCTGTTAGGTAATTGCCTCTTTAAAGACTGACTAAGAAGATAATTTGACAACCATTGTAGGTGGATCCAGATGCTGTAATTGTCATGTCCCTGAGATGAAGTTTTCTCTTGGGACAAAGTTCTCTAAACTATAGGCTTACATAACTTAAGAGGATTTGAGAGGGATTTATAGTTGTCAATGGCTTTCGGCTTTCAGAATGATCACCTCAAGTTCATCAGGCCTTTCCTCTTAGTGGGAGCATAATGAACTTTTCACTGGATTCGTTCTCCAGTTGAGCAACTTTTCACCTGCCATCCAAACTCTGAGATTTCAAGGAAACTGTGAAAGGAGCAGCTGCCGTAAGTTATGCTGCCATTTGCTGTGGCACCTGCGTCATTCCATCCAGACGGGCCCACCACCAGCTCACAGAAGCCATCCCTCACAGCACCGGGAACCTGTCATACATTCTTTATGACGGTCCGACAGGCAGCCACGGATTGGCCACGATTCAGCTTGTAGGGAAAGGGAGACAAATGCAATGCTGTCAATATATCAACGGAGACAGGGCAGATTTGACGACCGGGGGCCTTGCCACGACAGGCCTAACCAGCAGCATCAGCAACCTGTTGGTGTCCACCGTGATCCTGACTGAAAAGCAATCTGCCTGCCCGGTATCAGTCTCCCCGGTCCTGCAGCTGAAACGAGACATGAAACGATGGTTTTCTCCGAGTGGTTTTGGATCAAGAGGGCATCCGTTCAAAGTGAACAAGCGCCAAGCTGAGTAGTTATTGGCCTTCAAAAAACTCCACACATAGTGTTTCCATTGATATACATTTATAGTCTAAATGGACAAATGTTTATATGGCAATGTTGCAACGATATGTAAGGATTGTATCGAAACTTCCTATGTAAGTGATAATACACATATAGGACTTTAAACATAAATTAATCAATGCGTGCATCATCAGTTGCCGGGGCATCTTGAGGCCATTACTAAAATGTCTCAGATGAAGCTGTATCCCCCTGTCATGCCCAGCGTAGCAGCTACGCTAGCCCTTCCTGTTAGCGGACAGAGGGAAAGGCAGCTGCTGCAGCCTGGATAATGGCAGCTGTATGCTAATGTCCTTGTCTGACTCAGCAACGAGAGGGCTGACTCTGTGGTCCACCTGCCACTTCCAGCCTTCTCCCCAGTGACTGTAGAAAATGAAACAGCTCATTTGATTTCATAACTCAAATGCTGAATAGTAGACAAGATGAGGAAGATGAAATTCCCCCTGCTATCAAGTGGCATGAAAGGAGGTAAAAGGAACTTTATGAGAGTGGATGTTGTGACCTTTGGGATAAGGCTCTGTAGATTCACTTGTAGGATTTAATCTAGTGTTAATGTTTATGTCCTATCATATAATTCCTATAATCATACACAAACATACTGAATATACATATTAACAAGTGAAAATAATAACACTGGGATTGGACAAATGATCATTCAGCAAGGGAAAATACTGAGAGACAAGTATTCTGGCAATATTTTGAGTGATAAACAAAGTATTTTCTCCACTCTGAAGCATTTATTTGATAATAGCAGCTCCTTACAGTAGGTTATTCTCTCTCTGTGGCTGTGTGTTCTACATAAATAATGTCAGCTGTTATACTAATGAATTATCCATTATTCACGGGGAAGATCTAATTGAGCACAATCTCCAGTGAACAGTGTCTCATCCCTCGTCCGTTGTTGGGAAAAACAGAGGCTATATCTGCAGCGAGGACTCTCTCTCTTAATTTCTTTCTCTTTTCTCTGTCTCTCTTTTTCTCTCCTTTTTTTCTCTTTCTCTCTCACCCCCCTCTCTCTCTGTCTCTCTCTCTCTCTCTCTCTCTCTCTCTCTCTCTCTCTCTCTCTCTCTCACACACACACATACAGCGAGAGAGAACTGGGAACTGTGAAATGTAAATGCAGACAGCTGCTCCTGCATAGGATTTTCAAGTCAACACCTCATGTAATTAATATCCATCTCCAAATGATGTGTCATACAAAGCAGGTGTAGTGGCTGCTGTCAATACTGCACCTCGAAAACTTTGAGAAGCCTGGCTCTGGAGAAGTCAGAATTAATGATACAAAAGAAGGAGAAACGTACTCTTTTATGGACTATTAAAAACAGGAGTTCAATTCTCGCCAGACTTGGAGCCGAGAGGGAATCCTACCCATGACCGTCTCCCTTGACAAGTGTAAGACACACATGATGGCATAGTGACACAGTGGTATCGTCTTGCCAAAATGTTACAGAGATTAACCAAAATAATGGAAAAACCAACATGAAGTGTCTTGGTCACACTTTATTTGGATAGTCCAGATAGTCCATCTGTAAATGCTCTACAATTGGTCATACTATCAATAAACTAACTTTATACGCAACTGCTTGCTAGGGTTACGGTTAGGGCTAGAATTAGGGTAAGAGTTAAGTTTAGAGTTAGGATAAGGGTTAGGGCTAAGTAGTTGAAATGTTACTGATAGTCTGTAAAGCATCTACAGATGGACTATTCCAATAAAATGTTACCAGTGTCTTGTAAGGGTGTTGGGCCACAGAGCGACAGAATTGTGGCATGGATTCTACAAGGGTCTGGAATTCTATTGGAGGGTTGCAACACAAAGAAATTATATCATTTGGCGTTTTGTTGATGGTGGTGGAAAACGCTGTCCCAGGTGCCGCTCCAGAATCTCTCATAAGTGTTCAATTGGGTTGAGATCTGGTGACTGACGTCCACGGCACAGGGTTTACATTGTTTTCATGCTCATCAAACAATTCAGTGACCACTCATGCCTTGTGGATGGGGCATTTTCATCATATGGGGTTATAGTCATTGTAGCCAAAATAATGGCCACTATTTTTATACCTCACCCTAAGCATGATGGGATGTTAACGGCTTAATTAACTCAGAAACCACACCAATGTGGAAGCACCTGCATTCAACATACTTTCTATCCCTCATTTACTCAAGTATTTCCATGATTTTGGCAGTTACCTGTAGCTAAGTAAACTGACATTAACTATTTTATGGTTTTGCATCCATTGGTTATTACTAGCGCTGTTACGGTGACCGTATTACCACCACACCGGCGGTCACGAGTCATGACGGCAGTCAAATTGTATGTCACCGTTTAGTCAAGGTAATTAGGCTTCTCCAAGCTCTGATGCTGTTGATGGTCATTAGTAACCTACCAAACTTGCTAACTGCCTGGTACTCAGCACTCTATTGTCCCTCTAATCACTCTGACATCAAGGCAAATGTCATAAAAAATAGAATCAAATACTTCATGAGCTCATGTTGCACAACATTTCTATAGACTATGCAATTGCGTGAGAAAACAGAGTGATGGCTTCAGGAGGATCCCATCAGCTTTCTCTAGGTTAGGCCTACTATATTTATGTATTTCCAACTTTCCTAATATTAAGCACATTGCTTCTCTTTACAACAGGAGTATAGCCTACCTGGATGGCATGAAAATGAACCACGGGAAAAGCATCCTCCATTTGCTATTTAACTGCAGAGATTACATGTATTTTTTTCCCCTGCCCCTGTTTCGAGACAGGTGCATGATAATGGTCCGTTCTAAATCAAAACTGATTTCACACATATATTATTTAGTATAAAAAAAGACTAGATTAAATCAAGAATAGTCTGATGGGTGACAGTATTAGCCTATCACTTGTGAATGAGATATTATCACTTGTGTGCAGTAAGGCAAGAAACACATAGCTTTTTTTTGAGACCTATTCAATTCATAGTTGCACACCTCATATAGCCTAGCCCATAGGCCTATATGTTTTCATGCTTATTACAGTGACTTTCTTGGCATCATGTAACTCATTGACAATATTAATAATGACATATTTCAATGTAATTGTCAACATTGGGTGATTTTATTTCTTACTGTTAACTTGACGACTCATTCAATTTACCCTCAAGTAGGATTTTTTTCTAGCCCTAATCCAACACACTTTATCCTACTCTCAGCTAATCAAAGACCTTAATTAGCTGAATTATATGTGTTTGTGTAGAGCTGAAACAAAAGCCTGCATGCCCAGTACTCTCCAGGAGATCCGCTCCACACTAATTATTTTACCAAAACAGTCTTGCTCTTACCTTATATGAGTAGCATATTAGATATTTAGTATGATAGATATTCTACTGTACACCATTGGTTACAGCACAGCAATGTACACAACAACATTTTGTATTTGTATGTACTGTATGTGTTCATGTCACGAGTTGGTATTGAGAGAGACCAAGGTGCAGCGCAGGATTTGTAGTTCGACATAGCTTTATTAATACAAACTATACAAGCAAAACCAACGAAGCAATCACAAAAAAACGGAAACACACTTACTTTCTCTGTGACTGGAGATATAATGACCCACACCTAGGTGTGGGACATTCAAACATATGTAGGATCCCTAATTAAAGACAATGCACTGCAGCTGCCTCTAATTGGGGATCCAACACAAAACCCCCACATAGAAACATAAATTATAGATCTGTCAGACTCTGACCATGGCTATATAGAGAAGCAATAGGCTTCTCTATGGCCAGAGTCTGACATCATCTTGCACAATACATTTGACTTGTCCCATTTTGTCAACTCTAAATCAAACAAACCTCAGTGTTTCCCATCCCTGGTCCTCAAGTACCCCCAACAGTACACATTTTTATTGTAACCCTGGACAAGCACACCTGATTCAACTTGTCAACTAATCATCAAGCCCTCAATGAGTTGAATGAGGTGTGTTTGACAAGGGCTGTAACGCAACTGTGTACTGTTGGGGGGTACTCGAGGACTAGGGTTGGGAAACACTGCCTCTCCATGACAACACATACAATAGTTGTCATGCAATATTTGTGTGAAGGGTTCAAACTACAGAATAGCTCTGTGGTTTTAATGTGTGGATAAACAGAGATTATATCATTGTTATCGCTCTCCTGCGTGTTTACGCTAATTAGTAATCCATAAATCTTTACAAACAGATTTAGCCTGAGATGGAATTAATCGTAAGCTTTTCTTTGTGACTTTTTTTTCACAATCCAGTTCGGCTAATGTCTTTAAGAATGAACACTGTTAATGACTGATTTGCACTGACTGCAGAAATAGAAGCAGAGTAAGCAAGTCAAGTATGTAAGATACAGACAAGAAATTAGAATGCAAGTTCTATGGAGCTGTATTTCAAAATGACCGACTTCCCACAGTTGTTATTTTTTGCATGTTAAAGAGAAGATGCATTATTCAGTCACAGGAAACAACTAAGTATAAACAGATTAAAGTTTCAACGTTTGAGAGAGCAGTTCTCAAAGAGAATTGGCAATGTAACCCAGTTTCCAAACCTCTCTCCACCAATGGGATCTTTCACTCACATGATAATGTAAAAAATGTGTAATGGCAAGTGAGTTGACCCGTTAGTTGAAGAATAACCATTTTCTTATGGCGTTGAGTCCATAACAAGTTAATTTACCATTTTCTAACGGGTAGGCACATCAATTATGTAAACATTCTAGGATTTTTTTTTTTTATTGTTAAAGGAAAACTATATTTTGGTGTTTGTTTCATTAGTCCATTGTTGACATAGTCCCAACATGTTTTGATTGTCAGCAATCCAGTTTTCAAGATATGTAACTTTCAAAATACAGAAATCATCCACATATGATGCATTTCGCATTATACAGGGATGATTTCTGTATTTTGAAAAGTTACATATCAACAATGGACTAATTATGTTTTTATTTACCCTCAATATTTATCAAGCACTGGCATAATAATTATGACTAATTATCATTCCATATTTCCATAAAGCCTTGATGGCCTTGCCAAAATCAAACTACTACAACAAAACCAAAACCAAACTATAACTATTGAAACCCTTGGACACCAATCCTCTCAATAGGTTTGCACATTGGATAAGTTGCTCACATAGATGCATACCTATTATTGATATTGTTTTGGAGTTCAAAAGCTCTTACAGAAAGAGTCCAACCTCTGGTTCCAAACCTTTAAGGCTCCAGTGGTAGTCCACTCCAGACTACAGAGGAGGTGCAATCAATTATGAGTGTATTTTTGGAGAAGGTTGATGATACCCTAACCTCCAAAAGCTTATTGGATAGAGAAACTTCATGTTTTACCACTGCTTGATTCTCAAATTCCTGAGAGGCTATCGATTTCAGGATGTTGAGATTAAACACCCCTGGGAAAATCCTTGATTTCGAATCAATGGGGGGAAAAGAAAACCCAATGCTGATGTACATTAAATAATGACAAATATTGCACCATTCCCTGATAACACTAATGACTATAATAGAGTGTAAGGTCTTATGACATAGCTGGTGCCCTTGGAGGGTCAATTACCTCAAGACACAGTTTGAGCTGATAAAATTCCCAATGTACTACTAAAGTGAAGGTGACTACAAATCTTTGAGGTGCATGATTGACTTTGGAGTGAACAGTTGGCAAGAATCAAGAGACGTATCGGGATGAAGATGTCATTACGGCGAATATGTTCGCTTTATTCTGAATTGAATTTAGCACATTCATGTTTTTATATGAAAATATCCCTTTTTATATTGGGTAAGATACATTTGAAAGAAATTCTATGGACAATGATAGTTGACAATACTTAAGCTATTGGAGCATAGATAGCAGTGGGTGAACAAAACTATTATGGCGTCCATTTCATAGCTCCTTCTCATTGAGGTGTAGGGAACATGAGACATGATAAAACTCACACGTGGGAAACACATGACCTGCTGAGATTGTTCCATTATTCAGCTATGAAATTGACATCTTGGAGAGAGGGTGAGTGGCTACGTGTATTATAGCCCATGGGAAGACTCAGTCCTCTGAATAATCTAACAGTGGTTCTAAACACCCGTAGAGCCTCTCTTGTATGGATTATGGCTTATGTATTGTACTCATTGCAAAGGCATGTTGCCTCTGCAAAAATTATCATTATTTTTGCTATCTTGGTCAATAATGCTCATTCAAGACCACTCTGTCAGCCCACAGCATTTCTCAAGTGGTGGTTACACAACAACAGGGGCTGACAGAGGCCATTGTATACAAATGGAGGATCTTTGGTAATGCACTGTGGAGTGTTAAAAAAAAGGTGCTTCCTAGAACCTAAAAGGATTCTTCAGCTGTCCCCATAGGGTAACCCTTTGAAGAACCCTTTTTGGTTCCAAGTAGAACCCTATTGGGTTCCATGCACAGTAGAACCCTTCACCCAGAAGGTTCTACATGGTACCCAAAAGAGTTCTACATGAAACCAAAAAGGGATCTCCTATGGGGACAGCCGAATAACCCTTTTGGAAGCCTTTTTTCTAAGAGTGTGGACATACCACAGTGACACAGGGAGCTGGACGTACACACGTCAGCCCATTGAGAAACGACACAAAGAGCCACACACGTCTTCCCTTCAATCTCCCCTAGTCTGTTCGCAACTAAGTCCAAATGGGATTCCATTCTTCCCTCTTAACAGAGGCCTGTTGAGCTCCTCACAAGCTGACAATAGAGGGGAGGACAAGCAGGCTGGATGGCCTAACACATGTAGGAGTGCAAATGGCAAATAAGTAAAAAGAGGAATGGGATAAAGATGGAGGGTGGACGTTGCTCCGCTCAGTCAAAGACACATGAGGATCAGCTATCATGGGCTTTGATGAGACAAAAAAATGTTTCCAGCCCATGTCTGAGGTTTTGGTTCATCCTGAACCAAACTTCTTGATCATCTTTGTGTTCATACAACAATTGCAAAGTATTAAAAATCACCCAATTATATAGGCATTTTGCAATTATGCACTTGGAACGCTGGCTATTATTTAGCTCGAATTGAGCAAATATAACTGGCAGCTTTTGGAGCAGTGGCTGTGTCAGTGAAAGTAATACCTCAAATCCTGAATCCTCTGGCAACGTGGTGAAAGCATGCTACATGCCTAGAGAAGTCGAGTCTGTGACAAAGTGTCCCCTTTCCATGACAATGTAAGTTTGGCAAGCGTCCATCAACCCCAATCACTCATTAGCTGGAGGACCCCAAGCGAGGACCAGCAGCGAGGGGATGAGGGGGCTGACAAACTGCCCATTTCGGAGGCTCTGCAACAGCAAAATCGCCTGTTCCTTCTTTGATTACTCAAAGCACCGCTAGTTATCCGTCTGTGGAGCAACACCGTATTGAATTAACAAGGTTTCCCAGAGTCCAGCGCTGAGAGGTCTTCTCTTCATTAATCATCCTTTCAATTACAGAGTGACTAATGACGAGATGGATGGCAACACAACTTAATTATTTCAACGTCGACTTACTTTAATGTGTTTATTTATAACATGATTCATAATTTTCTGCATTGTATGAATTCATAATTGATAACTTGAATTCATGCATAAAGTCAAATATATAAAGTTGAATAAGAAGCAAAACAATGAGTAATGGTTTCAGACACTCAACTATTGAGGGTTTGTCAAATTGAATAATTGAGTGAAAGGGTCAGATTTCGAGCCACCCGAAGAACCCAATTCAGAATTTTTTTCCATATACAATTACGTCAGGAGGAAAAAAAACACTTCACCTCAAACAAATCAGATTTACGTGTCCAGACTGAGGTCACGTATGAAGCATCAGAATTGTATCAGGCTTGACATTCACATATGGATGTTGTATAAACTGAAAGTCAATAGGTCAGATTCTGTCTGTTTTTGTTGCTGTTTACATTTTAGGAAAAAGATCAGATATGGAAATCATTGACAAAACATCTGAATTGTGCTGCCTGTGTAAACACAGCCTAGCATATCTTATTTTGTGTGCTTTGTAGGACCTTTGTGCGTGTGTTTGCGCGTGCGTGTGTGTGTGTGACTGCACGTGTGTGTACACACATTGCTCATAACCGCACTGAACTGTCCTGTGGAGTAATTAAGAGATTACCCAGTGCCCTTAGGGTTTCCTCTCAAGATTAGTAAACAGGGAGCCAACACAGTCAATGTGGAGCTCTGCTGCGAGAGAGCCAAGTCAATGTCTTTGTAATCGTCCCCGTAATCACATTCATGTAAATGTTTGTTATGAATCAAGCTTGAAAGATGTGGCGGATGCCGGGGCCTGTTGAATGGCACTGTGGGATGGTGGTTTCATTTGACAATGTTTATTGAGGCATGGTAATTCCACAGGCAGCCGTCTTCTCTGATTGGAGCGAATGTGCGATTGCGCAGTCGAGTGCCAGTCTGAATTGCAGATAATGCCTTTGAGGGAGAAAGAAATTGTTTTGAGCAGTTTTCTGGAAATGCAGCGTATTCTGAAGGTACTCTACAAGTAGAGGTCAACCCACTGCTGTCTATTTGATTGTACTTAGTGCTGACCTCTTTACACCCTCCATATACAGAAGGGAGTTGTAGAGGAAGACGCAGGGCTCAATTACTCACACTTTCCTTAGATATTTAATTCCATGGCTATGGCGACTAAGGTACACAAATGTTCTTTGTCTGTCTGTGCGATTGTCGGGCCACATGCTTCTTTCCGTAGACAAGGACCTATGGAGACACACACACATACTGTACCGGCCCAATTACACACTTCCCCACTGGGATCATGAGTTCACACCAATTTCAGACAGGCAAGACTACTCATGAAGGCATGGACGTTCCTCTTTGTTCATCCCTTCATTTGACAATCCATCTTCATGCAGTGCCTGATAATAGAAGACTTCTGGGCCTCAGTACTGATGCATGTGGTCCGTCTGTTACATTAGTCAACTAATCAAGAATAATCACTCCCCATTGGGGCTTTACTGTATTTACAAATCAAATCAAATAACATTTTGTCACATGCGCCAAATACAACAGGTGTAGACCTTACTGTGAAATGCTTACTTACAAGCCCTTAACCAACAATTAAGTTTTAATATAAAATGCAGTTATACAAGGCTACAAAGTCATTTGCCAGACAGTAGGTATTGAATGTGTCGACAGGGCATGACCTGGCCTTAGATAGATAATGCCTACAGCGTTTACATAGGGCTTTTGCATACTCTGAGATATGTACACATAAGCACATATTTGTCTCATTCAGTTAAATAATTCAAAATATGAATATCTAATAATGTGGCATGAACAACTTTACCAGAATGATTGATTTTGAGTTTATGTTTACAGGGACAGTGCACATTAATCAACGTTTCAGTTAAAGTGCACATGTAGAGAAACATAGAACTAGCAACACGTAGCAGGCAGACAGAGCAATAGCACAAAAAGCAACAAAACAAAATGCATAAAAGCAACAGTGTTTCCACACCTCACAAGCTACAGACAACATGGAAAGCGGCAATACACAGCGAGGGATTATGTTCACAAGTCTGGTTGGTCTTTAGGCATTAACGTTTTTCTTTTAAAAATGTTTGTAATGTAGTGGCACAAAAGAACACGTTTTATCCACACATTTACATTTATTTATACGGCCTATAGATTCACTTAGTGTCACGCTCATGGCCCCACCAACAGTATGTATGCTCCTCCCGGGATTCACACCAGCAAACCTCACAGGTTCATTTCCTTCACGTTCACAGACAGTCTTCCAGCCAACAAACACCATTCTACAGATGACAAGAAAAAAATCTATGCCCCTCCAGAGAACAGCCTGTACAGTATCGTGACAACAATACATCCCATTAGTCTTCCCTCACATCATAGGACAATATATCCTGTATTGAGTATTTATTTATATTCTACTTCACTGGGAAATTGGATTATTAAGTACGCTGTTCTCAGATGGATCATTATCTTCAGACATTAACACCAACTGAAAGTACGCTGTTCTCAGATGGATCATTATTTTCAGACATTATCACCAACTGGAAGTACGCTGTTCTCAGATGGATCATTATTTTCAGACATTAACACCAACTGAAAGTACGCTGTTCTCAGATGGATCATTATTTTTGGGCCGCTGCTGGAGCAAAACAAAACAAATAATTTCCTGTTGCAGTAACCTCGGCCACTAATGGCCCTCAAACTAATCAAAACCGTAATGTGAGAAATGTGAGAGGAAACAATTGACACTCCTTTCTAAGCATCATCATAGTTTGCTGTCATCTGTCATGATTGGAGAATATGAAAGCATTGCTTTGCCTGAAAAGAAGGCAGCAAGGAGACTTGCTAAAGACTATCACTCTCTCTTGAGTTCATGATAGTTTTACCTGTCCAGGATCATGTGATGAACTTCCCACAAGGTCACCACCTTGTGAAAATAAGGACACAGAGAAATGGATTGTGGATTCTCTTATTTAAGTCTCAGAGGTAAACAATTATAGAAATGTAAATCTTTAGACATCAATCAACAGTATGCTGTGATCAATAGTATTGGCAGTTGCAACATGTTATGGTTGGTTGCCCTGACTTTTGAATACAGTGCACATGTTGTAGCATTCAATGCTAACTTTTTAAACTCTACGCTATGTTCAAGTCATTTACATTTAACATTTAAGTGAAGGGAAAAGTATTGTTTTTGTTGAAATATGCTATGACAAACAATATATATCTAAAAGTACTGCCAAGCACCAATCCAAAAGCTTTACTTATGACGTTTCAGGTAAGACCCAGGCGCAGACAATGTTGAAGTAACAAATGTTTATTACTAGCACAGGGCCAGGCAAAACATATGGCCATTGATGACACGGGGAGGAGGGGTTGGCCTGGAAACCGGAGACAAAAGGCTGTGAGACATGGGTTTCATCCTAGACACCTGAAAAGTGGGACGTCTACGCGGAGGGTACAGGGAAACAGAAAATGAACTAATGATCTTGGAGCTGGGGAGAATGGTCTCGGCTTCCGGGGGTGTAGCCGCGGGACTATAATGGCGTGCCAGCGCATCGGACTTGACCTTCTTGGATACTGGTCGGTGCTGTGGAAGCGAAGTGGCCCGGGCCTTACTGAACCCCTCCCGGAGGTCCGGTGCAACTTCCGAGCCCCCAGGAAGACGTCCCGGGGCAGGCAGAGCTGACTTCATGCAATGAGCGTGGCAGAATGGGCTCCAGCCCACGATGGCACCAGTAGACCAGTCAATAGAGGGATTGTGTCGCTGAAGCCAAAAGAATCCCAATACCACGGGAACCTGAGGAGACTTAATTAGCAGTAATTGGATCGTCTCGCTGTGGTTCCCTGACACTCGTAGGTTGACGGGGGTGGTCTTGTGGGTGACCCGGCCTATAGAGCGCCCGTCCAGCGCTCTAACATCCATGGGAATGGAGAGGGGTAGCGTCCATAAAGTACCTGGAGCGACTTAGACTGGTCGCACCACAGCAGGATGGCATGGAGAGGGGTGCGAGTAAGGGGAGAAGAAACATTCTCTCACTCCTACTGATGAGCCTGGTCTCTTTAAGGGGCAGGTAGACAAGTAATGACCGGCAGTTCCGCAATACAGACAACTCTGGGTGTCACGTCTGCGTATGCGTTCGGCTAGGGACAGCCTAGCTCTGCCGAGTTGCATAGGCTCGGGAAGAGGCGAATCGGCAATCTTCGGAAGCTCTCGGAGGAACTCGGGTAAGCACGGATCCTCTCAGTGACGTAGACGCCGGGGACTTCCGGAATTCATCGGAGGCAAGGTGGGATCCTTGAGCGAGCGATTGGGACCACAATGTCGAACAGCGCTTCTGGGTTCCAGGCACCCTCCGCTGCCAGCGTGCAGAAATCCACCGCATAGTCTGCTACACTGAGAGAGTTCTGCCGAAGCTGGAGTAACTTCCAGGCAGCCTCTCTCCCGGAAAACGGAGCCTCGAAAACTTTCTTCACCTCTGCCACAAATTCCTCGTTGTTCCCAGACGGCCGTAGCCCAGGCGAGTGCCCTCCCGGACATCAGCGTGATGAGGTACGCTATCTTAGAGTGGTCCGAGGGGAAGGAGGAGGGCTGCAGCTCGATGATGAGGGAAAACTGGGCGAGAAACGCACGACAGGTTACCTGCCTCTCCATCAAAGCGTTCAACAGGAGGTATGCAGGGTTCCCTGGAAACCGGAGTAGCCGGGGAGGCAGTGCTGCTAACCGCTGTGTTACTGTGGGGCTGTGAGTGTGCAGTCGTGGTAGGCAGCATAACAGACAACTCGTGGACTTGCTCCAGCACCGTATTCACCCCTTGGTCATGGCGTTCGTACGGACAAGATCTGGACCCCTTCCGTAAGACCACAATGCAACTCCTCGTGCCTTCAAATGATGGCTCTTTGGGAGGCAATGACGTTGTGGAGATGGTCCAAGTCTGCTGGGTCAGTCATGGCCAGTTCTTACTATCACGTTTCAGGTAAGACCCAGGCACAGACAATGTCGAAGTAACTAATGTTTATTACTAGCACAGGGCCAGGCAAAATGATAGGTCAGGGGCAGGCAAAAGTCAGAAATCCAGATAGGGTTCAAAAGGTTCAGAATGGCAGGCAGCCTCAGGGTCAGAACAGGCAGAATGGTCAAAACCGGGAAAGCTAGGAAACAGGGACTATAGAAAAGACAGGAGCAAAGGGAAAAACGCTGGTAGGCTTGACGACGCAAAACTAACTGGAAACAGACAAACTAAGAACACAGGTATAAATACACAGGGGATAATGAGAAAGATGTGCGACACCTGGAGGGGGGTGGAGACAAGCACAAGGACAGGTGAAACAGATCAGGGTGTGACATTACTACATAAATGGCATCATCCTCATTTCCCTGTTTCATCCAAATAATTTGACATAATTTCCTCCTTGGATGTATTTTCCTCATTCCTTACACCCTCATTAAATATATATTTTAAGAGTAGGGAGAAATGTTCAAATACAAAGTATCATCTAGCGAGACACTTTAAGATGATTAAACTCATGAGAAAGCAAACAACATCTAAATGGGTGGCCTATCAAAGGGATGTGGTGCATGTTCTCTCTCTATAGATGGGCCCACTGCAGTAATATATTCACATTGATGTGAACAATTATCTCTTGGCTGCCTCTGTCACGTCTAACACTCCACAGTGTGGAAATGAGACAGAATGAGACTTTCTGAGTCGGAATGCCTGCTCCACATTACATAAGGATATTGTCACTGGTGTCTTCTCACTTTCTCTTCATGTTTCCAATTGAGTCTGTGCATAGCGGTGTGTGTGTCAAGTGCTTGCACAACATGTGGTGGAGCACAACATTGCTCTATCTCTGAAAAGGTGGGCGCCTCGGGAGGATGGAAAAATATAATTAAAGAAGAGAAAATAATCTAAGAAAAGTTTTCCTCCACAATATCAAAAACAAAATCCTCCCTGAAAGAAAACAAACACCATAGCCTATATTTGCAGTTCTTATATTGTTACAAAACACCAAGGCAGTCATTCTATGCTGTTAGCTACAGAACTAGTATTCATGCACAGCATTATGCACAAACACAAATCCAATTAGGTCAATCGTTTGAAGTAATAAGGAGACAAGCTGATTTGGGCTGATAATCATGTTTGTAAATTGAGATAGTATTTTACTTGTGCTGAGGCATTTATAATTAGAAAGATTTCACTTACTTTATTACAACTGACAGAATTGACTCTCTCACATGCAGACCTGGGTTCAAATAGATTTTGAAATATATACAGTGGGGAGAACAAGTATTTGATACACTGCCGATTTTGCAGGTTTTCCTACTTACAAAGCATGTAGAGGTCTGTAATTTTTATCATAGGTACACTTCAACTGTTAGAGACGGAATCTAAAACAAAAATCCAGAAAATCCAATTGTATGATTTTTAAATAATTAATTTGCATTTTATTGCATGACATAAGTATTTGATCACCTACCAACCAGTAAGAATTCCGGCTCTCACAGGCCTGTTAGTTTTTCTTTAAGAAGCCCTCCTGTTCTCCACTCATTACCTGTATTAACTGCACCTGTTTGAACTCGTTACCTGTATAAAAGACACCTGTCCACACACTCAATCAAACAGACTCCAACCTCTCCACAATGTCCAAGGCCAGAGAGCTGTGTAAGGACATCAGGGATAAAATTGTAGACCTGCACAAGGCTGGGATGGGCTACAGGACAATAGGCAAGCAGCTTGGTGAGAAGGCAACAACTGTTGGCGCAATTATTAGAAAATGGAAGAAGTTCAAGATGACGGTCAATCTCCCTCGGTCTGGGGCACCATGCAAGATCTCACCTCGTGGGGCATCAATGATCATGAGGAAGGTGAGGGATCAGCCCAGAACTACACGGCAGGACCTGGTCAATGACCTGAAGAGAGCTGGGACCACAGTCTCAAAGAAAACCATTAGTAACACACTACGCCGTCATGGATTAAAATCCTGCAGCGCACGCAAGGTCCCCCTGCTCAAGCCAGCGCATGTCCAGGCCCGTCTGAAGTTTGCCAATGACCATCTGGATGATCCAGAGGAGGAATGGGAGAAGGTCATGTGGTCTGATGAGACAAAAATAGAGCTTTTTGGTCTAAACTCCACTCGCCGTGTTTGGAGGAAGAAGAAGGATGAGTACAACCCCAAGAACACCATCCCAACCGTGAAGCATGGAGGTGGAAACATCATTCTTTGGGGATGCTTTTCTGCAAAGGGGACAGGACGACTGCACCGTATTGAGGGGAGGATGGATGGGGCCATGTATCGCAAGATCTTGGCCAACAACCTCCTTCCCTCAGTAAGAGCATTGAAGATGGGTCGTGGCTGGGTCTTCCAGCATGACAACGACCCGAAACACACAGCCAGGGCAACTAAGGAGTGGCTCCGTAATAAGCATCTCAAGGTCCTGGAGTGGCCTAGCCAGTCTCCAGACCTGAACCCAATAGAAAACCTTTGGAGGGAGCTGAAAGTCCGTACTGCCCAGCGACAGCCCCGAAACCTGAAGGATCTGGATGGAGGAGTGGGCCAAAATCCCTGCTGCAGTGTGTGCAAACCTGGTCAAGAACTACAGGAAATGTATGATCTCTGTAATTGCAAACAAAGGTTTCTGTACCAAATATTAAGTTCTACTTTTCTGATGTATCAAATACTTATGTCATGCAATAAAATGCAAATTAATTACTTAAAAATCATACAATGTGATTTTCTGGATTTTTGTTTTAGATTCCGTCACTCACAGTTGAAGAGTACCTATGATAAAAATGACAGACTTCTACATGCTTTGTAAGTGGGAAAACCTGCAAAATCGGCAGTGTATCAAATACTTGTTCTCCCCACTGTATATATATATATATATATATATATATATATATACACACACATGGCTCAATGAAACCAATTAAATAGTCCCAAAACTGCACATCCCATTGATCCTGCACTCCAGGCAGACTCGAGCAAATGCTCTATTTAAAATATTTAATTTGATTTAAACCCAGGTCTGTTCACATATCAACCCAGACTACATGTGGCAATTGTACCTAAATAGGGAAGTAAGTGCAGTAGCTGAATGGGCTTTTGTAAGCTGTGATATATCAGAGAGCCAGCTTGTTTAACCAGACCCCCCCATTACTTCAACCACTGTTGCTATTGTTAGGTGCAGGAGAACACAATTACAGAGGGCGATGCTTGTGTTCCGCAACCTGCAAACCAAGATGCATCCGAGATGTGTAGTGGTGGAAAGTGGAGGAGAGGGGGAATTGAAACATAAGGCGTTGCAGAGGCGCCTTCACGGTGATCTGAGAGATTCCATGGAGACGCCTGTCACCGGGGGGGGAGTTGTGATGTTGACGTGTCTCAGTGGCAGAGGTCATTGATCTTGAAAAGTCAAAGTCCTCAGATGAGCGCTGTGTGGGTGGGTGTCCTCGGCTCTTTGCAGGTGTCTCCTTTCATTTCAGGGAGGTAGAGATAGATCCGTGTTATTGCCTTTCATTTCAGAGTCACTAATGTTTACAAAGACAAGCAGGCCCAATTTTGAATAGAATAAAGAACATCAGAATTTGCGTCCATGATTCCATGAGAAGCACAATTAACAAGCCTGGACAATGTGCCATTAGATTAGTGATAGTGGTATCATTGTCCAGGCTTGTTAATTGTGCTTCTCATGGAATCATGGACCCAAATTCTGATGTTCTTTATTGTACTCAAAATTGGGCCTGCTTGTCTTTGAAAACATTAGTGTCTCATGAAAAATGATCAAAACAATATTCTAGGTGAAATGTCTTTCAAAAAAATTAACAATAACGTTCATATGCTTGATTGTTCAGCCGCTATGGAGAAAGGACGTACATTTAGTGGTCTATAATGCCATGACCTACTGGAAGGGCAATATGAATATGGACATTATGAGATATATTTTAGCTAACTGTACAAAAATATAAATTGTCACTCTTACTCATTAAGTCACTCTTGCTTTTAGAATATTCTCAGTCCTTGCTGAATACTAAGATAATTGTAAGAGTACTTCCAAGCTCTTACTTAGCAGTGACTAAGACCGTCCAACATGAAGCACAGACTGTGCGAAAAGACGCACTGCCATTTCCAGAATGTTCCGGGGCCCTTGATTCGTAGTTTGATTTACAGTTCCCTAACTCCCAGCCAATCTCAGCAATATTGCTAAATCCATACGTTTATTGACAAATGCATCCGTTGACAAATTAGGTGACTGAAATCAACTAAAAACGTCTGCTGGCTTCCCTTTTAACAATCCATTTGTAAATAGGGATTCACTGATGTTCTTGTCTCTGTTTCAATTAAGGGACTTGCAAGGGGGGATGCAAGTCGAACTTGGTTACTAATTCATCCACTAATGCTGAAGATGCTTGTATGATGGGAGGCTGGGGAGAAAATGAGCTAGGGGGATGTGACTTTGGGAGGTCGGTAGATGAGAGACTGAAATTAGAAGATCAAACTCGATAGAACAATTCTACTCTCATTTGGAAGATCCAATACTGGCAGTTTTGGCAGATTAGAATTTTGCTGGTGTTGATTTAAGTAAGCTGGAAGTCACCCCGCTGTGCATTATGACATCATACTGCTGAGTCTACGTGTCATTCAGGTGTCAGTCTCATCTGAAATAGATGATGTAATGGCTTTATAAAGCAAAGAAGAGGATTTACGTTGAGAAAAAAAGCATTCCATCAATAGCACAATATAACCATTCTTTTAGGATAACCTGACTGTCGTGTCGTATAAGTCTTAAACGGTGACGTCTTAATTTCGGAGGAAGCCCCATTTAGATGTCAAATTAAGCTCTTAGGGAGGTCTCAATGCAGGCTAAGCAACTCTGCTGCTTCGCCAGCAAAAGGAATTTGAGACAATATACGAGTAGACAAATCTGCCATGAAGAGCTTGGCTGCGAAGATGACAACCAATTTCCCATAAGAGCATGGCAATACATAAGCACATCTCGATGTCTGGAGGCGGTCCCAAACGGGGTCCAATATCTCCCAGCAGCAAACGGAACAGCTGAGCTGCGTCAGTGGAAATGAGGCTGAGGCTAAAGTTATGGGAAATGGGCAGGGTAATAAGTTCAATATTTCGGTTCATACAGTACATTTGTTTCTGAGCTTACGAGTCGTACTCCTAGTTCTATTTGTTCTGTTAGTGTTTCTTATTAAAGAACCTATATGGGTTATGCTGTCCTGCGGTATACAACTAGACTGATTGGAGGGAAAAGAGGATTAAGTCATTGTTAAATAAATAGTGTTTATATGTTTTTGAAGTAATCTACCATGTCTTTCCACGTATTACTGAAATGTTATACTTGAGCTCAGCAATTGTTACTATCATTATCATGCTGTGTAACTCTTATAGAGAATACCCAGAATGGCAGTTACAACTTGGCTTGGATTAAAGAGTATTTTGTGTTGCCATCTCATGTCTTTCGTTGAAATGACAGGAAAATAGTACAATCTTTTAAAGGCTGACATCTAAAGACAGCTTTATTACAGTAGTTTTCTTTTCTAATGTAATCTTTAACGTCAAGATTTTGACAAGCATTTCCAAGGCTCAGCGCGCTTAGTAATATCAATGGCAAATGCGTGACAAATACGGTTGATGCTTGTTACATCCAAGGAAGCAGTCGTTAGCTGCTCCTGTCACACACCCGTCTGCCTTTGGTCAGAGCTTCTCTTTTCAGCCCTCAATCCATGTCATTCAGATGAGCCAAAATGGTGGAAAGTAAGGATGCATCTGAGGCAACCGAGCTCAATCGTCAAAGCACCTTGACAGGGACAATTTCCGGTTCCTTGATAGGTTTCCTTGGCAGAGTCTACAGTTACCTCTCTAACAACTTACAAAATCCAGTGCATAGAAAGCATGTGATTGTGGCCTTTTCCCCATATTGACAGTATGATAACAATATTAATTGCCAATATTAATGTAGCCAAAATTCCTTATAATTTGTATCAAATAATAATAATGATTATATATAAAATAATTGGATAATAATTTCAAATAACTGTGTTGTCAGGGTGTTTATGCTTGTTGGAATGTTTCTCTGAAGAATTATGATTTTTGTGAAAAGAATGGTACATGGCAGGTTGTCAGGATGTCTCGTTAAGTGACTTGAACAGCTCACAAAAAGCTTCAAGTGTTCCAAGACTCGATAGAATAGGCATTGTTGTTATGGTGACAGAAAACCCTGTAGTCATAGTCAGAGTGTTCATAACATGTTGACGTCAAAGGATAAATGGATGTGTAATCACTGGTCACACATTGGTACAAGCCTAAAAGCCTTGTCCACAATAGATGCCAGCTCAACTATCTGGCAGAACTAACAATTTCATCCCCAAGAATGCTGACAGACTCTCACCATTGTTAATGCATATATGAGATTCTGACGTAATCCCAATGAAACCTAAATGCAATCCAATTAGGCCTACATCTACACCTGAATCATGCATATTTGCCTTCGAAAATAGCATGAAAGGCTTAATCAATACAACAACCCGGAGAGTGTTTCTGGACGTGTAAAAGCTAGGCCGTGTTTCTGTGTGTTTCACTTGATCTGGGGAGAGGAGATGAGAGAGATGAGGAGGGAAGAGGATGGGACTCCCAAAGGAGTGCCGCCATTTCATACAGCGGTGCCCGGTGATACCTCCTGGGCTGGAACTAATTGGTGCGAGATTAACTTTCCAGTGGGGTATAATGACCCCAAGCGCTCCTCACATCCCTGGATCAGTAACATCGAAGGAGCCCCAGTTTCCTCAGCGCTTCTGGAAGTGATTACTTGGTTCTAGTCTTTCTCCCTGACACCACACCACAAGCCCTTACGCGACCAAAATAGCTGCATGGGAAAGCAATACCAACAGTCATTCCTGTTTAGGTGAATATGCCACTTCCTAAAGAGTCATTCAAAATGTAACTTGTATCTCCCACCTCCATTGCTCATGCCATGGTTGGACGGACACATTTTAGCAGCTATTCCCAATTGTTTATGGCATGAGAATGAGACAGCACACACACTTGCATTCTGCTTGTTTATAGCAGAATTTGTGTAATTAGTCAGTGTGTATGTGTGTGTGTGTGTGTGTGTCGGTGCGTGCGGTTTACTTTGGTTCTATCAGTTTTACAAAACCCACTGTTGACACACTGTGGTACATCAGTCAGTTTCTGTGTTGAATCAGTTTATGTGTATGTCTAAAGGACTTCCTGATGAGATGTTTGTGTTGATTGTCTTTGAAAACAATCAATCATATTGATTTGTGTTCTGTGCATTTGATTATTGAGGCATGTGCCTGGCAGTGGTGGGAATCAAACTGACCACCTGCCAAACCACAAATAGTTTGTCCTTCAGGAGATTCCCCTGATTCATGTTTTATTTTTTTATTTTTTTCTGAAAAGGGTTTTTAAAGCATCACACTTTCCAACTCAATTTCAGCCTCACTACATTTCTATATACCTTGCTTTTATAGTTTGGGAAAGTTAACCTGAGCATGCACAAATAAAGTTATTTATTTTCAAATTAAACCATGTTCATAATTCTCCTTAATGTTGGAGTGTAAACTTTTTACCAGTTTAAGTAGGAAATTGTATGAATTTTGACCATTAGATAGTAGAATGCCAAGTCTCATGAGGCTTATCAGTCAATCATATATCATGGATTTTAGAAAATTCTCACAGAGCTTGTTTTACCACTAATAATAACATAATAAGAGTTTCAATAACGAATTCATGGTGAAATATATCTACTGTACAGTCGTGGCCAAAAGTTTTGAGAATGACACAAGTATTGGTCTCCACAAAGTTTGCTGCTTCAGTGTTCTTAGATCTTTAAGTCAGTAGTTACTATGGTACACTGAAGTATAATTACAAGTATTCCATAAGTGTCAAAGGCTTTCATTGACAATGACATTCAGGTTATGCAAAGAGTCAATATTTGCAGTGTTGACCCTTCTTTTTCAAGACCTCTGCAATCCGCCCTGGCATGATGTCAATTAACTTCTGGGCCACATACTGACTGATGGCAGGCCATTCTTGCATAATCAATGCTTGGAGTTTGTCAGAAGTTGTGGGTTTTTGTTTGTCCACCCGCCTCTTGAGGATCGACCACAAGTTCTCAATGGGATTAAGGTCTGGGGAGTTTCCTGGCCATGGACCCAAAATGTCGATGTTTTGCTCATCGAGCCACTTAGTTATCACTTTTGCCGTATGGCATGGTGCTCCATCATGCTGGAAAAGGCATTGGTTGTCACCAAACTGTTCTTGGATGGTTGGGAGAAGTTGCTCTCGGAGGATGTGTTGGTACCATTCTTTATTCATGGCTGTGTTCTTAGGCAACATTGTGAGTGAGCCCACTCCTTGGTTTAGAAGCAACCCCACACATGAATGGTCTCAGGATGCTTTACTGTTGGCATGACACAGGACTGATGGTAGCGCTCACCTTGTCTTTTCCGGACAAGGTGTTTTCCGGATGGCCCAAACAATCGGAAAGGGGATTCATCAGAGAAAATGACTCTACCCCATTCCTCAGCAGTCCAATCCCTGTACCTTTTGCAGAATATCAGTCTGTCCCTGATGTTTTGCCTGGAGAGTAGTGGCTTCTTTGCTGCCCTTCTTGACACCAGGCCATCCTCCAAAAGTCTTCGCCTTACTGTGCGTGCAGATGCACTCACACCTGCCTGCTGCCTGAGCAAGCTCTGCACTGGTGGTGCCCCGATCCCGCAGCTGAATCAACTTTAGGAGACGGCGCTTGCTGGACTTTCTTGGGCGCCCTGACGCCTTCTTCACAACAATTGAACCTCTCTCCTTGAAGTTCTTGATGATCCGATAAATGGTTGATTTAGGTGCAATCTTACCAGCAGCAATATCCTTGCCTGTGAAGCCCTTTTTGTAAAAAGCAATGATGACGGCACGTGTTTCCTTGCAGGTAACCATGGTTGACAGAGGAAGAACAATGATTTCAAGCACCACCCTCCTTTTAAAGCTTCCAGTCTGTTATTCTCAGCATGACAGAGTGATCTCCAGCCTTGTCCTCGTCAACACTCTCACCTGTGTTAACGAGACAATCACTGACATGATGGCAGCTGGTCCTTTTGTGGCTGTCACAATGCGTAGTCATGGGACGATAGACGGAGCGTTCGTGCAGAGTCATTCCTTTTTATTTAAACTTATCAACTTATAAGTTACCAAAAATAACAAAGGAGAGTTTTAAACACAAAGTGACTTACTTGCTGTGACACAGATGCAGACAGGCACACACACGAACAATGATCCACAATGCAGGTGGATCTGTGGTGGTTCTAAATAGTATCCCCAATCAGAGACAACTCTAATACAGCTGTCTCTAATTGGGGATCATTAACCTCCCCATATTGTGATGTGAGGGTTTAACTGTGGTCCTACCACTCCCCCTAGTGGGAGTCAGAGGCATGGCCTCAGTCAAACCCTCACAATGGAAGGGCTGAAATGCAGTGGAAATGTTTTTTGGGGGATTAAGTTCATTTTCATGGCAAAGAGGGACTTTGCAATTAATTGCAATTCATCTGATCACTCTTCATGATATTCTGGAGTATATGCAAATTGCCATCATCAACACTGAGGCAGCAAACTTTGTGGAGACCAATACTTGTGTAATTCTCAAAACTTTTGGCCACGACTGTATTCGCCCACACTAATCACTGTGGATATAGAATAATTTACAAGGGCTGCAGCCCAATTCTGATATTTCTGCCCAATTATTGGCAAAAGATCTGATCTGATATAATTGGGTAAAAGATCAGAATCTGTCTGTGTAAATGCAGGATTTCCTTCTGATACATTATCCTTCCTTTGCCTTGAGCTCAACAGCCAAATGATCCTTAGTCTATGATGTTGAATACCACACCTTAGGGGAAACAAGTTTAACTTTAAAGGTGAACTGAGCTTAATTGATATGCCAACCAAGACCAGCATAATGATGGATGAAACGTACTTTGAGGCATTGCACAAATTTCAGTTTGATCTCTCTACTTATATCATATTAGCTATGTTTACATTTTGTGTCTTCTCCGGTGTATTGTCATCAAGAGTCAATCAGTTGTTACACCAACAAGCTCTCACAGTCTCACTGCAGAATTAGACGTTCATCCACGTTTTTGCAAACATCAAATTTTGAAATGTTTGTGTTGCTCCTGCTGCTCTGTGTCATTCCATTTATTCAAATAATAATAGTACAATAAGTACAAAGTCAAATGCATAAACGGTAGTGGCTCTGCTTTCTATATAAAAACACAATAAAATACAGAGACCACAATGTTCAGTTAGAATGGAATTTCTAACATTTTCAAATATCTGGGTACAAGATGTCCATAAACAAAATGACTGTGCATGAAAAACAAAACATTTATTTTGTAATAAAACAATATGAATACTTAGAAACACACTGTCCACGTGATACCCTAACCCCACATGGGACAGTCGATCCTCATCTTACCCATACAGCACTGGGGGAAATGTCATATCAACAGATACAATTAAAAAATGAAACAAAATACAACACCCTAAAGCTTTACACAAATTACTCACGCTTAAAATAATATTATCAACTCCACAACGTGATTCTGAGAGCACTGGTATTCAGCTAGCAAGAAGCTAACATCCTCATGTCAATCTGAAAGTATAAACAGGCTAACATGACTATCTGGCATAAATAATACAAAACTAACTCATACACTGCAAATAATGCAACATATGATATATTCCAGTACAAGAGTAAAACGTTGGTCCCACAATGGACTTCAACAGCTCTCTAGTGTAATTGTTTACTCTCACTCTTACACACT
Organism: Thymallus thymallus; assembly: GCA_023634145.1. NCBI lineage: Eukaryota > Metazoa > Chordata > Actinopteri > Salmoniformes > Salmonidae > Thymallus > Thymallus thymallus. The sequence goes on from CM042423.1 coordinate 12,159,868, forward strand.
GCACATGCACAATCCCATAATGACTTGCACACATTATGTATGGATCTCTTAAAAGGACAGTGCCATCTACTGGATATAAATGAATACAGCTACGTGCTTTTACCACCTGGCTGCATTTAGGCACTCATTCTGGAAAGGTTAAGGTTTGGGATAGGATTCAAACATTACGTTTAGGCATTCATTCCTTCATTAAGATAAGGGTTAAGGTTTGGGATAGGGTTAAAACCAAAAATTAGTGTCCAAGACTGGGATCAAACAGGTAACCTTCTGCTCCAGAATCACAGGATTACACTACAATACTTACACACTTTTTAGTGTCTGCTGCCATTCGCCCTACAACTTCACTGTGTAGTGATGAAAATACAGAAACTGACAGGAGTTTAAAATGGAGAGTGAAAATACAGAAACTGACAGGAGTTTAAAACGGAGAGTGAAAATACAGAAACTGACAGGAGTTTAAAACGGAGAGTGAAAATACAGAAACTGACAGGAGTTTAAAACGGAGAGTGAAAATACAGAAACTGACAGGAGTTTAAAATGGAGAGTGAAAATACAGAAACTGACAGGAGTTTAAAACGGAGAGTGAAAATACAGAAACTGACAGGAGTTAAAAATGGAGAGTGAAAATACAGAAACTGACAGGAGTTTAAAATGGAGAGCTGCTGTCTTTCCTTTTTCTGGTATTCTCCTCTCTTCTCCCACCCTCCTTCCCTTTTCCCATTTCTACTTTTCCCAAGAGGAGGGCCTTACCCGGGATGCCAGGATGCAATATAGTCCTTGATGGGATGCATCCTTTCTGTAAATGTGTAATTTGTCAAGGGAAAAGAGGCACACAGTACAGTGTGAATTTTTAGTTGTATACCCCCTGCGTCACAATGACGGGAGTTGACAAGGTGCAGGCCAGGGAACACATTTCACCTGTCAAAAGTGGTCATGTTGACGTGAGGAAGAGAGGAAGTGCCTCTGTGGGTTAAATCCACATGGTGGAAGCAGCCATTACTGAGGTAATCAAACAGTCTGTGGGTCATGTGTTTTTCTCAGAACACTCAGTGTCACAACATGCTTCACTGAGCCGTTGCTATTGGCAAATTGTCCTTTGTCTGACTTGAGAAACATGAGAAACATCTCTATAATTATTTGTAAGTAATTTTTCCAGTTTTCATGACAGGGATGGAGCCGGAATTCAATCCCACGCAGGCAGGGGGATCGCATGTGTGCCGAGGACGGCGGCTTTAACCCTCGACCAACCTCAAGGACACACACCTCTCACCTATTCTATGTTCAGTAGAAGCTCTAAGAGCTGGGTATATACAGTATATCTCTATATTTGGACCATGTTATGGATTGTGTTTTAGCCACCTCTATCATCTCCTCAAAATAATAGCACCTTTGCAGGGCAGTGTCCCCGTCACTCTCTTGTGCATTGGGATGTCCTCCGGGGCATTGTCCCCCATAGTCCTTTAACATCACATTCAGCACCAACCTGATTTACTCAGATGGTGTCCCATCCCAGTATCAACCAGGGCCAGCCTTGCTTAGCCTCAGGAATTAGCCAGTACAGGGGTGCAGAAATGGCACTGAACTGTAGACCTGGGATCACTTTAGCTGCACTTGATTGGGCTTGCCAAGCACAATGTAGTCAATGAAGCTGTCCCAAAAGTGAAAGTCCTGTTCATCTATCACTCCAGATAGGCTGAATCAAACGCTCAAAATATCTGCAGGAGAACAAGTCCTATTTGAACATTTTGACTCTGTCATTACATAGGTTTTACTTATATCCCCTGATAAACAGGAAAGCATTGCACAGCAATATCCCATTTTTACACAGCACATCATCTATTACAATGTTCTCATTTTACACCATACGCATACATTTACCAGTGCTGGTTCCCTCCAACCATATTTGTTTTTCAGCAGTAAAACTGTGTTATTGAGAAATAAATCTATACAGTTCCCTTAAGTTTTGCTCATGTGCACGTCATGTGATGCACAGAAATCCATACATTCTCAGAAAATATGTGAAAAGGAAGTGTATAACTTTCACGTAAAGGAAAGACAAGGCAGCGTCCTGATGGAAACGAGTTTCACATTCCTGTTAAGCCAGATAAATTGATTCATCTCTGATCTGGTCAATGCCTCCCCCATATTTCAGTCTAATCTGTCCGGCATTAAGGCACACTGAGCCGTTCTGAATATCTAGAGTGCAGGGCTGTGGGCACAGGCAGACACATATTTTACGATTCAGAATGTTAAATACAATGATTTAATTGACATGCCTTGAGGAGACAGACGGTGGGGCGAGAGTGTGACACTAATGTGAGGTTAGCCAAGGCAGCCAAGGCAGATGATGTTCTCTCTGGATCACTTTAAGGCAAATCCAAACTAATTACACGAGTGGAACACTTTTCCGAGCCATGAAGCTCCAAAGGGAGAGGAAACTTAGGTGTGCCAGATAGACAGTCATACGAATGGGGAACAAAAATGCATGCCCATTGACTGCAGTTGAATAATTCATAAACTCTACAAGGCTGAAGTTGTTAAGCCGACTTTGATAATCCCCAAAAATGTGATAAGGGGATAAGAAGTTTGTGCTAGCGTGGTTTCAACATCATTTCAGATTCTTGTGCCGGTTGAGGGTAAACCCAAACATTAGCATGGAGGTTTAGGGGGAGCCGCTGTTGTGAAGCTCTGACCTGAAGTAACTGTAACAAAAAGTATTTCATTACATATACAGGAGGAACAGGGAAAATCAAGTCAGTACAGTCAATTATTTTCCCACCGTGTTTGCGTAATGTATGGATAGGAAAAACATCTGACATGCTACATGGGATTAATAAATGAAAAGTGGTTTATCAAAGTCGGGCATATCAATGAAGAAAATAAACTTAACAAAATAGTTGTAAATGACTGATGACTTCTCTCTCTCACCTTCATGCCCATGCTAAAAAACACTAGAGAGAATTCACCATGTCAAGGTCAATCCAAAGCCGGATATCTGTAATTGTTGTGGTTTTTATTTCTCCCCAGTCCAGATAATGCACACATACTGCTTTTCAAGGACATAAGACATCAAAGCACTCTGAACACCAAGTAGTAATTCTTTAAAGCAGTGGTGCCCACAGCACGTAGCTGCCACTATCAAAGCCAGCACTGACATCATCACCCTAGCTTTTGTACCACACAATTTACAAAGCTATTTTGTGTAACCCTGTCATTCTTGATCATGCTGACTAGTATTGCTATGTGTGCCTTCAGATAACACTATATAGAAATTCAAGTTATCTATGAATGTGAACACATTGACTTTCATCAAAACTGCTGGTGATCAAATTATGATCCAGGTCCAGTTTGTCCACGATCCCAGTCTTACAAAACCATCCACATTTTACAAAAGCATTCCCATTTGCCAAGTTCTCATTTGTAGCCTTTCAGACTGGCATGTTGTTGCCTTGATTACAGACCATACACAATGTATTTAGCAAAGAACTTGCTTCCTCAAAGACTGTGTCCAACTCACAGTAAGATGCGTGTCCAGAAGCTGAATACCTGACACAAAAATATAAACAACAACTGGACCAAGGACAATATGATGTACAACAGCAATGTGGGGAAGACACAAGTCATAAAGAACAAGTTAAGCCCAGGGGGTCACATTGAGACAGTAAAACTGATCCAATCTAAAACTAGGAAGCCTGAAGTTGATTGTGTCCTGTAACCATTGGATCAGAAAGGTCAAACGAGATGAGATTTGATCACCAGTGTCCAGAGAATTTATCACACGACTATTGATACGTAATTCTATTGGATTTTAGAGGGATGCACTGCCAAGTTAGTTTGGTGGCATCATTAATTTGCTTTAGCGGACATTTTATTGAATACTTTTTTATTTTCCACCAGGCAGTACCAGTACAATAGGATGAGCATTCCTGGACATACACTGTTCTGTTTCAATATTTAATCTTAAAAGTTGAGCCAACAGAAAATAACAATACCAGTTATTGAACATAATTCAGTTATGCATAAAAAATGTCAGAAAACTTTTCTCTTGTTTTTGTGGGTCATTTGCCCCTCATAGGGGTAGACTGAATGTTAGTTTGGTATTCTGTAAGGTCATGATGAATGACGCAAAGCTAACAGATCTTAGCAGTAACATACTCTGTCCCTAGGCCAAAATAACAACTTGTGATGGTGTTAGTGAACCTTTCCATTATCCAACTAAATTGCTACTGACAAAGTCATATTGTAATTGTAATTATATTGTAATTATAATTGTAATTATAATTGCCGCCCGGCAATAAAAGAAATGTAAATGAAATTAAATGTAGAAGAAATTGGTATAAAGTTGCTGACACTAAAGTTTCATTGTGGGATATTAATGTCTGGAGTGATTCAAAATGGAATCAGACATTTGGTGCCAATAAATATGAAAGAGCTGTGACATGTTAGTTTTGCTTTGCATGTAAACGTTATCTCATGACTTTTTCCCCGTCAACGCTCACAGTAACCCACAAGGAGGCAAATAGAAAATGTATGCCAGCGTTCTCAGGATTTTTCCAAGCCCAATATCCAAGTTGACTATACCGCACAACTACACATTGTATTTTAGCCCACTAACGTTACACCAACAATAGATTATTTTTATGTAAACAATCAGTGCACTCTCAATACAAGGTCTTTGCCTGTGTTAGAGGCAGATTAATTAAACTATGGCGAGTTGCCTACCTATTGTGATGGAGAGAGGTCAAACCTAACACGGTGTTTCTCAAAATGCATACTACCATGTTCAGAGCATGTGGAGAGTATGAGTCCAAATCAAAGTATGCGAAACGGAGCACGGAGGGCACTTCTCGAATGCGTACTCCTTTTTACATATTCTGAAGAATGCATTGATGCAAGCTTCAATGGAAAATATGCAAAGAAATATGACGCAACCATGTAAAAAATGATACAAAAATGTATTGAAATCAATGGCGGCCATTATTTGAGCTGATGCGAGAGAAAATACACTCTGACTGAAATGTTGCCTAGTCACATCTCGTATGTTGCCTGAATACACTATTTTATTTTTATACGTTAATAAATACTTGCTGTGTTAATTTTGGCCTCTATCTAGCATAATATTAGTTTTAGGTCATTTTTGGTTGTTATTATTAGGTTATTATTTTGATTCATATATAGCTAGCTGATAGTTATGAAGTAAAACGGTTGCTTTGTGTATATCTCTTTTAATCCCTATTGCCATTGTCCTGGCTGGAAGAAGGTTCGGTGAATGGGTAAGTCCATAGTAAGTCAATAGGGCTAACTGGATAGCTAGTTAGCCATGAGGAATTGTTAGTTACCCACGAAAAATGTACATTAACCTTGCATAGCTTTAGTTTTTGGTCATTTTTACCTTTTTAACTAGATGGCTAGATAGATTATTACGATTCAAATATCTAGCTGAAAATTATGAAGTAAAATGTTTGCTTTGTGTATATCTTGTTTCGTCTCCATTGTTGCCATTGTCCTGGCTGGAAGAAGGTTCAGTGAATGGGGAGATGCAGCGTGAGGTAATACAGTAGGGGGAGTGTGAGTGCTTCTCAAATGTAACGTTTTATGCATTCTCCACACTCTCGTCCTCACAAGAACATACTCAAGAGAATGTGGTCGGAGAATGCACTCGGAGCGTGAGGATGTGGTGCACGGTAGTATGCATATTGAGAAATACCCCTACACTCTTAGAAAAAAGGTTCCAAAAGGGTTCTTCAGCTCTCCCCATAGGAGAACCCTTTTTAGTTTCAGGTCGAACCCTTTTTGGTTCCAGGTAGAACTATTTTGGGTTTGTTGTAGAACTCTCTGTGAAAAGGGTTTTACATGGAACCCAAAAGGGTTCTACCTTGAACTAAAAGGTTTCTTCAAATGGTTCTCCTATGGAGAGAGCCAAAAAACTGTTTTCGGTTCAAGACCTTTTATTCTAAGAGTGTAGCTGTAAATATGGCCAAGCACATCCTTCTTCTCTCTCCTTCTTCCCCGGGCCTATACATTTAAGAACACCCTGTGGACATTGCTGTGGGAAGCAGGAGGTGCTGGGTGCTGCAGAAAAAAATTAAAAAGTGGAATAAAATAAAAATATAAAAAAATATATATATATTTCACACAAGTAGTGCACTGGGCCTTTACTGGTATTAGCAGACTGATATACACGTCTGTTGTGTAGGCAAAAAAAGAAAATGTTAGCTTCTCCGCTTTGACAAAAAGGAAGTTGCATAATTAAGAACAGTAGATTGCAGGATTCATTAGTTGGAATTATAAGAGTTGTTGCCCTGTTGCTTTCTCTGCGATTGTCATTCTAATGGAATCCAGAAAGAACAAAACCCTGTCCTCAAACATTAACATCAAAAGATGCAAAGTTATGTGCAATGACACAAAACATCCACATCAACAATTAATATTTTTCTTGATCAAATACATTTTTGCATGTTGAGTTTATATTTTTGTTCAGTATACGTTTCGTTAAACAAAATTCACAAAAGTAGTGCAACTCTATTAGTGGACTGATATAGATGTCCTCAGCGCTGGCAAAAAAAAACTATCTGCATCCCCACCCCCACACCCCTTCGGCAAAGAAATCACAGCCCCTCCTCCCCCAAACTACTTCCCGAGGCTATACCTGTGGGGTTCAGAGTATATTCTGTGGGTGTGTAAGTGTGTGGTTTATGTGTGTGTGCATGTGATAGAGAGAGGGGGATGGAGGGCATGTGTGTGTGCACGGGTGTGTGTGTGTGTGGGTGCGTAAGTGTGTGTGTCTGCTAGACAGGGGCGGGGAGAGGAGGCTCAAAGAGATATAGAGCCTGCCTACACCTTAGCTCTGAGTTGGCAGCAACCTGGTGTTAAAAATAAACTCAGCCTTGCAGTAGATAGAAAGAAAACACTAGTTCCTCCTACCCATGTCTCACCTAACCCACACTGAAATAAAGACAACAGAAATATCTCGACTAACACAAATAATTATGATGATTTGCCTGCTATGTCATTGCAGACACTGTTTGAGATGTCTTCTGGAATGTTCTTAGACCAGTAACAGTCACCGGGAGAGAGTTAGAGGCAGAGTATGAACGATGTCTGTTTTCCCCAGCCCACAACGACCACACATCCGATTAACGCTCGGAACACAATGACCCCCAAGCCACCTTGGCCTTACCTACAACACTGGCTGTGTCTCATATGGCACCCTATTGCACTACATTTGACTAGACATCCATTGCCTTCATACAGCTCAACGTTGATTACATGTGACCTTCATACGACTCCATACCGTTAACGTCTCTTGGATATAACAAGCTAACAAGGCAACCTTTAGCCAATGTAACCTCTGGAAAAGTAAGCAGAAGGAATTGATCCACCAGATGTCTATAGGTCTGTTTGGTGCTTTAACACAAAGCCTCCCATGACCAGTTCTGATTGAGTGGGACAACAACAACAACAGCAACAACACCGACAACAACAACACCAACAACAATAACAACACCAACAGCAACAACACCAACAGCAACAGCACCAACACCAACAACACCAACAGCAACAGCAGATTAAAGAGCATCTCAGGAGTACGACCTCTGTGGTTCGTGTGAAATGTTGAGACAGATGCAAAACCCCTGATCGTGTGTGTGTGTGTGTGTGTGTGTGTGTGTGTGTGTGTGTGTGTGTGTGTGTGTGTGTGTGTGTGTGTGTGTGTGTGTCTGTGTCTGTTGTCCTGCTGTGTTTGGAACAGCTCTTATCTAGGTCTTCAATGGTCGTGTACACAGCACACAGTGAATTCCTTTGGATATCTCTTCACTCCTCATTTAATACTTGAGCTAGGAATTCCTAGAAGCATTGTGTGAAACACTACTTAGTCTTTGCATTCCTCTTTGGAACCATTTTCCAATGAGAAAAGTAGCCTTGTCCGAGCCAGAACGGCCCATCTCCAGCTTCTGTAGCCTGAGGCAGCTTTATATACCCCTCTGGACAGGACGCTAGTCTATCGCAGGCCCTTAATGCTGAGTGCTAAGCAGAGAGGCATCAAGTCTATGGTATGACTCCACCAGGGATTATACCCTCAACCTTCCAACCGCAAGGCTGTTGGTCTATCCCAGTGAGAGGCAAAGACCATCAACAACTATTGAGAAGAAATGTAGCATAAAAACATAAAGCAATGGGGAACATTTTACATTATGTGTTGGTAATGTATTTTCTGCCAGTCATGGAATGACTTGACATGAGAGACGGGATGTTCACTAATTAACTAAGAAAATGCTTATAACAATTACCTGTGAATCATACTAATAAAACAATCCCTCATTTGGATATCAAAAAGGCACAGACAGTGGATTTTTCGCTTGCCTCTCTCTAAAGCCTCATAATTGCATGGGAGTTAATAAACCCTTTTGTTGGTTCATGTCCACTAATGCGTTTGCATATTATTTCCTAAAGCTATAAATATATTCATAGAATTCAAATATGGCTTGAATTGGTCCCTTTTATGTGGTCATTAAAGTAGTAAGAAACCACTTCCTTTTTAATGTTTCTGCATAATAAACTCAGCAGTCTGCAACTGCTGCTATATTTCTCCTTGTGAATTGAAACACACGTACATGTCATATAAAAAAATCTGAGGCACAATTGAAAGAGTGTTGAAATGTTTTCAGATTTGCCCTGGATTGGCCATTGTTGCACCTATTGAGGAGTCCAAGTGTGTTCAACGGTAGAAGGTACAGTTGAAAGGGAAGTGATACGTGCACCTTTATTATATTTCACAATGCACAGTAGATGTATACATGTTTGTCCCAGGAACTACCCTACTTCTTCATGGACATTCTCCACATACTGTTCGTGTTCACACTGTCTGTCACAAACACACACACACACACCATACATCAACGCTGCATTTATGTCATGCAATTGAATTCTCTTTGGGAATAAATTAAGCTAGTGAAAAATGATGCCTCTGCCAGCATATGCTACACGGTGTGACACGCGTCTCTGATGAGTGATACCTTTAATTAGTTCAACAGGCTGAAAGATGCAGGACTCTGGATGCGTCCCAAAAGGCACCCTATTCTCTGTGTAGTGAACTACTTTGAACGGAGCCCCCCTGGTCAAAAGTAGTGCACTATCTAGGGAATTGTGTTGCCTGACAACTCAAACTGAATTCTTCCGTTGTTCTATGTTCTCTACATACTTCAGTCTGAGACTGCCATCATTGAAGTCATTTGTGGTGATGTCAAAATGAGGGGTGTTGTACAAAACAAAGGCATCAGCGATTGGATAATTTCCAACCCATCGGTTTCTGGGACCAATCAAAACGGTTAGAATGTGTTTACGTTCTAGAAAAATCGTCGGAGAGGTACTCAAATCCAGACTCATTGCGGTGAAGAAACTAACATCCGTGGGTGTGGTGTAGCGTTTGGCTGGAGCAAGGAGTTTAGGTAGCCGGGTAAGAAATAGGCTACAATACTCTCTGCTTTCAACCCAATGAAACTGTGAAGTCACAGATAAGGGGTTGAATGTGATGAGGAGGCATATCTTTCTCTCCTTTTAGAGATTGTTATTAGATGACGTTGATATTAGCCTTTGTGCTACTGCCCATACCATATATACCATTATTAGACTCGTATACCATATTCTTCAATCTGTAGATCGAAATTACATTAAGTTGTAGCCCTGATTCTCACGGACACATGAGTATGTCTCTTCTGCCTGTGTGAAGCAGGGTTTGAAATCTGACACCACTTGAAGCTGGGATGTCCCTCCTGCCATTTAATTCGCTCTTCTGACTGTCCATCATCTGTCCATTCAGAGATTGATTTATAGCCAGTAATCTAAAATAATTCATAGATTTTTTAACAAAAATAAAACTTTCTGTAGACATTTATATGAGATGAAAGGCTTGTTTCAAACGAGTTCAGGAAGCTAATCTAGAGCTTCGTGAGACATTTTGATTAATAAAGACCTTTAGAAAAGGTAAATCAAGTCTGAAATTTCTAAGTGGAAATTACAAACTTTAGAAGCCTTTTTAAACCTGGAATACACTAAAAGCATTTGCATTTCCTCAAGGAGAGGTCCGTGTTCACACACACACACACACACACACACACACACACACACAAACACACACACACAAACAAAGCTTACACCATCATGTCTTTTGATTTTTTTCCCTTTCTCTCCTCTCACAGTCTCTATCTCTGTCTCGCTATCCTCTGTGTGTCTCTCTCTGTGTGTCTCTGTCTCTGTGTGTCTCTCTGTGTGTGTGTCTCTCTCTCTCTCTCTGTGTCTCTCTCTCTGTGTCTCTCTCTCTCTCTCTGTGTGTGTCTCTCTCTCTGTCTTTCTCACTCTCTGTGTCTCTCTCCCGAGCACTGATGCTTCTCTCAATTACGCTGGCCTTAGCCAAGGCCAATCGCAGGCTGACATTTTGCCTCACAGTTCAGCACCCGCTATTCTCAAAGGGATCAATTAAGTTCTGGCACTCTGCGAGAAAGAGCAGGAGAGCTGGTCTCTGAGTGGATTAGTTAATCAATAATATGTGGAAGTATTAAAATAGATGCATTCATAAATTGATATAGGCCAGCTAGCGGAGGGGCTGCTAAGTCGAGCTATCATGCTTGCCTATGGTATTGATCTGGATGGCCGTTGGGTGTGCACCTTTTTTGTGTCACACGCAAACACACAAACACGCACACAAACACACACCCTATGTTCTTGGCAATGGTGAGTTTTTGTGCAATCTTGACATAGACATGATCTTGTATTAGACCAAGCTTAGCTAAAGTTACTGAATGTCTCTAAGGATTTGCAACTGTAATCTGGACACTATGATTTATTTTCAAATGAAAAAATGGCCACGATACAGTCTTTAAAAAAAATTGTGTGTATGTGCATTACCATAACTCTAATGTTATGGTTGGTTTCAGGTGGAAATTACCCTAGAAGATATTCAACTTGTCCTTATGCAAATTATACTTTCTAAGTCTCATAGGGACAATGTGACTAACAAGTAATCTCATTATCATGTGACATTGCTGCATCCCTGCACCACTGAGCTCCTATACCTTGCTAGCATTTCAGGTATGCTTTTAAGTCTGAGTCTCTTAGTCTCAAAGTTTACTGTTAAGCTAATTTCTGTGGGAGACAGACCAATTCTTTTCCCCAAAGGTCCCTGAAGGTTTTTCACCCAATACTTACTAAGAAAACATTGACAGTTGCTTGGTTCTTCAAGATATAAATTTTCTACGAAATCTGTGACAGTAGATTGCTTTTTGCCACAATACCAAGAACATTTTTAATAGTGCTTGCTTTTTGCCACAATACTTATTCAGAAAGCTGTGACCTATTGTAAATTATAATGCAAGTTGTAACAATGATAGTGTCACGCCGTACATAAGGATTGGAGACAGGTGCAAGAATACGTAATAGGGGGTTTATTTTCTCAAATCAAACAAAGCACGCATATATACAGTGGGGCAAAAAAGTATTTAGTCAGCCACCAATTGTGCAAGTTCTCCCACTTAAAAAGATGAGAGAGGCCTGTAATTTTCATCATAGGTACACTTCAACTATGAGAGACAAAATGAGAAAGAAAAATCCAGAAAATCACATTGTAGGATTTTTAATGAATTTATTTGCAAATTATGGTGAAAAATACGTTTTTGGTCACCTACAAACAAGCAAGATTTCTGGCTCTCACAGACCTGTAACTTCTTCTTTAAGAGGCTCCTCTGTCCTCTACTCGTTACCTGTATTAATGGCACCTGTTTGAACTTGTTATCAGTATAAAGACACCTGTCCACAACCTCAAACAGTCACTCTCCAAACTCCACTATGGCCAAGACCAAAGAGCTGTCAAAGGACACCAGAAACAAAATTGTAGACCTGCACCAGGCTGGGAAGACTGAATCTGCAATAGGTAAGCAGCTTGGTGTGAAGAAATCAACTGTGGGAGCAATTATTAGGAAATGGAAGACATACAAGACCACTGATAATCTCCCTCGATCTGGGGCTCCACGCAAGATCTCACCCCGTGGGGTCAAAATGATCACAAGAACGGTGAGCAAAAATCCCAGAACCACACGGGGGGACCTAGTAAATGACCTGCAGAGAGCTGGGACCAAAGTAACAAAGGCTACCATCAGTAACACACTACGCCGCCAGGGACTAAAATCCTGCAGTGCCAGACGTGTCCCCCTGCTTAAGCCAGTACATGTCCAGGCCCGTCTGAAGTTTGCTAGAGAGCATTTGGATGATCCAGAAGAGGATTGGGAGAACGTCATATGGTCAGATGAAACCAAAATATAACTTTTTGGTAAAAACTCAACTCGTCGTGTTTGGAGGAGAAAGAATGCTGAGTTGCATCCAAAGAACACCATACCTACTGTGAAGCATGGGGGTGGAAACATCATGCTTTGGGGCTGTTTTTCTGCAAAGAGACCAGGACGACTGATCCGTGTAAAGGAAAGAATGAATGGGGCCATGTATCGTGAGATTTTGAGTGAAAACCTCCTTCCATCAGCAAGGGCATTGAATATGAAACGTGGCTGGGTCTTTCAGCATGACAATGATCCCAAACACACCGCCCGGGCAACGAAGGAGTGGCTTCGTAAGAAGCATTTTAAGGTTCTGGAGTGGCCTAGCCAGTCTCCAGATCTCAACCCCATAGAAAATCTTTGGAGGGAGCCCCGAAACATCACTGCTCTAGTGGAGATCTGCATGGAGGAATGGGCCAAAATACCAGCAACAGTGTGTGAAAACCTTGTGAAGACTTATAGAAAACGTTTGACCTCTGTCATTGCCAACAAAGGGTATATAACAAAGTATTGAGATAAACAATGTGATTTTCTGGATTTGTTTTTTCTAATTTTGTCTCTCATAGTTGAAGTGTACCTATGATGAAAATTACAGGCCTCTCTCATCTTTTTAAGTGGGAGAACTTGCACAATTGGTGGCTGACTAAATACTTTTTTGCCCCACTGTATATTAACACAGGGTTGAAATCCAAACAAAAGAGTGAGGTGTACATACATCACAGGACGAGACCCATAATACATACACGGGCAAATACACATAGCACGAAAGCCAATACAATGCACAGGTACTCACAGACCAACGGACATGGTAACAATAACCGACAAGGACAATGGGGAACAGAGAGCACATATATAACATACTAATCAGGGGGAATGGGAACCAGGTGTGCGTAATGAGACAAGACAGTCCAGGGTTGGTGGTAATGATCCAGTTCAGTGACGCCTAGAAGGCCGGTGACATAGCCCTCCTGAGCCAGTGCACGGAATAAGCAGCAGTACCGGGGGGATCCGTGACAGGCAGGCGATGGTGCGGCTTATCCCCGGATGACCAGAGTTGGGGATGGGCCAGGACCTGACTGCGCAAACACGCTGCTCCTCCATATCCTCTCTCTCTGTGGATATGATGTAGCCCAGGAAGGACACGGACCACTGGAAAAACAAACACTTCACTTGTTTCACATATAGATCATGCTCCAACAGTCTTCCAAACACAGACCTGACTAATGAAACATGCTGGGCGCGATCAGCAGAATAGAACAAAATGTAATCTATCTAACACCACTACTCCCCATCCCACACCTCGATGATAAAGGCCTGGAAGACTGAAGGAGCATTAGACAGGCCGAAAACTCATAATGGCCCGTGGTCGTGGAAAAGTCAATTTTCCATTCGTCACACCAGATTGTAGGCGCTCCTAAAATCCGGTTTCGTGAAGACGCTTGGACTTTCTTTTTTTTTATTTTCAGTGGTATTGTTAACAAACACACCCCCGTAAAGACAATGAGAATTAAAAACAGGTCAAGCCCCTGGTTCGACCATGATCTTGCAGAGTTACTCCACCTCAAGAATTGCATTTGGCGAAATGTCCGGCACACGCTTACTCAGGCTGACTCGCTCTCATTCAGGCAAATGAGAAATAAGTGCACTCAGGCTATCCGGAAGGCCAAAGTTAGTTACTTTAAGGAAAAGTTCTCTCTCAGTGGGTCTAAACCCAAGAAATTCTGGAAAGCGTTAAAGACCTGGAAAATAAACCCTCCTCCTCACAGCTGCCCATGTCCCTTAAAGTTGATGATGTGGTTGTTACTGATAAGAAGCACATGGCTGAGCTCTTTAATCAACACTTAATTAAGTCAGGATTCCTATTTGACTCAGCCATGCCTCCTTGCCCGTCCAACATTTCCTCATCTGCCACCCCTTCTAATGCAACTATCCCCGATGCTTCTCCCTCTTTTTCCCCTGCCCCGCTACAAAGTTTTTCCATGGAGGCAGTTACTGAGTCCGAGGTACTAAAGGATCTGCTGAAACTTGACCCAAAAAAACCATCTAGGTCAGATGGTTTATACCCTTTATTCTTTAAGGTTGCTGCCCCTATCATCGCCAAGCCTATCTCTGACCTTTTTAACCTGTCTCTCCATTCTGGGGTGGTTTCCATTGCTTGGAAGGCAGCCACCGTTAGTCCTTTATTTAAAGGGGGAGATCAAGCTGATCCTAACTGTTATAGGCCTATTTCTATTTTGCCCTGTTTATCAAAAGTGTTGGAAAAACTTGTCAAAAATCAACTGACTGGCTTTTTTTATGTCTATAGTATTCTCTCTGGTATGCAATCTGGTTTCCTCTCTGGTTATGGATGTGCCACTGCAACCTTAAAGGTCCTCAATGATGTCACCACTGCCCTTGATTCTAAGCAGTGTTGTGCTGCTATTTTTATTGACTTGGCCAAAGCTTTTGATACGGTAGACCATTCCATTCTTGTGGGCTGGTTAAGGAGTATTGGTGTCTCTGAGGGGTCTTTGGTCTGGTTTGCTAACTACATCTCTCATAGATTGCAGTGTATAAAATCAGAAATTCTGCTGTCTCAGCCACTGCCTGTCACCAAGGGAGTACCCCAAGGCTCAATCCTAGGCCCCATGCTCTTCTCAATTTACATCAACAAAATAGCTCAGGTATTTCTCTCGTCCATTTATATGCAGATGATAGTCTTATACTCAGCTAGCCCCTCCCCGGATTCTGTGTTAAATGCTCTACAACAAAGCTTTCTTAGTGTCCAACAAACTTAACTTTGTTCTGAACACCTCCAAAACAAAGGTCATGTGGTTTGGTAAGAAGAATGCCCCTCTCCCCACAGGTGTGATTCCTACCTCTGAGGGTTTTGAGCTTGTGGTAGTCACCTCTTACAAGTACTTGGGAGTATTGCTAGACGGTACACCATCCTTCTCTCAGCACATATCAAAGCTGCAGGCTAATGTTAAATCTAGACTTGGTTTCCTCTATCGTAATCACTCCTCTTTCACCAAAGCTGCCAAACTAACCCAGATTCAGATGACCATCCTACCCATGCTAGATTACGGAGACATAATTTATAGATCGGCAGAGGTTTACCATTCGGCCATCAGATTTGCCACCAATGCTCCTTATAGGACACATCACTGCACTCTATACTTCTTTGTAAGCTGGTCATCTCTGTATACCCGTCGCAAGACCCATTGGTTGATGCTTATTTATAAAACCCTCTTAGGCCTCACTCCCCGCTATCTGAGATATCTACTGCAACCCTCATCCTCAACAATCAACACATGCCAGTCACATTCTTTTAAAGGTCCCCAAAACTCACACATCCCTGTGTCGCTTGTCTTTTCAGTTCGCTGCAGCTAACGACTGGAACGAGCTGCAGCGAACACTCAAACTAGACAGTTTTATCTCAATCTCATCATTCAAAGACTCAATCATGGACACTCTTACTGACAGTTGTGGCTGCTTTGTGTGATGTATTGTCATCTCTACCTTCTTGCCCTTTGTGCTGTTGTCTGTGCCCAATAACATTTGTACCATGTTTTGTGCTGCTACCATGTTATGTTGCTACCATGCTGTGTTGTCATGTGTTGCTGCCTTGCTATCTTGTTGTCTTAGGTATCTCTTTTGGTAGTGTTGTTTTGTCTCTCTTGTCGTGATGTGTGTTTGGTCCTATATTTATATTTTATTTAATTGTATTTAATTTATTTTTAATCCCAGCCCCCGTCCCCGCAGGAGGTCTTTTGCCTTTTGGTAGGTCGTCATTGTAAATAAGAATTTGTTCTTAACTGACTTGCCTAGTTAAATAAAGGTTAAATAAAAGAAAATAAATAAAATGGCCCTGTGATTGATGTGTTTTTGTGGAGATCTATCACTCTGTAGACATGAGGGGGGCGTTTCTCAGCATTGAAAATTCAGAGTTCGGAGGGAATCCAAAGGAAATTCTATTGTACAAGCCATCCATAAAGCACTCACCATGGATGATTTCATTATGTATTTAGAATGTATTTATGAAACATATAGGTTGGTAATAACACAGAGATCAACAATTAGATAGGCCCATACATATTGATGGGGTTTCTTTTTTCATGATAACACTGAAAATAGAAAAACCTCTGCGTAAAGTCAACACAAAACCAAACCTCTAATGGATACTGTGTACAGTCCAACCTCTTCCCATGTTTGGAAATCAAACCCCTTCAAAACATTAAACAAACATGAATCTAGTTTGTTTATGCATGACAGGGAATCATTTCACCCAGTTCTAGCCCTTGACAAATGATTCCTATATCCTGGACCAGGACATTCACTCTGATCAGAACAAAAGTGTTGCAGTTTCTCTCCATTCTCTACCTCTGTTATGTCAATTTCCAATGTTTAAGGCCTCTGTTTCCTCGCTAGCCAGCAGTATTGTTGATCATTTGTCATTTCCTGTAAAGTCTTGAGCATGCTAATTACCTCTACACGTTTACAGTCTCAATAGCCCATCAGTGAGGGAATGATTACAGACCGCCCCATTATTTGGGGAGGTCTCACCTGCCATCAGTTCTTTATTGGCAGTGCTCTCTCTAGCTCTCTCTCTTTCTCTCTCTCTCTCTCTCTCTCTCTCCACCCCTCTCTTTATTTCTCTCTATCTCTGTATCTCTCTCTATCCCCAACTCCCGCTCTCTTAAGCTAGGCAAATGTAGCACTCACATAAATTCTCTGCATTATTTTGTATAGCCGCGGGAAGTATGGGTGCTGAGAGTGCAGTAGCACCCTGTGATAAAAAAAAAATACAATTCCACCAGATTTGTGCAAAAAAATACTCCTCAGCACCCCCCATTACTCGAGATTGTTCACTTTGCAGCCTGTTGGCCCGCCTCCTACTTTCTAGCCGAGCAACGGAGGATAAGTTACACCAGTTGCAAGTCACATCTTAGCACCCCCATCACTACACAAGACACAACCAGAAAAGTCTGGCATGTCCGAAAAATAATTGGGACATAAGATGTGGATCGGGAGAACACAAGATCCATAATCGTACGTCTTTCACACACTTACATTATGCGACCTACGACATCTTGGTCGGAGCCTACGACATCAGGATTTACCTAAGACGTCTTGGTCGGAGCCTACGACATCAGGATTTACCTAAGACGTCTTGGTCGGAGCCTACGACATCAGGATTTACCTAAGACGTCTTGGTCGGAGCCTACGACATCAGGATTTACCTAAGACATCTTGGTCGGAGCCTACGACATCAGGATTTACCTACGACGTCTTGGTCGGAGCCTACAACATCAGGATTTACCTGCGATCCCAGAAATTTGTAGTGCATCCCAAATTGCGGCTAAATCACAGTTTAATGTATGGCAAGCTTTAGACGCTCACTCAACCCTATGATCAAATATTTGTATGCTAATTGGCTGTTTTCACATGGCACCCTAATTAGGGTCCGTGAGTGTGACGCTGATGCATCCATCCGTGAGTAACTCTGGTCCGTCAGCACTCATCCACTCAGGACCTATTTATTCATACAGGTCTGTATATACATACTCATGTACAGTTGTTATATTATATCACATGCAATATTGTAAGTAATTATTGGACTTAACTTACGTAGGCATTCACTCAGGAATGCATATTAGTATCCTGCCAGTTGCACCTTTTCTCATTGCTTTTAGTATATCGAATGTGCAATACGTGCAGTTGTCTGTAATTAAACCCTGCGCACTAAGGACTGTATTTTAAGGGAATTACTATTATTACCCCAAATTATATCATACACACATTTAGCTATTAAAGTATCTCTTCCTGTCATTTACCTGTACAGTTTGTGTAAACATGCAAGTATTCACTTATCTGTAAATATAACTGTATCCCTAACTGTACAGCTAATTTAACCATGCAAAATGTTTACTTACCTGTTCATTTACCCAGTCTGTCTATTAAGTAAACTATTATTACCCTCGCTCATATCATACGCATTTTTAGCTACTGAAGTATTTCTCTGCCATCGACCTGTATAGTATAGTTAACCATCCAACATCCACCAATGTATAGTGTACATATTCAGCCAACCACTCATACTATGCAATGTCTTTTTATAGCTTTTTTTGCACTCCAGATATCTTGTATTTCTATACTTTTTCATACTGCCGCTCTATGTACCATGTACCGTGTATCTGTCTTTTGTGTACTTTCGTTGTGGCATTTTGCACCTGCCCTGTGTTTTGTTGTAGCTGCTTGACAATGAAATTTCCCCCCCGGGGGATCAATAAAGTATCTATCTATCTATCTATCTATCTATCTATCTATCTATCTATCTATCTATCTATCTATCTATCTATCTATCTATCTATCTATCTATCTATCTATCTATCTATCTATCTATCTATCTATCTATCTATCTATCTATCTAATAACCATGCAGTGCTCTCAGTAGCCACCACGCTACACAGTGTGAAAATGACCTTTTCTGATACAAGCTTTCGTAAACACAAGGCATAAGGAAGTATAGTCTATCATAGTTTTAGTGCTTCATACAGTATATCACTCCTGTCCCTCGCTGGTCTAACTATACCCCTATTTTGTGAGTAAAGATCAACTGCATTTAAACTTTTTTTTACCAGAACTATTCATACAGTACATACATTGGGAAAGAAAGGAATTATGACTTGTTTTAACGTATGGTACTATGTGGTGTTTGTGCATGAGATCAAGTATTTTTTTCAGTTTCCTTCGCCCTAGCTGGCTTAATTTTCGACCCAGAGGATAAAGCTGGAGCTTTTATCAGTGTCAAATTCCCTTCGTTTTCTCTCCAAACAGACTGATCCCACCACGGTGTGCCAGAGAGCGCCACAGGAGGTCCTTCCTGCCGGCGGCTATGAGACTATATAATGCCTCACCGGGGTGCCGTGCCGTCGGCAACATAGATCTGGAACTGTTGGGGTGCTAGGACCTAGTTTAACAATTATGCATCCATCCGTGAGTAACTCTGTTCCGTCAGCACTCATCCACTCAGGACCTACTTATTCATACAGGTCTGTATATACATACCCATGTACAGTTGTTATATTATATCACATGCAATATTGTAAGTAATTATTGGACCTAGGCATTCACTCAGGAATGCATATTAGTATCCTGCCAGTTGCACCTTTTCTCATTGCTTTTAGTATATCAAATGTGCAATAAGTGCAGTTGTCTGTAATTAAACCCTGCGCACTAAGGACTGTATTTTAAGGGAATTACTATTATTACCCCAATGATATCATACACACATTTAGCTATTAAAGTATCTCTTCCTGTCATTTACCTGTACAGTTTGTGTAAACATGCAAGTATTCACTTATCTGTAAATATAACGGTATACCTAACTGTACAGCTAATTTAACCATGCAAAATTTTCACTTACCTGTTCATTTACCCATTCTGTCTATTAAGTAAACTATTATTACCCTCGCTCATATCATACGCATTAGCTACTGAAGTATTTCTCTGCCATCAACCTGTATAGTATAGTTAACCATCCAACATCCACCAATGTATAGTGTACATATTCAGCCAACCACTCATACTACGCAATGTCCTTTTATAGCTTTTTTTCTTTTTTTTTTTTTTTTCTTTTTTTTTTTTTTTTGCACTCCAGATATCCTGTATTTCTATACTTTTTCATACTGCCGCTCTATGTATCATGTACTGTGTATCTGTCTTTTGTGTACTTTCGTTGTGGCATTTTGCACCTGCCCTGTGTTTTTGTTGTAGCTGCTTGATAATGAAATTTCCCCCCCGGGGGATCAATAAAGTACCTATCTATCTATCTATCTATCTAACAGTGTGCTTTCCCCAGGCACTCCGGTCCATTGTGTTTTTATTTATTTTTTAATTTGTGGTAAAATGTCCATGGTCTTCACCAAAGGTCCTACTGGCCCCAAGTTTAGCTGAAATTAGAAACCTATAATTTAGTTCACACTTCAGAAAACACCAAACACCAAGTCAATGTTTGGCAGAGGAGAGAGAGGAACCCTCGAAAGCAATTCCTCTCTCGTCTCGGTTGTTTAAAATGCTAGTGGCTTGGAAACGTATCAAACAACAAAAGCATTGATAAATGTACTCTAAGTGAATAATAATAAGGCCCAATGTTGGTTTTCACGTATTTCTGTTATATGGAAGTGGACATGATGCATACTAAACGAAAAATCTAAATGAACTTTAAAAACAAAAATTGTGTTACATGCTTGTGGTAGATAGAAGTACTTTGCTGCAGGGAAGGCATAAAATAATAATAATAATAATAATAATAATAGTGCCCAGAAATGTACAATATGGACAACATGCCATTATATTTGAGACAATCCTTTGATACCATCAATTATAGGAGGGTGCACCTGCCACTTCACCCTGGTTTTTGTTCAAGATACTCCCAGTCGAAATTGTGTTCTCGGTTATCCAAGTTAGTTGGAAGTTATTGCATTTTTGGCTCCAGTATTATTTGAGTGTTCACCTGGGAAAACTGCTCGCTTTTAAGAAGTTTAGAGGGAAAATGAACGAAACGGAGAGAATGGTAGAACTATTACCTTGGATGTTAACAGATGAAACAAGCTAAAATATGGCTGCTGTGAATTTTGAGGAGATTTGTTAAAACAGACAGTAGAACACCAACACTTTTTTTCTGCTCAGGCACTGTGGTTTTCACTGCACTATAACAAGCTATATATTGAAATTCTATGGCTACAGATTGTACACAAGATAATGTGATATAACCAAAGATGTTTGGTGTCTATTACTGGACATTACAGGAAAGCCCCATGCAAACCGCAGCCATAGATTTTTCAACTACCCTGTTTTTGACAATACTTTTTTCGTTCTTCTCGATTCGGGCAAAGAAGTATCTTATAAATGTCCATGTCCAGTTGTTTATTTGAATTGAGAAAATGGTCCATAATTAAAATATATAAATGTTTTGCTCCATGAAGTAATCCAACAATGTTTACGTGGATTCTTGTCTATTTCAAATCTTCTCTCATTGTTTGAGACAGGTGGGTCCACCCCAAAGGCGGGTCCACCCCATGATGACAGTGTCTCGATCAATGAGAGAAGATTTGAAGTACACAAGGATACGCATAGACATTGTTGGATTACTTAATGGAGCAAAGATTTTATATATTTTAATAACAGAGCATTTTCTCAATTTAAATGAACCACCTGCAACTAGACACAGACATGTATAAGACACTAGAGCAAAACGGAGACCACCATCGCGTTCGTGAGAGTCTCCTCTTTCCATAGAGTGGTTAGTTAGTAGGTCAAACCGTTTGGACGCAACAGAGATGTCTCATGGTCTGACAAACACCTCTAGCCCTGCCATCTTTCACCGCAGAAAAAGACAGATTTTGATGGGGATTTTTGTATTATGTTAATTAGATTGAAACACTGGTGCGTCAATCGACTCTAGGGGGTTGTATCACATGGTATAAAATATGTAGCTAGAAACACTAGAAAAATGCTAGAAAAACGTTCCATCGCCTTCTTCAGCAACAGGTAAATAAAGATGAATGTTGTCATGGAGACTGTCATACTGCAAAGTAGATTCTTGGGTGTTCATCTTTGAAATGGACTGATACTTAGAGTGGGGGGCCCTTCGGGAAGAGGGGGGTTGGATGGGGGATCAATATTAAGGCAATCATGGGGTGTTTTTGAGGTGTAGAAAATCTGACCTTGGGTGGATAGATGCGTACCGCGTACCGATAGAAAATATATCAGCTGCCCGACTGGAGTGGAGTTATTTTATGTACATGGCGGTTCACGGTGTCGTGGATCGAGGGCCAGAGGCAGGCGCAAACAAGGATAGATGGCTATCGGTTTTCTGAGTTTGATTCACCACTGCAGTCTTAGAAAAAAGGTGCTATCTAGAACATAAAATGGTTATTTGGCTGTCCCCATAGGAGAACCCTTTCTCTCCTGTCTGGTCCACCCAAGAAAGCCATTGGTCAACTGCAAAACATACAGAATGCTGCAGCAGGGGTACTGACCAAGACCAGACAGAGAGCACACCGTACACTGGTTTTAAGGTCTCTGCACTGGCTGCCTGAAAGGTTTTTAATTAATTTAAAGATTTGTCTATTGTTTTTTAAATCAATCCACAATTGTGCACCCCAATACACGTCAGACATGCTTTTAAGTTATGTACCCAGAAGGTCCCTCAGGTCCTCTGGCACTGGCCTTTTAACTTTCCCAGCCTAGGACCAAGAGGCTTGGAGAGGCAGCCTTTAGTTATTATACCATCAGCCTCTGGAACAGCCTGCCAGAGAACCTGAGTGGTGCTGTAACTTTGGACATATTTAAAAGAGATCTTAAAACACAACTTTTTAGCTTTGATCTTCGTCAGGGTGCTTTAAAGTTGTTCAGTTTTATTATTATTCTTGTGTTTTTTATCCTCTTTTGTTTGCTGTGTAGTACATTTTTCAGTTTTTATTGTTTTTCATAGTTTTTTCTTGTGAAGCACATTGCGTTGCATTCCATGTCTGAAATGTGCTGAAACCGTTTGGATCCCTTTTTTTTGTCAGTCTTCAACGTGTCACTGTGTTTTACTCAGTCATATATACAGTATATAAAGAGTATATAATTTTTGGGTAAAAAAAAAGAAGCTTTATCTGATTTTATCCTAATTCATAGTTATGAATGTTTCTGATGGACATACAGTATCTTAATATTATGTATATGGTGTGTGCAACAGATGGTATGGTATCTATACACAAGCCTTTCTTCAATGGTTTCACCAATTATAATCTTTTCCAATAATAGTGGTATTAATTCAGTCATAAAAACACAGTCATGATAGTTTTCAATTAAATACAGTCATCTAGTAACAACCATGCAGTGCATGCAATTACAGTAATCCTGGTAATATCTGTCACACGTCATTTCAAGGGCATCTTCTAATTTCGACAGAGAACCTGACAACATGACAGGATCCTTTCCACCATCTTGTCAACTGGGTAACAGGCGGCTTTTACTCCTGTCATGCTCTGATTCAAGTCAAAGCAGGAGACGGCAAATGATGTGATGGGTGTTTCTCCATACCAGCAGAGAACAGTTTCTCTCCGATGCCACATTTTTAACAAGACATCTAAAAGTGAGAAAGTCAGAACACCAACATTGGTGCCACACAACACTAGCGGGACAAAGAGGACAGTTTATTAGTGTTTAACTGAGTACAATATTTCTTGTAATATGTACAAAATAGGACCTTTGTGTATTTTCAAAGTGTGGCATTGTGTGAAAAGGGGATTTTCAACACTAATCAATCAAAATATTTTAATGTGAATGTCACCTATTCTTCACTGTGCTTTCCTCAGTGCCCTTGAGTTTCTTAAGACTCATAATCAAGGGCACACAGACGACAATCTCAGAGCTAGGAATTCATATTGCTGGATGGCTTTTATCATTCAGATGTATTATTCAGGGTAAATTAGGCCTCCAGTCTCTTAAGTCACAGCTTTTCAAGACAGATCTACTTTGCTGCCCAAATTTACCGATTACAACACAGTCTCATAATCAGCCATTTTGATTAGGCTACCCTTGATTAGAAAATGGTTGGTTCATATGAAGAAACAAATTGTCACGTTGTACAATGATAGGAGACAGGTGCAGGAATACGTAAGGGCTTTTTATTTCTTACCCAAAACAAAGTAAATATATATATATATAACACATGGCTGTAACCCAAACAAAAGAGCGAGGTGTAAACCTATTACGAGACCCGTAATAACGAAAGCCGCTACGACAGAGCACAGGCACTCACAAGCCCAACAGACATGGAACAATGATCGACAAGGACAATGGGAACAAAGGGCACATACTGTATATACACGTACTAATCAGGGGGAATGGGAACCAGGTGTGCTTAATGAGACAAGACAGTCCGGGGTTGGTGGTAATTATCCAGTTCAGTGAGGTCTAGCAGGCAGGTGACGTAGACCTTACCATTATAACTGAGGACTGGTGATGGAATGGCTTTTTGTGAGCCAAGTCCATTTTCTTTTGGTAAATTCAGACTGCAGTGTGAATCCAATTTTGAGTCATCTTTATTGAAGGCTTGAATAACCTACTGCAACCGAATTGGTCATTTTGGAGTTTAGCACCTCATCTTCTGGAATAATGTTCTAGATCTTAAGTGGATTTCACTGCAGAACTGTGTCTGAAATGTAAATCATCAAGCTATTCCTGTACACTTGGCTTGACATATCATCAATATGACTGATCCGATTGTTCGTTTATTGATTATTAATAATCATACATTGCTTCAGTGCTCAAATGTGGTGGTTAACGACTTAATATTCTAATGTACAGCCAGGCATTAACCTCACTTTAAAGTAAGTTGAATAATATCACACTTTATTCTGCACTTTGTGTTATCTCCTTTTGAAGAGTATATTTCCCAGAATAGCAAACATCTGGAGGGTCCAGATTTTGAACTTAAGTTTTTCTGTAGAGAACAAGAAACACTTAACAGTGCAACTCAACAGTTGATGTGTTGATGGTATTAAAACTGCATAGGTGGTGCTTCAGCTCGGAACAGGTTTGACACTGCATAGTATATGTGACAAGAGTATTCAACCTTTAGAAATAACAGTGTTTTAGGTCATCCTTTGCTTCGAGACAACAGACAGAAAGAATATTGTATAGTTCAAGAAACTTACGAAAGCTACAACATTGAAATGTACACCAGGAATACCGCCATGCAGAACATGACAATGTGATCCAATATTAACATTCTTTGATACAACTTCATTTGTTAATTTAATCTCAATCTCAACCTCAATGTCAATTGTTTCAAAGACAGCATTAGTCCAGGAATCCATTCTTGATTTTATCTGTGACAGAGCTCTTGGATGATTTAGCTTTAAATACAGGGTATTTCTATTGATATGGGCATTCAATTACGTATTATGTTTCACCATTGTCCCTTTTGAGAGTCTTCTCCAAGCCAGCATTATTATGGTGTACTGGAAATGTGGTTTATACCTTCATAGTAAATAATTATTTCCCTCCGAACAATACCAGGAAGTATGAAAAATAAGTTTGATGGTAATAATAATGACGATGTTGATCCTGATCATGCATTCTATTTATAAAGTGCTTCACAAACCCAAAGTGCTGTATATGTATGGCCTTTTTTTAGAGAACAATATTTAAACCTTCCTTCCTCTTCTTGTCCCTTCATTATGCCCTGTGATGTGGCAATACCTTTCCCTATCCGTATGCTTTTTTTTTTTTTTTAATAACACAATCATTCGCCATAGAAAAAAGTGTATCCAAATGCAAAACAGGAGTATTCAAACACATTTATCTCAGTTCATGTGAGGGTGTCAGAGTTTGGGCAAAATGAGGCATGGAACCACTTAGGTGAGCCTACTACCCCATCTGCCATTGCCACCTGAGAGCCGAGTCTGACAGGTGATTAATAAGAGGGTGGCTAACTGTGGAGGCCAACCTCTGTGGCATATGTCTCTCTAATGACACCAGATCAGGACACCATCTCTTCATACCGGACAGAACAGACCTCACGTACTACACCAGGAGGTACAGATCTCTGCTAAATATCTGCAGTGACTTATAAGAGCTCTGTACAAGGAGTGATTGAACAACACTATTATACAAACACAAAGCACTTACATATGAACAATTAACATTTCATTCACAGTGCCGCCCAATTAGGAGAATATATTGTTATTTTTTCAAAATAACACAACACAGTTGTTTATGCTGGTGGGTGATTGGAAATGTAATGCTGTGCATTTGTCTTCAGAAAAACACTGGGGCTTTTCGTCTGTGTCCGTGTGTATTAGTCTTCAGAAAAACACTGGGGCTTTTCGTCTGTGTCCGTGTGTATTAGTCCGTATCCATTTTGGAGTTTCATTAAAACGATGACCTTAATTGATCTCAGCAGCTGTAGATCTAAAACGGCTTTTATATCAAATGGGAGGCTAACTGAAATAAACATGACTCTAAGTGGTTGCCAGTGTGGAAAATAAAATGGATTCGTTCATGTGTTTCATAGAACCAATTGGTGTGTCCTTAAAGGGGCAATCTGCAGCTGGTATATTCATTTTGGGACTTTTACATGAATGCTATATTTATTCTTGAAAAATATAACTTATAAATGCACCATGAACTTAGATCAACTGTCTAACACCATCACAAATCAAAATATAAACTTGTTTTACTCCGTTATATGCAAATAACATAATAGTAAACTAAAATGACATAGCTTCAAAACATGGTAAAAACTATCGTTTTAATCTCATGGGTCAGTCCTTGCATCCATTGCTCCATCTATGAATTTGAGAGTGGTTACATTTCTCCAGTCCCATCCCTAAGCCGTTTACTCCAAAATATGGCAGGGTGAACTGCAGATTGCCGCTTTAAAGGAGGTTAAGTTTTCTTACTGCAACCCATTTTATCAAATGCAATGTAGTGCCTATATAAGACGGGTGGAAGTGACAACATAATAATATTATTATTCATAATAATAGCTCATTTTATTAATAATAACAATTATCATGTATTTAATTACATTTAATTGAATAATTGGCTGATTAAACTGGTTTGAAAGATTTGGTTTCCAATGTAATAAAACTATCAAATTGATCAAAACAGAACCATCAAATTAATGCTACTCACCACTTGTATTAATACCATACACTACAATTCAATTCACCAGCAATATCAAATGAACTGACCTTTTATCGTTTGCACCAACGTGTCAACCAAAGTGTCAATCAAAAGGCCCCAAGATGGTGGTGGTGATAATGATGAATGCAAAGACAAGTGTCAGCATGTTTAAACATATTTTTATTCACACTGAGAAGTAAAGCCAGAGGTTAATAAAACAAGATGCAGTACATCTTGTCAGATCAAAAAACACCCAATAACATAACCATAAATATAGGCCTAATAGTTAATGTACTCATTCATAAATGTTTACATTAGAGACAAATTGGACCATCTGGTAAAGAACTCTGTATCTGTCCAGCTACGTCTCCAGACACCAGGGACCATCTGGTGAATAACTCTGTATCTGTCCAGCTACGTCTCCAGACGCCAGGGACCATCTGGTGAAGAACTCTGTATCTGTCCAGCTACGTCTCCAGACGCCAGGGACCATCTGGTGAAGAACTCTGTATGTGTCCAGCTACGTCTCCAGACGCCAGGGACCATCTGGTGAAGAACTCTGTATCTGTCCAGCTACGTCTCCAGACGCCAGGGACCATCTGGTGAAGAACTCTGTATCTGTCCAGCTACGTCTCCAGACGCCAGGGACCATCTGGTGAAGAACTCTGTATCTGTCCAGCTACGTCTCCAGACGCCAGGGACCATCTGGTGAAGAACTCTGTATCTGTCCAGCTACGTCTCCAGACGCCAGGGACCATCTCATCCTCAATAGAATAAAATAACAACCTACAATAGTTATTGTCAGAAACACCCATAAAATACAGTATGTAAAACAGAACATCCCTGATATCCCACATTTCAATATAATTGAAATGTTTCGCGTTAATGGTCTAAGACACTGGTCTGATCTTCACAGAGACGTCCTTAAGATAATAATAATCACCTTTCCAGTGAAACCAGATAACACCAGTAGTGTAATGATTTGTCTTACACCATAAGTACACTCCATTGGTGTTTGCGCGGTGGCATTACCAAAATGCCTCATAATATTCCTCTGCACAGTTGCCAGTCCAAATGTCCTGGTCTTTGTCAAAGGTGGAAAACGTATGCCCATTTTGAACAGTCAGTGAGTCGCCTGAGAAACAGAAGAAAATAACCATGAATCCAATTGCCTTGTCATCATACAAAATATTGGTGAACAGTTGCTCTGAGGTTCATATCTGACAAACACACTACATTTGCTCTGTGAGAGCTGTGAAGCTAGAGCAGAGCATAGATGGGACAGAAGTAGCTATAGTGTCACTGAGAGGCGAAAACAACAAATCTCATCTTTCACCCTCCCGCTCCTCTGTTTGTGAATCCAGTGACGTGCAGCTTGTAGCCGCCTGCCTCAGAGTCCCCAGAGAAGGATGAGAACCGTCTCCATGTCCACCCTCAGCTCATGCTTCCTCGTCTGCAGTCCTGTAGACACAAGCTAGATCAAGATGACTGTAAAGTGTGTTGTATCCTTTACTTGTTTCATCTTATTTGGGGGATTATTTTCTTATGCTACTTTAATGTAAATTCTCACCCAGCCTGTACTCTTTGTACTGGTCCCAAGGTCTATAGAAGTTCACAGTGCCGACAATTCTGCTCTGGAGCACCTCAGAGACAGAGATAAGGAGGGAGGGAGGGGGAGGGGGAGAGAGAGAGAGAGAGAGAGAGAGAGAGAGAGAGAGAGAGAGAGAGAGAGAGAGAGAGAGAGAGAGAGAGAGAGAGAGAGAGAGAGAGAGAGAGAGAGAGAGAGAGAGAGAGAGAGAGAGAGAGAGAGAGAGAGAGAGAGAGAACTTGAATGCTATTTGGCCCTAAACGGAGACTGACCCAAACTTAAAGAAAGCTTTGACTATGTACAGACTCAGTGAGCATATCCTTGCTATTGAGAAAGGCAGCCTTAGGCAGACCTGGCTCTCAAGAGCCAACTGAGCTGCACTTCCTAACCTCCTGCCAAATGTATGAACATATTAGAGAGGCGTTCAGTCATTTTGTTCTGTATCTATTGACGTTCATTCCAAACATACTGGCTGGCAACGTTCTTATCCCTTGCTTGCTAGCTAGCCAACTACGGCTAACTTACAGTCACGTCAAAAAAAGTTATGTGCAGCTTGTTGCCGTCTGCCTCAGAGTCCACAGAGAAGGACGACAACCGCCTCCATGTCCACCCTCAGATCATGCTTCCTCGTCTGCAGTCCTGTAGACTAGATCAAGATGACTGTAAAGTGTGTTGTATCCTTTAATTGTTTCATCTTATTTTGGGGGTTTATTTAATGTCAATTCTCACCCAGCCAGTACTCTCCAGATAAGTTTCCAAACCAGAATAACAGCAGTTGTACATTTGCATCTGTTAAAGCTGTTTTGTAGTGGTGTTAATTTGGATACATCCATAACAATGAGCTAATGAGGCGCGATTTCGCCTGGCATAGAAAATGTGCTCTCTTGTCAGGACACTGTTGTTCAGAAGAGCTAGCCAACAACACAGCTAACACAATCACTTCAAATGGAAGATGTAAAGACAGCAAACTAGCTGCACTTCATTTTACCTTTTTTCAATTGACATTTCTTTGTATATACTGTATCCATAAAAATGATGCCAGCTGATTCAGGATTTCGATTGGTTGAGAAACGTTGCCTGCCTGTCTGTCTCGTTCCGACTCCTGAGCCCTACACGTTCATTATGGGACAGCTGGAGATTGAATACCACGACAAAGGGGCAAAATACAAATAAATAAATAAGTGATTTCAATAAGATTTCTGCATTACCTTTGGGCACTACTTAATATGGTAATTGTATGTAATTAAATATAATTATTACATGTAAATATACTTTATACACAGTATAGAATTTGAGTTCTCTATCTCCAGTGTCACGACATTGCACTGTTGGGTGGAGGGGGGGGGGGTCATAACCCCCTTCTCTCTATCCCCCCACCGGTTTATGACCCCAGATAAATTCCTTTCTCTATCTCAAACTGTTCTACAGAATGGACTCTTAGAAAGCCCCTTTGTTACCACGGAGAAGGTATGGTAACATCAATAGGTTGTACAATTAACAATATTTCCCTTTTTCAACCAGACACGTAGGTACTTAAAGAATATTATGTCAATCAGTTGTTGTCTAGGACATTAAATCTGATGACAGGACGACATAAATCGTTTCTTGTAAAGTCTAAACATTCTAGTTATCAGATTTACATGGAATTGTTATGCAATTTATATGTTTGAATATGAAACTATTTGTGAAAAGATTAAATGTAATTTCTAACCTTTATGAATGAGAGAATTGGTTTCAAAGTAGGCACTGCACAGTCAGTAGCCACACCCAGGTGAAAAGACATTTGTTGAGAACTATGAAAAACGCCCCAGTACAAAAGCCCATTGACGAAAGTTAACGTCAGTTCCCCAAGATGCTAGGACTGTTGTCCTGCGTTTTAAAAGGCCTAAATTGAACTACAACTCTATCATGCAAATTATAACTTTCGACTAGACCAGCCAGAATATAGCACTAGCTGATTATGGTAACTTGGTATGAACTTTGAACTGATTAAAGCGATTAAATCTGAGTCGTCGTTGTTTTCCGCTGCAGTTGGTGAATGCGGACCTAGGACAAACACAGACTCTTTGCATAGAACCGGGTACTCCAATGTATCCGCTCTACAGACACTGCAGCAGAAAGACTCTCCAAAGGACCAGAGTCTTCCTTCTTTGACCCATCTATCGAAGCCCAGCTTAATTGTAAATATATAATTGCATTTCATTTATCCGAATGGGCAGTTAAGTATTAGTGTATAAGATTTTGTGTTTACGTTAGCATAGCTTCATCCAGGTCGATAAGTCTATGTCTCTCTTCCCGCTCATTTCACTCCAATCCCTCCCCTTTCCTTTGTGTATCTAGTCGTCGTATCGGAAAAGCCCACTAGAGAATTTTCACGGCATGATTGCTAACATGTATGATCGTTACTGATATATATAGTACTGTATATATATATATATATATGATTATGTGTGATTCTTTAGCTAGTAAATAAATCATTAAGACAATGTGTGTATGTTGATTCAACAATGGGAGCTAGGATTCGTGCAGATTTTGATCTTACGATCTTCAGGATGAGACTAAAATAAGGTGACGATTAATCATTGACTGCTATTTGATATAAGATCTTTAAGAGTTTTTATTTGGAAGACAGCAGCTCCGAATAATAACCGTTGTTATTAATGAGTTAATTGTTGCAGGATTTAATTCAATCACGTCATCAATTAAACATTGAATAATCTATTTGATAAAATAGCATATCACATTTTTTATCATAGCCAGAGACACGACACCAGCAATATTTGTATTTTATCATCTAAGCATTTTTATATCGTTCTTTAGTCAAAAAGCCTGTACTACATATGTTGTTCGTGTAGGCAGACACAAGAAAGGTCAACATGAAGCCCATCAAAGCCTTGCCCTGTTATAAATAAACAGCAGGGTCTCTGCTGGGTACAGAGGCCTCAACATATTGCTTCACCTAGCTAGGTGCTGCTTCTAATACTGCATTCAGTGTCATAGTGGACTGTCAGTGTTTCCAAGAACACCCTCGAAATAAACTTTGTACACTACTTTTTCATTACTAATCAGGACTGTGTAACAGCTACAATGTATCTGAAATGTATCTGAAATTATTACTTTTTGTTGGTACTGTATGCTACCAACATAGTGTATGATGGTGGTATTTTAGCATTATTTAGTAAATGTTTTATATATCTCAATTGTGTGAGGTATAACTTTTCTACTGATGCACTTGCAGACTGTTTGGCATATGCTTTTTACTCTAATAGCACTCTGGTCTTGTCTATCCACCCTGACTAAAGCTTAAAGCAGAATTTATTTACTGAACGTAAGCCGTGTTAATTATTGATGACTGATTGAGATCTCCTCTTAAAGAGCACTCCTGTGGGAGAGTACTTACTTTACTGTGTAGTAAGCTATTAAAGAAATGGCTTACAACCACTAAGCGGGCAGCGAGAGGCCGTCCAGAAATGTAAATGCATGCAAAAATCGTTTTTTCAAAGAAGAGATGCACATGCGCTGATAACTAGCCCGGCAGTGGCCGCGGAATGGATAAACAGAAGCGGTCATAGAGATTCAATATGCAGATGCCTTTATCTCAAACCGTTTCAAAGCTACATTAGGCTGAACGGGAATCAGGATGAAGCCTGAAGTAGTAGTGTTGGGTTGATACATCAGGCCTGACCTATTATGCGAGTAGCAGGTGACACAGCGATAATTAGGCATCTGTAGGAGCGGACGGAATCCTAATGCAGCCGAAGCTTCACAGGTGCTCATTACGCATGCACAGAACACAAGGAGCGCAAGGGTTTTTGACTTCTAAGCATTTATTGTCAGTCATTAGAGATTTTTAGATTAAGCGGGCGGATAATGGATTGAGTGTGACCTTCGCCGAATGTCATTTGGAATTGGTGGAAGTTAAATATACCAAAGTTTCCAGTTAAATTTGATAGGCTACTTAAAGAGAGATTAGACACATTACATAGATGGCAGGGATTTCTTGAGTTCTAAAGAGAAGTGTGGAGGAAAATGCCAGTGCATGCACCATGCAAATCTTACCATTTATTGTTATAAATATGGACTGTATGTGTTTATTGACCTGGTAGTACCCTGTCATATGGATTCAATGTGGAGCTTGGAAATTCCACAATGTTTAGCCCAAAGTACTATCCAGAGCATGTAAACATATTCTGCCAAGGCTTACAATGTATTCCTTCTCATTAATTAAGCAACTGATAACAACCATTCACTTATTTGTGATTAAAAAAAATATGGTTATACATTTTTTTTTAAAGAAGAGTGGATTTAAAAAGCTGGTTTAGACAGCACTTGCCCGTTCGGTTGTGAGATAATATAAGGACAATATTCCCCAAACATTGCTAGAGTGTTTCTAGTCCAGGATAATGACTGGACTGGTCAAAAGTTAATTTGCATTTGTGGAGTAACCGCCAGTGTGTGATATCAGTACCCACTTTAGCTATCTAATAAGTAGAGATTTGTAGTCTCCCCCAGTATATCTGGCTTCCTTTGTCTCATTTGCTGTGAGCTTAATTAAGATTGTCTAGGATGTCCCGACCATCACATTCATCTTTCACCATAGCATCCACGTCACCAGGGATTATCCTGGAACTGCCTACTTCCATTTGCAGCATGTCGTTACTCAACACTTTCCCAGGCAGGGCGTAAGGGAACATTTTCATGTGGTTGTGAAATAATCTCAATCCCATGCTTGTCTATGGTCATTTAAGATAAATGCACGCCTCATTCCAAGAAATCAAGAACCAAGATCTATAAACATTGCTAAATGGTTAGTTCCTAACATGTTTAAAGAAGGATCAGTCTCAGTCCCGTCTGGACAGACATTACCGCAGGGTTCTCCAACTTCCTAATAACTTCTTATCCAACTACAGCCAACTATAGATAATGCGTTGGGTAATTTTTTCTTAACTCAGACCCACTGCCCATGGCCGATTCTACATATGGAATAAGGACCAAGTGCGAGAAACTGTGTCTAGCAGCAACCCACTGAGACTACACAACGGGCAGGTTCTTTCAACAACAATCCATTGACTGTCGGGTTGGCTGCAGTTGGATAGGTGTGTAGAAGCCATACTCTTCCCTTAAGGGGTCTCTATCATTGGTCCTGAAAGCTAATGAGTCGTGTAGAAAACCCTTTCTCAAATCCTCTCTCTGGCCCTGGGACACAGAGACACAAACTTTAGAGAGAAACTATCCAGCCAAGCAAAGGCTACAGTACCATCCCCTGGTTTCACACCTACGGCCATGGCTACTCCATTTCTAAGGGGTTGCCAAGGGCCCTGCCAGAATACTCTCCCCTGTCTAGAGCCTTGTGACCTGGTCAACCAATCACAGGCTGTACCTGGTGGTGGTCTCAGCTTTAGTTGGACTCGGGGTTTCAGAGAGATAACAGGTGATAAGAACTCTACACCACCTCAACTCATTTCTGAACCTTCCACATGGACACTCCTCCACCATGGACTCCCTAACCATGTGTTAGTGAGTAACTGAAAGCAAAACCACTACTCACTATAACACTTTCACCTATCCTTCAGTCTGTAAAGCCATGTATGTGTCTGTCTTGAATGTGGAATAAAGTGTGAATTGTATCCATGTCTCGTACTTCTCATTCTACGTTCTATAACCAGGAAGCTGAGACAGTTCTTCCTACATTTTAAACCTCTTTCGAGACAATCGCCAGTTGGTGGCGCTCTTGCAGGGTTTTGTTCCAACACTTACGTCAAATAATCAATTAATCACGGTCTGGAGTGGACCAATATTACTTTAATCAGTTGTGTTATTGCTGGGCTGAAACAAAGACTTGCACACCCAATAGCTCTCCAGAATAGTTGGGTGAAGTACATACAGTATAGAAACAAACATTTGCTGGGGGTCAGATGTGTCTTCAGCACCATGGCACCATTCCCCATCTCGCTCTATGTGAGTGGAGGACTCTCTTAGCTAGTGTGGTGGAACCAGCCTGATCACTGCATTCACCATTCTATTTCACTTCACATATCTCTGAGCGGCTCTCTCTGGGGACTTCCTCTGAGAATAGGGGACACGGACTGGCTTAATCGTATGTGACGGGTGAGTCCATATTTGCGCCAGTCCCAGAACTCAATCATGGTCACTGTGAAATCCACCACATATTCACTGTGAATCAACTGTGTTGAGTTACAGTAAAAACAAAGAACTCACATACCTCTGTGTTCCAGTTGTTTCACAGTGGATCTGTAATAATAAGTCTTTCGCAACGTGTCTGAAAGCTCTCATCTTTTTTACCCCAGGAAAGACCGGACCGAGGTTAGCTCTCTAATCTGGTGAGATACTAACCCCCCCCCCCCACACACTCCCCCACCATCCGTTACGCTCATATACAGTAGTCCACTTTATATCACCCAACTCAAAAATGCAGCATTTTACACCAATGAATATTCAATGACTTTCCCATCCAAAAAGAAAAAAATAGACTGCACACACTGAACGTTACACATACTTAAACATAGCACATACTATAGGATTTGGTCAAATTAATTCCTTGCCAAGCAAAATATGCAAATCCTCTTTGTCCTATAATCCAAGCGATATTACAAGAGTAGTCAAGAGTGGCTGAGTCACAGAACACTGTACCCCTTGAAATGGTGAACCAACGAATGTTCCATATGATTCAAACCACTGGGCACACACTGTTGTTTCCACATCATTTCTATGAATGCTTGCCTATGAAAAGCCAACTAACATTTACTCCTGAGGTGCTGACCTGTTGCACCCTCTATAACCACAGTGATTATTATTTGACCCTGCTAGTCATCTATGAGCGTTTGAACATCTTGAAGAACGAGCTGACCTTAATGGCCATGTACTCTTATAATCTCCACCCCTCAGAGCCTGTTCCTCGCCGGTTCCTCCTAAGGTTTCTTCCTAGGTTCATTCTAGGGAGTTTTTCATAGCCACCATGCTTCTAGCCTACATCTGCATTGCTTGCTCTCTGGGGTTTTAGGCTGGGTTTCTGTATAAGCACTTTGTGACATCTTCTGATGTAAAAAGGACTTTAGAAATACATTTGATTGGTGAATTTGATTGAATAGCTGTTGAATTGACTTCTGTGCCCAGTGGGAAGTCTCCATATTGATTACTCATAAGCAGGTTGATGTCTTGCCCTTGAGGCCAAACTATTGGGCCAGCTGCAAATTCAAAATTGGATATACTGTATATCGTAAAAAATCATGAAAACCAAAATGTGCTTATTGGTCTTAATTTAAGTTTGTGTTAGGCATTAGGGTTAGCAGTGTGCTTAAGGTTAGGGCTAAATTTAGGGTTATGTTTAAAATAATATTTTATGACTTTGTGGCTGTGCCAGCTAGTGACCACTCAGCAGAGCTGCCTCCAGTACATGAGTCATCTCAATAAATGCCAACCTGCGACTCATAAACAGCACCTTGTTCCTGTATGGACCAAAACGGATATCACATAGCCTACAGAAACTGCATTGAACAACGTTGCGTTTCACCCACTCAACTTCGACGGACAGTATA
This sequence comes from Thymallus thymallus, assembly GCA_023634145.1. Taxonomy (NCBI): domain Eukaryota; kingdom Metazoa; phylum Chordata; class Actinopteri; order Salmoniformes; family Salmonidae; genus Thymallus; species Thymallus thymallus. Next base: position 12,196,002 of record CM042423.1, read on the forward strand.
CAGTACACTGCATTACTCTGGCTGATATCCAAGACATATTTTTGCAGAAAAACTTTGAACTTAGCTAAGGTTTCAAAATAATGCAAATGCGTTTCATTTGATTTTTGTATGTGTTTCTTTATGTGAATTTTAATCAACCTCGCACTCAATAATCTGTTTCTTTTGTCTAATAGTCTCATCTCGTGTGTGAATGTCACAGTGACAGTGGTAAAGTTCCTCAGAGTCAATAGAATTAAAGGCAATAGGTCACATGGATCGATGAAGCCATGAGTGATGTATTTTTTAATGCAGAATGATGCATTGTGTTATAACAATACAAAAATAAAATGTATACACTGCCGTTCAAAAGTTTGGGGTCACTTAGAAATGTCCTTGTTTTTGAAAGAAAAGCAAATTTTTGGTCCATTAAAATAACATCAAATTGTTCAGAAATACAGTGTAGACATTGTTAATGTTGGCAGCCTCATTAAATGGTACCCGCAAAACACCAGTCTCAACGTCAACAGTGAAGAGGCGACTCCGGGATGCTGGCCTTCTAGGCAGAGTTGCAAAGAAAAATACATATCTCAGACTGGCCAGTAAAAAGAAAAGACTAAGATGGGCAAAAGAACACAGACACTGGACAAGGGAAGATATGGCTTTTTCTTTGCAACTCTGCCTAGAAGGCCAGCATCCCGGAGTCGCCTCTTCACTGTTGATGTTGAAACGGGTGTTTTGCAGGTACTATTTAATGAAGCTGCAAGTTGAGGACGTGTGAGGCTTTTGTTTCTCACACTAGGCACTGTAATGTACTTTTCCTCTTGCTCAGTTGTGCACCGGGGCCTCCCACTCCTCTTTCTATTCTGGTTAGAGCCAGTATGCGCTGTTCTGGAAGGCAGTAGTACACAGCGTTGTACGAGATCTTCAGTTTCTTGGCAATTTCTCGCATGGAATTTCTCAGAACAAGAATAGACTGACGAGTTTCAGAAGAAAGTTATTCGTTTCTGGCCATTTTGAGCCTGTAATTGAACCCACAGATGCTGATGATCCAGATGGTTGCTGATAATGGGCCTCTGTACGCCTATGTAGATATTCCATAAAAAATCTGCTGTTTCCAGCTACAACAGTCATTTACAACATTAACAATGTCTACACTGTATTTCTAATCAATTTGATGTTATTTTAATGGACCAAAAAATTGCTTTTCTCTCAAAAACAAGGACATTTCTAAGTGACCCCAAACTTTTGAATGGTAGTGTATTTCTCCCCCACTTTCACCCACTTCATCAAAGCGACAGCTGATGGAATTACGATATAATTTTCAAATTTGACCATGACTGTGTTTGCAACCTTTTGTGCTTGTAAAAAGAAAATATGGTCATTGTAGACACTGGATTAAAGGTACACACTGCAACTTTTATTTCCAGTCAAAAGTAGATATCCATGGGGGATGTCATATCCATGGGGGGCATACATGTGTGATCCTTTCGCTAGTCACAACACATCCACAAAAGGTCAAGATGACTTTTGGAATGCAGCTCTTGCACGTGGAGAGAGCAACCTTGGGCGGTAGATACAAAGGTTACATCGACTCTCATTGCCATAGAGTCAACAGATGGACATGTTGACAAACTCCCTTCCCACCGAATATGTTTCCGTATGGGGCCAAAAAGCTGTCTGTCTTGGTACCCACTAGTTTCCAAACCTTTAACCATGTGAAATGTATGAGAGTGGGTGAGGTATCGATACTGTAGTCTGTGTTTTCTGGCCCCCTGCCTTGTCCCTCGATTTCCCATCAATTGAAAGTGTGCACTACTTGACTTGATCAATCGTTGTATTCCAGGGGTCAATTATGTTGATACAGTAGAGCTAAATAGAAAAAAACACTCAGTCTTTACTTTGTTAGTACTGTTGGTGGAGAAATAGATGGCACTTTGGAGAATTATGTAAATATGTAACTGCAGATAAGATTGGATTTGTAGTAACCACACATTAGATTAAAGGGCCAATCTGCAGTTCAAACAACAACAAAGCGCCACCACACCACTGATTTGGTAATCAGCTGAGGAATGGGGAGGGAGAAAAGTAACCACTCTCAAAGCTAAGGATGAACAATTATAGTTTTAAGCATGTTTTGAGGCTGTACAGTGTTTGTTTACAATGACATTGTTTGCAAACAATGGAGTAAAAAAACGTATATTTATAATATATTTATAATATATTTTCGGTTCTGATGGGGTGTAATAGTTAAACTAAGCACATGAGACATTTCTCAAGTTATATTTTTCAAGAGTCGAAGGGTATATATCATTCATTACATCTATATTATTAGTTTAATTTAACACCATCCTTCGCTCATACACATACAAACCCACACATTGAGATAAACATACATCCCATGCACAAATCTGATGAATAACCAAAAGTATTAAACACAGCAATCCAGTTCAGTGTGAAAATGACAAATATTACTCCATTCCTTTGTTTCATAAGCTATTTCAAACGATGAGATAATGAAGTTTAATGTATATTATTCCTATGGCTTGTTGTTTGAGTCCCTGTCGTATGGGAACACTTGAATTATCTGTCATGTCAGATATCTGCTTTAGAAAAAGAGCGCATGATATTGCTCTATAGGGTCACTAACATCTACTGAAGCTGTATTGTATTTGAATCTACATGTTTAAAAATTCATTAAAAAAATGTAATTGATACCACGTGAAAACTTCAGTAGGTTGCACGCTGCTTAATTACCTTGACAGGTTGAACAAGCAGTTTGCCTCCCAAGTTCACATATCCGCTTGTATGCGAATGTTTTAGCAAAACAAGCACAGTGCTCCGTCGTGGGAGACGTTTTATATGCGCAACTAATACATTCTAATGTATTTATTATCGACACAGAAATCAAGAGATAACAATGTATTGCCTGCTGATCGTTTACGGAGAGCGGGAGAGCTTATCCTACATGGGTTAGTTGCTCTACTATCCGGCCATCAAGTGGCTCGATAGTGTAATGCAGGTGTGTGTGCGCGTGTGTGGAAAGCATCTTATCTGGGATGCTGTCTTTCCCGCGCCCAGCGCCTCGCGCCCACCTCCTCCTCTCTCGCTTGCGCGCTCCGTGCGGCTCGCTTTCCAGCCATCGCCAGGAGCAGTGTGTGGTAGGCTACAATTTGACAGCAGCAGCGCTGGCTTTCTAAAGAAAGCTTAGCTCTCACTTTTCTGCCTGTCTCATTAGCGCTCTCATTGTCTCTTGCGACAGCGGGAAACGAAGCAGCCCACTCCCCTCCTCATCATTTAGTATGAATATTATATATTTTTTTGCTGCACACATGTTTATTTTAGCACTTTTTTGGGGGGGGGAACCCCGATTCTAACGGAATTTGTTGTGGCTGTTTTGGTGTCTTCTCTCTTTCAGTTCACTTGGGGCGTGTATTTGGAATAAGAAAGCATTGCTGTTTCTGACTGGGGAGAAGGAAGATAAGGCTCCTCTGGATTTCCTAAGGAATTTTATCTGGACGCTTTGGTAAGTGGCCATTTGCGTCGCTTACAAATACGTCAGGTTATCACACTGTGTCGTTATCAATTGATAAAATGCCTGTTTGTCGACGATTGTACAATTCCATCACTTACTTATCGTTCTCATTTTTGTCATTTAAATACAGTTACCGAGGCTTTTGAATTCATCAGCCGGGGTATATAGTAAGTAACATTTAGACTTTTCCTCGCATTTATTTTTGCGGAGATGTTGCCTACTTTTAGAAGTGGCGGGTTTATGAGTTGTGTAAGCTATTTTAATTGCAAGTTATGTTGGCCTATTGTGACCTGATATTATTGACATGCCATGGCATTTCAGCTCATCATGGAAGTGCGATGTCGGATGCTTTATAGACGAGCACTTGTTCACTATGGCCTTAGATTATACCGTCGAAGTTATGTTATCTGCTCATAATTATGAACATATCTGTTCGTCTTCCTACACTCTCCACCAATTGCCAAAATGCCAGCACTCCCCTTTTTAATATTTAATGTCTGCCTTAACAGTTACTTATCTTAGCCTAGGCTACTTGTCTTCAAAAGAGAAGGCGGAGAGGTGGTGCATGTATGCCTATTTGTTGTCTAAATGCTTGATGGAAGCTATGCTGTGATGCCCCCCTTTTTAAGATGCAAAATAGGCCTATCACTGCGAAGTTGCGTGACATGTGTGGCAACTTCTCTTGAAATGAGCTGCTGTATGTGTTAGGGAAGTAAATTGGGAGGAGGTGGAATGTGTAAGCTATGTATGTGCAAACTTAATCACTTGGGGGTGTTAAGTTGTTCCAGTAGTGTGTGTGTGGATGGGTGTCTGCTGACTGAGTGAGTTTGCTGGTTCTCACTGCTCTCCTTTTGACAGACAATTTACATGTCAGCTGCTGATGCACATAAAGAGCCTTGCCCACTGCTGCACTGAGACGGGGCATGTTTGTTTGCGCTGATCAATGTCATGTGAATCTGCACTGTTCTGATTGTGTACATTCTGTGTTGCATTCTTTCTCATGGAGAGAGTTGAGTGGGTTATCCTGCATAATCGTCTCTCAATTTTTAATTTAAATCAGTGTTTTATGCAATGGCAGTGTATCAAATCAAATGCCCAGATAATGACACCGCTGTTGGAAGAGGCAGACTGGGACAAGAAATTGGCCCTGGAATTTCTAACACACTGATCCATTTCTGTCCTCAAGGCCCCCACACCAGGCCCTTTTTTCCCTTGAGGTCCCCATTATTAGCCAGAGAATGGTCATTTTGCACAAAAAAACCAAGTTAGACAGCCACGGGCACACTGGCCATCTGGCATTTCGGGCAAATGCTAGATGCCAGATGGCCAGTCTGCTTGTGGCTGTTGGGCTTAACCATTGAAACCCTTGGTGGGGGATGCTAAAACCATCTTTTGATTAATAATGGGCTTCCTATACACCTAATAGAGGCAGTTAGATGTAAAAGAAGGCAATGGAAAGTCAGACAGCTCTCCGCTGTATTGCAGAGTGACACAGGGTTATTTGAGAATAACCGTAAAGACAGTGTGATAGCCTTATAGGCCCCCCTGTCCCCGGGAGATGGAGGGAGGATAGTGTTGCCCATCAATATGGACTACATGGAGTGAAGCATGATATATACACAATAACATGCAGGCAATGACATATTCTATCTATCTATCTATCTATCTATCTATCTATCTATCTATCTATCTATCTATCTATCTATCTATCTATCTATCTATCTATCTATCTATCTATCGTGCATTCAGAAATTATTCAGACCCTTTGACCTTTTCCACATTTTGTTACGTTACAGCCTTATTCTAAAATGGATTAGGTCGTTTTTCCCCCTCCTCAATTACCTTTACTCAGTACTTTGTTGAAGCACCTTTGGCAGCGATTACAGCCTTGAGTCTTCTTGGGTATGACGCTACATGCTTGGCACACCTGTATTTGGGGAGTTTCTCCCATTGTTCAGAATAAGTCTGTAACGTAACAAAATGTGGAAAAAGTCAAGGGTTCTGAATACTTTCTAAATGCACTGTATGTCTGTGTGTGTCTAAACAATTAAGAACACTAAAGGGAATGTGAGACTTTACCTGACCACACACACACACAGCTTCCCACCCTATTTCTCCCATGGTTTCCTCCAGACGTGACGCTTGGCATTCAGGCCAAAGCGTTCAATTTGGTTTCATCAGACTAGAGAATCTCGTGTTTTATGGTCAGAGAGTCTTTAGGTGCCTTTTGGCAAACTCCCAGCGGGCTGTCATGTGCCTTTTACTGAGGAGTGGCTTCCGTCTGGCCACTGTACCATAAAGGCCTGATAGTTGGAATACTGCAGAGATGGTTGTCCTTCTGGAAGGTTCTCCCATCTCCACAGAGGAGAGCTCTGTCAGAGTGACCATTGGGTTCTTGTTGACCAAGGCCCTTCTCCCCCGATTGCTCAGTTTGGCTGGACGGCCAGCGCTAGGAAGAGTCTTAGTGGTTCCAAACAAGGCTCCTTATCTTCTTAGCTGGGCTTCAGAATGGTGATTGTGTGTCAAGCATAGGCTGGACGATATGGCCAAAATATCATATCACACATGTGATTGTATGTGATTTCAATGGGTCTTTCTCCATTCTAATTGTTTTATACTGATCAATCCAACTTCAACCCAAAAATATTTTCAGAATTTTCTGCATTTCCTGCACTCATTTTTTATTATGAAATGGGCAAAAGTCTGTTGGAATCATGGAAATATGATTATTATAATTCTAAAATTGGAACGCATAACAACAAATGAAATGCATAACAACAAATGAAAAAGCCAGAGAGGAATTATTGCAACAGGGTAGGAACCAAAGGGTTGTTCAGTGTTTCCCTGTGGACCCTAATTAGATGTTACATTACATGTTTTCTATTACTTCATGTAGTGCTAGCTAACATATTCATGCTTTGCTTATTCTTCTCTGATTTAGAACATACCGTTGCACAAAAAAACATGCTGATCTAGGCCTACACCAGCACTGGTGGTGAAGGTCGGCAACATTACCTCTTCGACACTGATTCTCAACACTGGGGCCCCACAAGGGTGCATCCTCAGTCCCCTCCTGTACTCCCTGTATACCGACGACTGCATGGCCTCACACAGTTCCAGCTCCCGTCATCAAGTTCGTTGACGACATGACAGTAGTAGGCCTGATTACCAACAACGATGAGACAGCCTACAGGGAGGAGGTAGGCACTCTGACGGCGTGGTGCCAGGTAAGCAATCTCTCCCTCAATGAGGGAAAAACAAAGGAGCTGTCCCCGAGGGCCCTCACAGTGTTCTACAGGAGCACCATCAAGAGCATACTTTGTTCACAGCCTGGTATGGCAACTCCATCGCCCTGGACCAAAAGGCACTACAGAGGGTGGTACGCTTAGTCAAACGCACCATTGGGTGCACACTGCCTGCCCTCCAGGACACCTACAACACCAGGTGTCGCAGAAAGGCCAATAAGATCATCAGGGACCCCAGCAACCTGAGCCATGGCCTGTTCTCCCCGTTTCCATCACTCAGACACAGGCAGTATAGGAGCTTCAAAGCAAAAACTGTAAGATTGGCCAACAGCTTCTACCCCCAGACCATCAGACAGCTGAATAGCCACGACTATTCAGCTACCTGCTAACCGTAACCCTGCATTGTTGGAGCTCAAGAATATCACTGTACCCTGTAATTACACCTGCAACCCTGTACATGTGACTATTAAAGTCTTGAATCTAATCTAATCTGGTATCAGGCTGCATTAGCTAGCTATGTTTGCTCTTTGAGGTTATTTAGCTAGTTAGCTAGCCAGCTATCTAGCGATTAGCATTAGCGGCTAATAATATTTATTTCAGCCACAACTAAGAAAAGACAAACTAGCTGTTGGCAGACATTAAGATACCCAAACTAATAGTGTAATTATAGAACATTGTCACCAACATCTGTGAACGGCATGGCAAGTACTGATAACTGCTCTCCTTGAGTGACAGTGGGCAGGGCTTGGTGTGGAAAGGGCATGGGGAAGCGGCATGCAGGAGGAGAAGGAGAGAGACGACTCGTAGCAAACGGAGTAAACTATAAAAACTGACATCACATGTGCTGGAGTGGCGTATCACATTTAACAAACCAAACATTGAAATACCTTTATAGGTCCATGCATCAATACCAGTTTATAGTAAAATACAGTATACCGCGCAGCCCTAGTCAAGCATGTCTTGACAGTTGCATTAAAGTCGTCTCATATTTGACCTTGTTTGATTGAGGAAAGTCAACTATTCATTTTAGTAGCACAGCAGGATCACACACATGATTGACATATGCAATCAAATGTCGAGGCTCGCTCGCTACCAAAAACAACGGTTCACACACATTTCCTTACACATCTCAGATCATCTATGTGGTGCTACAGTATATTCTATAAGATGACAAGACAAAGCAGACGTTGAAAGCAAGCAGGAGAGCAGTGAGTGGTATTTCATCATGCATGCACCTGTCAATTTTCAGCAGTACATTAGTTTCTCTTGTGGAAACGTGCTAACAAGAATAGGAGTGTCATGCTGCCCATGGCAACAGAGAAAAATACATAAATCCCTCACAGCAATTGGAAAACAAATTGGCATTGCAGCATGTACAGTATATGCCATTACTATCTCAGCTATCCCTTCCTGGTTGAATTGCAATTTGGCAGAGGCATTCATGAGACTAGGGCTTTAGGAGATGTGAGGGAACGGTCAGTTTTCCCCCGATAAAGGGGATTTTCAACTTTCATTCTCTCTGGGATTTTTTTAGGGGAAAGCTTTTAAGGATTAGTCCCAGGTAAGTATTTTCCACACCATCCATTCCAGGCAGCTGCAGTCCCATTTTATAAATTGCCCACCATTCGACAATTTTCTGCCATCTTCGCCCTGAGTGCTACTTCCTGAATCTATTAGCTGGCCTTGCAGCCGTCATTGTTGGAGAGGGCTTTAAGCAACAAGATAGAAGGGGTGGAGAAAGGACACTCTTCCCATGTGCTTGCTGAGATGTGTGCAGTACATTAAAGTGGACCACGGACAAGTGTTAACTCCACATTTGTGCAAAGCTCTTCCCCTGCTTAATTATCCTTGAACACCGATAGCTCAACTGCGTTGAGAGAGAAGCAAGCTATAACTATGTTTTATGAAATTCTTCCAGGGGACATAATTGGCCGTGGCTAAGTGATAGCCCAGGATTGTCACATCAGCAGCAAATAAAGAAGTTTCACACTCTAATTTTACTGGCAATCGACTTTAGTATGTAAATGTTTGTTTCCATGCTGAGACAATAGTCTGAATTAACTAACGAGCAGTAAAGTGGAAGGATGTGGATAAGGAAATTGCCCATATTCCCAGCCACTGATAGCAGTCATTATCTACAGTAGAATCATGACATTGACTCCACTGTTACTCTACAGGCATAAGGTACCACATCCGGTACCGCTATGATGTCCTCATATTGTCCTCTACATACTGTAACTAGCACACCTTGATTACAAGCCCACTCGTTATAACACATCAGATGCCCAACTCCCGGGGGGCGTTTTATAATGAGGATGTACTGACAGATAATTAGATGCACCTGGCGCAGGCGCTTTCAGGAAATGTTGATTCATCCCTAAATAAATTGTTTCTCCCTGCTAACATGAAAGAGATACATATCTCTCCCTCTGTCACATCGCCTTGTCTCTCACTGTGGCAATTTTTTTTATTTATCCATCCGCTTCTTACACGTTTCGGTGTGGCGCATTTTCATTCGGGGGCTGACGTCTCTCAGCCCCAGTTTCTCATCACCTGAAGAGTGGCTTCTGGCTTTAAAATGGGACAAAAAATATGTGGCTCCCCTGTTGTTGGCTCTCGGAGGCCCCTGAACCTAATGACTCTTCAGACGGGCTCATATCACAGGGTGTTACCATTTTATGGCTAGTGGTACTACTGCTCCCAGACTTGGCAGCTGTTTTAGCCGGGTGTGTTAGTGCATTGAGAAGCTTGGGTGCCTGTGTGTGTGTGCCTGTGTGTGTGTGTGTGTGTGTGTGCTTGTTTTGAATGGTTGGTTGTGGGGGTGGGGCCGTGTTGATTTACAGCCTGAGCTCGTGCTGATTCTTCAATACATACATCAGCTGTCTGGAGATTTATAGTTTGATGGATGCACATGCATCTAATCAACCATTTCATGCACATACTGCATACAGTACACTGTGCACGATCAATTGAATTCAAACACAGGCTAACAGACTTGGAGACACAAACAAACGAAGCACACACATACATAAAGATACAAAATAAATTCTCTAGTGTTGATTGGAAAATCTGTGAAATGAAACCCCTCACCTACACGTCTGCCTACACGCTTATTTATCAGCCGCTCGACGCCGCTCGTAAATCAGACGTTTATTAAGTTGTTAAACGACTACTTCTGGCTATCGCAAGTGACACAAGTACCATTTAAGCCTGATGTATACGACACGCTACGCTAGGAGGGAACGTGAGCTATTGCCGTTGCTCCTTTCATTATTCAATTAAACAACTTGATGCTTCATGAATTTTTTTAAGGCCACTTTCCCTTTATTTCCTCCCTCCATTCCTCGGCGGCTTTGCTCTGATGAAATTTAGAAGAGCAGGGATTGATTGCAGGGATGAAGCACAGGGGAGTGAGGGAAACACTGCAGCGGATCTATGTTGCTCAAGATCAATTCTCGCCTTTGCATACTGTAGAGACTTATACACCCAGACTTAAGCTTTATTCGTTACTCGGCCTGAAGGAAGGCTAGGAAACACTGTTTACTTCCAAGCATGCAAGCGTGTCAAAGGCAATAACGTGTACTGCTTAACCCAGGGCACAGCATCATTTATTTGTTTTGACTCTGTATATATCCCGTTGCCTATTAAATTCAAAACAATACAGGGATCATCAACTAGATTCAGCCACGGGATGATTCTTTCATGAGCGGATGGGCCAGCACATAATTACAAATCATTTGTAGAATGCAAATTGACCGCAAAAAGGCCCAAACAGATATAATATTTGAAACAGATATATATATCATTTCAAACCTTGCTTACATTTGTATACAATCACATATATCTCTATTATGTGTGGGAATAGTTTGTAACAGATTTCTAAAATTAAAATCACTTGGAGACCCTGCCATAGGGTTTATTAGAGTATGTCTGAGTAAGAAGCAAATGTAGGTGAAATTGCCAGTAGGTAATTTTTGGGGGAAATATATCTTGGCTTGGTTTCTCCTGAACCTGAAGTAAATGTTGTGGCTGGGTGCACTGCTCAGTACACTTTGAGCAGATTTGAAGTGACCAGTCTTTTACATTTAGTCATTTAGCAGACGCTCTTATCCAGAGTAACTTACAGTTAGTTAGTGCATACATGTTCATACTTTTTTTATTTTCGTACTAGTCCCCCATGGGATTCAAACCCAAAACCCTGGCATTGCAAGCACCATGCTCTACCATCCTGAGCTACACAGGCCTTTGAATGGTACTGTACTCAGTTATTTTACTCGTTACATAATTTCCCTGGAAGGCAAGTAGTGCCTCCAACCCAGGGTCAGCCAAGCATGCTTTTTTAAAACTCACCTCAACTGAGAACTGCGGTGGATATCATACCCCTACTTTAACGGACTTTGCTTCGCCCACAGGACAGCAGCAGCAATCTTGGGCTCACTCTGCCAAAATTGCTCTTCCTTTCGGTCAAACCTGACAGGATCTCACAAAAAAAGACAAAAACTGACGGAAAGAGAAAAGACAAGCTAAAGGGACACTTGGGAGCCTTGAGAATCACCCTGTAGTCAGAATCTAGGCCTGTGCTAATTAGCGCCAAATGTTACCGTGATAGATCATGGCCACATGCTGCTACTGTATTAGGTGCTAGCATGGGTAATGATTTTTCCAAAGGGCAAACGCCAACCCCATCATATATTTGGATCTTCTTTGTGGTCTGCATGTACAGTACGACACCAGAGGTGGATCCAATGTTTGTTCATGCTCCCCTGAAGGGATTATTTTGCTCCTAGCCGCTCTGAAGGTTTTCTGAGGGGAACAATATGTTGAGTATTAGCATTTTGTAATCCGTGAGGAACCGAGCAGGAGATAGAAAGTGAGAGGGTAAAAGGAAAGAATACCGCAGGCGTGCCGGGGCCACTCTACCCAGATCCATGTTGCTGTTCTCTGTGACCGGCTGCTAACACCTACCCCTCTCAAGCCAAATTAAATCAAATCCAATTTTATTTGTCACATGCGCCATATACAACCGGTGTATACTTTACCGTGAAATGCTTACTTACGAGCCCTTTCCAAACCATGCTGAGTTAAAAAGTAAGAAAAGATTTGCAAATAAAAAAAAAATTAATATATATACACAGTATATAAAAAAATCCTGCTGGGTTTTCACACTCAACAGTTTCCTGTGTGTATCAAGAATGGTCCACCACCCAAAGGACATGCAGCCAACGTGACCCGACTGTTGGAGTCAACATGGGCCAGCATCCCTGTGGAATGCTTTCAACACCTTGGAGTCCATAACCAGACTAATTGAGGCTGTTCTGAGGGTAAAACTCAATGTATTTCCCTTATGGTCCAGAATGACTAGCCTGCTGAAACAAGTTTTGTTGGTGTTTCTACCAGGGTTGGGGTTAATTACATTTAAATTCAGCCAATTAAAAATGGATTTGAATTGCAATTCCACTTCAGTAATGAAAAAGTTCAATTTATTTTCAATGAGGACTTTGGAATTGTTACATTGTTGGTAGAATTGATATGATCCTAACCCTGTTATTAACCTTACTGCTCTCTCTGCTCCGTCGTATCAAGTCCTTTCAGATCAGTGACCAGGAATAAGAGGGGATGGGGAAAGGATGCTATTGGGAGAGTATTGGGACGTAGCTGTTGTCTTTGCTTACCTCTCACTACTAGCAGCCTCGGGGCTCTCAGAGCTCTATGCTCTAATTAGGCCTCAGTAATTTCACCCTCTTACTTCACGGCTGATACTACAGGGAAGTTGTTGGCATGCCAGGGCATACTAGCATTTCTTACCGATACCATGAGGGGTACATTTGGTATTTTTTGCAGAATATGTGTGCGGATATTTTGTAGAATATTGTGTGTAAGTATGGTGGTTTTGTGGTCAGACAACTGCGTGAGAGGCTGCTGCACAGTACTGCCCTTATAAAAGTGATTTTGGTTTTGGTTTTAAGGAAAGAGGAGATACTGTAATTGATGGACTATTGTAAATGTTTTCATAGGTATTTGTAGGATACAATTATTGTTAGTTTAGGAACTGATGTTTTTTCATATTGTTTATTAGGCAATATGTATTCTGCTGAAACCACATCATTTCTGTAATTAAAAATTACAGCGATTACTGTTGCTAAATTAGATCAATTTAATACTTTTGTGACGTAAGCAATCTCTTGTGAGACAATGACTGTTCCACTTAGAATATATTTTTGTTATTAAAATATCACCGCTTTTTCAAGATAAACAATTTGAGTGCATTTTAATTGTAGTTATATTGTTATTTCTACATACGTTTATAGCACTTTACCAAAATCGCAAGAGCTCTTCAAATCTTCTCACAGCACAAATGGTGAATTTGGCATTTAAAATGTAAACATTATGGATTTCCAGGAGAAAAAAGGTCCTGGTCCCGTGTGGCTCAGTTGGTAGAGCATGGCGCTTGAAATGCCAGGGTTGTGGATTTGATTCCCGGGGAAAAAGTATGAAATGTATGTACTCACTACTGTAAATTGCTCTGGATAAGCGCGTCTACTAAATTACATAAATGTTAAAGATAATCCAGAGAAAATTACCTTACATAATTGAACAAGATGTTTGAAAGAGATTTGAAAGAGCAACCCAGCTGTCATACCAGCCTGCATCCCATTGCTGGCTTGCCTCTGAGGCTAAGCAGGGTGGAGACTAGTTGATCCTTGGATGGGAGACCAGATGCTGCTGGAAGTGATCTCTGAGGACTAGTAGGGGCTCTCTTCCCTCTGGTCTAAGGAGACATCAATGCCCCAGGGTTATGAGTACAGGTGCTAGCCCTGATGTCCTGGCTATATACCCCACCTGGCCTCTCATACTATCTTGGCCACCTAATCATCCCCAGCTTCCATTGGTTCATTCAACTCCTATCCTCCCATGTAACTTCCCCAGTTCTTTTTCAGTAAAGGATAACTCTGTAAACATACCTGGCAAAATACAGAACTGAGATTGAAAAGGAAAAGAAAATGTGTTAGAACCAATCACACTGAACCTCTTTGAGCTCTCTCTCTCCCCCCTCTACCTTAACAGCGTCCTACCAGTAGGTGATTGTCATCAGCGAGCAGTGACGAAAAGGGTCAATTCAGTTTGACAGAGAGGGCTGGTCTCACACTGAGTGAAATGGAAAAGGGTTATGATAGCAGAAAGCCTAAATGTCGACGCTGGGCTACAGAGCTGCCAGGATGAATGAAATGCAGGACATACATTGAACAAAAATATAAACGCAACATATTATGGTGTGATGTTTCATGAGCAAGCTAAAATAAAAGATCCCAGACATTTTCCATACACACAAATAGCTTATTTCTCTCCAATTTTGTGCAGAAATTTGTTTACATCCCTGTTAGTGAGCATTTCTCCTGATTAAACACCATGATCATTACACAGGTGCACCTTTTGCTGGGGACAATAAAAGGCCACTCTAAAATCAGCAGTTTTGTCACACAACACAATGCCACAGATGTCTCAAGTTTTGAGGGAGCGTGCAATTAGAATGCTGACTACAGGAATGTCCACCTTAGCTGTTGCCAGATAATTTAATGTTAATTTCTCTACCATAAGCCGACTCCAATGTCGTTTTAGAGAATTTGGCAGTTATCAGCTGCAGACAATGAACACAATTGCACTTTATCAGTGGCAATTTGAATACACTGAGATACCGTGACGAGATCCTGAGGCCCATTGTCGTACCATTCATCCGCCACCATCACCTAATGTTTCAGCGTGATAATGCATGGCCCCATGTCGCAAGTGTATGTACACAATTCCTGGAAGCTGAAAATGTCCCAGTTCCATGGCCTGCATACTCACCCGACATGTCACCCATTGAGCATGTTTGGGATGCTCTGGATCAGTTCCCACCAATATCCATCAACTTCGCACAGCCATTGAAGGGGAGTGGGACAACATTCCGCAGGCCACGATACTGACTGGTTTTCAGATCCACCAACAGATGCATATCTGTATTCCCAGTCATGTGAAATCCATAGATCAGGGCCTAATTAATTTATTTAAATTGACAGATTTTCTTATATGAACTGTAACTCAGTAAAATCGTAGAAATTTGTGCATGTTGTATTTATATTTTTGTTCAGTGTAGTTTAAGGTGGATGTTGTCATCTTCATTGTAACATAAAATTAAGTGGACTCTGAGACAAGAAAATCTTAACAGAAAAATAAATTTAAAAAAGATGTCAATCTAGTTCAGGAGTTTTACAGACATACCACCAGTATTTTCATAATAGAAAAAGCTAAAATTGGCTTTTATCACTGAGCTGCTAACTGAGGTAGAATGACTTGTGATCATTGACAATGAGATGATTTAACGTAATCATAAACAGTCTGGGCTTTGTGCTTCGGAAGTCTCACAATCTGGATGGGCTCCTGTGTGTACAATTCACACACACACACACACACACACACACACACACACACACACACACACACACACACACACACACACACACACACACACACACACACACACACACACACACACACACACACACACACACACACACACACACACACACTCTCTATCTCTCTCATCTCCCCTCTGCTGGGCGGTTGGCTCTGGGTGCCCAGCAGATCTGGCGGCATCATGAGTGAATAACAATGAGGGCTTTGGGAGATCAGTTCCCCAGGAAAGCGCCATACTTGGAAGGGTTTACGCAAGTCCCAACTTCATGAGCACTCTGCCGGCTTAAGAGGACAAACAAATGGTACAGAGGAGTTCCGACTTGCCAAAGGGGATTGCATCTGTTCACGGGCTCTCTGTTTCCACTCGCACACATTCCCTGTGCTCCTACACTCACATGTGCCCATGCATGCCAGGCATGTTTTTATGCTGCTTGTTGGTGTGCCGCATCACGCCGTCACTCATTTCTCCATCTCATTTCTGAATATGATTATTTATTTCATGTTATTATTGATTCACATACGCTTATCCTGTTACGTGAACTGAACTCTAATTTTATTATGGTGAAACTATTCCCTTAAAAATACATTTGGTGAGCTTCTACTCTTTTTGGAAAAAAGTTTGTGGTGCAAAACTGAGTGGGTCGAGCATAACACATCAACCCTGTTACCCAGAGATATAGAGGCTAGAATTCTTTTAGCAATTACATTTTTTGGGGTGAAGCTTGCGTTCAATTTCCACGCCATTTTGCACAAAACAAGCTTCCATTCCCCCTGTCACAAGTGGATTTATGACTGATTTAAGATGAAGTCGTCAACCCTGTTACAGTCAACCCTGTTACTTTATTTGGTGCTTAATAGGCACTTACTATAGTCAGATTTTATTTACCTCTTGGGAAAACATGTTTTTTATTAAGTAGAACATGTGCTCTTTATGACAATGTTAGATAGATATCAGCACAGTCGATGTCCCCTTTAAGCGCAAGAGCACCATGATAGATAGACAGATAGATAGATAGATAGATAGATAGATAGATAGATAGATAGATAGATAGATAGATAGATAGATAGATAGATAGATAGATAGATAGATAGATAGATAGATAGATAGATAGATAGATAGATAGATAGATAGATAGATACTTTATTGATCCCCCGGGGGGGAAATTTCATTGTCAAGCAGCTACAACAAAACACAGGGCAGGTGCAAAATGCCACAACGAAAGTACACAAAAGACAGATACACGGTACATGATACATAGAGCGGCAGTATGAAAAAGTATAGAAATACAAGATATCTGGAGTGCAAAAATAAAAAAAAAAGCTATAAAAAGATATTGCATAGTATGGGTGGTTGGCTGAATATGTACACTATACATTGGTGGATGTTGATGGTTAACTATACTATACAGAGAAATACTTCAGTAGCTAAAAATGCGTATGATATGAGCGAGGGTAATAATAGTTTACTTAATAGACAGACTGGCTAAATGAACAGATAAGTGAAAATTTTGCATGGTTAAATTAGCTGTACAGGTAAGTATACAGTTATATTTACAGATAAGTGAATACGTGCATGGTTACACAAACTGTACAGGTAAATGACAGGAAGAGATACTTTAATAGCTAAATGTGTGTATGATATAATTTGGGGTAATAATAGTAATTCCCTTAAAATACAGTCCTTAGTGCGAAGGGTTTAATTACAGACAACTGCACGTATTGCACATTCGATATACTAAAAGCAATGAGGGCACTTCTCAAAAGGCACCGTGCATGTCTCTGGCCCTGCTTAAAGAAAGAAACAGAGACATGCACGGAGCTCATTTGCTGGTCTCTTCGATACATAATTGTACCAGGCTCCCGATAAGATCTGGCCCAAAATCCCTTGCTGCTAGGTGTATTTTTAGAACAAAAAAAAAAGAATGTGAAGCGCTCTGCATGTGTGCTGTCTGAATTCCAAAACTCAACACATCCAAGGCTCAGTTTTTAATCAGCAGCATCTGGACCGTGGCTGCTTGGATGAAGAGAAAAAAGGAGAGAGGGAAAAAAAACATTTTTGTTCTCTGTTGGTTAAGGTCATCGCAAAGCAGATTTGATTAGCAAATATCCAAGATGATAGGAGACGTGACAAAAATGGACCCAAAGAAAGACAGAAAAGGCCTTGGTCACTTTCTCATACCGATTTCTTCCTGGGTGATACAACAGAGAACCTTAGCGTGTTGTGTCATTCAACATAGGCCCCTACCTCATTCTCCCCCCCATCATCCTGTAGAGCACAGAAATACATGATAGATAACATTAGTATCCATCGAGTCACAGGAAGGGAAAATCGATGTAAGGTGAAAATTGAATTTGCCCAAAGAGCCTTTAGGCAGAGTGCAATTTGAAAACACATATTTTATTTCCCCCTGGGCGTCTAGAGGGGTGGAAAGAGATGGACTGCAGGTCTAAGTGGGATGGAAAACTGCAGTGGTTGAGTGAGGGTATGCTATGGTGCTATGCTATGGTTGGAACTCCCCTCCTATCTATCCTAATGTGCCTCTCCTTTGATTGCTTAATTCGGTTAGGGCCACGCGTACCTTATCGGATCATATCAAAGGTCAGAGGCGTCCTGTAGACAAATCAATCTCTCCATCTGAGGAGGCACTGAGGAAACACAAACGGAGGGAGAGACGATCCATCTAATGGGGGGGGGGGGAGTGAATAAAGAAAAACGATGGCATCTGGTGCCTGGAGTGAAGTAAGTAGGAGAGAGAGAGATTGAACGGAGTTGGGGAATGTGATATGAACAGAGAGAAAGGGCGTTTATAGTGGTTGTGAGATAAAAGCTTTTTCCAAGTAGAGGAAGGGAGATTACAGTATGGTCATTCAAGTTTATGATGAGGCAGTTATGACTGAAAGCCGGTGTCATTGATATGGTAGTTATGGTATGAATGGATTGAAGACTACCAATGAAACTGGTATAGAGAGAACATTAATTTACAGTTGTGCTTGACTGAGGCATAATGTCATTAATTTCCTATAGTTTCTGTATTTGACAGTATTTTTATTCAGAAGGATGGTCCCAGGTGGTGGATAATCCAATGGCTGCAAGCCTTTTCATGCATCACTGATCCCTATTGAATATTGTTTCACTCAAGAGTTTTTTCCAGCCAACAAAAACTAACCAGTAGGCAGATTTCTAGGACCAGTGCACATTCTCGCAAGAAAATATAATTCAAATTAAATATATGATTGAAATGTTGTATTCATAGCCTACATCACCGTTAGCTTTACATATACTGCACCATATTAGCAAAACGTCTCTGTGCCATAACAAACCTTTTAGAACTACCTCATTAAGATATAGTCATAATTAAACCAATGGTGCATAAGCATTCTAGTGGTGAGCTGGCACCGGTCCTGGGCCAGGTTTATAGGTGATGATAAATCATCCACAGTTTATTGCAGGCAAGGTGGTTAATTCGGTCCCCTGAGGGTGTAATTAGTTCAATTATACCTCAGCACAGGGCAACACTTGTAGAATGGAGAGACCTCCCGTAACATTAAAACCCTCTGCGTCATCGTTCACCTTAACCTGGCCTCGAGACACCATCATGGACGCTTTGTGGGAGTTAATGTTTGCTCAACTGCAATGAGCTACAGTGGATGAGATACTCATGTTCTAGTCAGGTTAGTGCCCGGTCGGCCCTGGCTTTGCAAAAGTTTCAGAACACTGCCCGCCACAAACGAAGGACAAGCCAATGCCGCCCCGCTCTTCACCTCGCCTCACTTCGGTTCATTTCCTTTTTTTGTATCATTTTTTTTTGTGTCATTCAACGAGAACAACAGCATGCTTGTCTGCTTACCCAAGCAAGTGGACGAACAAGGCAAGTGGCTTACAACCTGTTAATTGCTAGTCAGTCATTCCAGCTAAATGCATGCTCGGTATCTGGAATGAGGGAAACGATAGTGTTCTCCTTTGAAACAGCCGAGTCACAGCAGACTAGGCCTGGGCTCAAAGTGTTTTAAATGGATTATACTAGTGTGTCATTACGATTACATGCTGCTAGCAGGGACCCCGACTAGATGAATTACATTTTATGCTTTACAGCAGATATCCTCCCCCCCCGCCTCAACGTTGAATGTCTTTCTGTCTACCACATACAGTAGTATCATGGTCTGGATGTCGTTCTGTCTCCCACATACAGTTTCTTTTCCTCTTTTTTTGTGTGGTTCCACTGCAAATCTTAGTTTAAGAGCGCTCCAGACAGAAAATATGTTTGTATGTATCTTTTTTTCATCCTTTGTAATCTTTTCAAATATTTCAGTGCAGACCTTTTCAGAATGTTCTGGTCATGTGACCAGTCTTAATGTTCACATTTAAAATGTTTCCCTTCTCCTTGCCATGTAGACTGGAAAGCTTAGAAATGTGTCAACTGCCACAACTCTAGACCTTTTCTCCAGAACTAACATAATATATTTACTGAACTTTTGTGAAACAGCAGAGTTAAAAATATATGGCAAAATAGAAATAAAACTGGATTGGCTACAGAGATAGATGGGAGGGGTTGATGGTAGCTGAAGGATGGGATTAAAAACAAACAAAGGTGAACCGTCAGCCCAGTCTGAGGTCCTGAGAGCTCTGGAGCAGGTCATCATCAAGGATCTCTCTGTACTTTGCTCCGTTCATCTTTCCCTCCATCCTGACAAGTCTCCCAGTCTCTGCCGCTGAAAAACATCCACACAGCATGATGCTGCCACCACCATGCTTCATCATAGGGATGGTGCCAGGTTTCCTCCAGACGTGACGCAGAGAGTTCAATCTTGGTTTCATCAGACCAGAGAATCTTGTTTCTAATGGTCTGAGAGTCCTTTAGGTGCCTTTTGGCAAACTCCAAGCGGGCTGTCAAGTGCCTTTTACTGAGAAGTGGCTTCCGTCTGGCCACTCTACCATAAAGGCCTGATTGGTGAAGTGCTGCAGAGATTGTTGTCCGTCTCTAAGTTTCTCCCATCTCCACAGAGGAACTCTGGAGCGCTGTCAGAGTGACCATCGGGTTCTTGGTCACCTCCCTGGGCTCCCAAGTGGCGCAGTGGTCTAAGACACTGCATCTCAGTGCTAGAGGAGTCACTATAGACAACCTGGTTTGAATCCAGACGGTATCAAAACCAGCCGTGATTGGGAATCCCATAGGGCGGCACACAATTGGCCCAGCGTTGTCTGAGTTTGGCCGGTGTAGGCTGTCATTGTAAATGTGGTGCTTTTTGTGCGTATGGAACATTTCTAGGATATTTAATTTCAGCTCATGAAACATGGGAACAACACTTTACATGTTGCATTTATATTTTTTGTTCAGTGTAGCTAATAAACGTTGCGAGCCTGCATCGAAAAGACATCCAAATGACTCTCTCCGCTGCTGACCCATTGGACAATGTACAGTGTTCGTTTTATCACTTACTATTAATCATGGGGATCATACTTTATGAAATAATACACTGAGGGATTCGCTACTCTGTGGATATGGATTACGATGTCTAACTCAAAGTTTGAATTGCTCTCTCACTGCGACTGAAACCAGTGAATAATAGGCTGCCTCCACAAACCATATTATTATAGGAAACTGACTTCCATTTCATGAAACTGTCATTATCCCATTTATTCACGATACGTCTATATCTTACATAAACATATCTCTCTCGCGCTCTCTCTCTCTCTCTCTCTCTCTCTCTCTCTCTCTCTCTCTCTCTCAATTCAATTCAAGGGGCTTTATTGCCATGGGAAACAAATGTTTACATTGCCAAAGCAAGTGAAATGGATAAACAAAAGTGAAATAAACAATAAAAATGTACAGTAAACATTACACTCACAAAAGTTAGAAAGGAATATACATTTCAAATGTCATATTATGGCTATGTACAGTGTTATAGCAATGTGCAAATAGTTAAAGTACAACATGGAAAATAAATAAACATAAATATGGGTTGTATTTACAATGGTGTTTGTTCTCCACTGGTTGCCCTTTTCTTGTGGCAACAGGTCACACATCTTGCTGCTGTGATGGAACACTGTGGTATTTCACCCAGTAGATATGGGAGTTTATCAAAATTGGATTTGTTTTTGAATTCTTTGTGGGTCAGTGTAATCTGAGGGAAATATGTGTCTCTAATATGGTCATACATTTGGCAGGGGGTTAGGAAGTGCTGCTCATTTTCCACCTAATTTTGTGTCTCTCTCTTTCTGTCTCTGTCTCTGTCTACCTTTGTCTCTCCCCCTCTCTCTCTCTGTCAACCTTTGTCTCGCCCTTTCCCTCTCTCCCACTCACAACATAACACACTTTTCCATCTCTATCTTGTGATGGCTCATATGAGTCAGATTTGAGGAGGAGAGACAACCTCCCCAGTTAAACAACAGATGGGTACAGAGTCACTTACAGTAGACATTTCCCTGGTTTGTTCTATCAAGGAGCAACCTTGTGCTGTAGCCAGTTACTTGGCAATAAAGAGGGCCACCGTCTGACCAAGTCCCTATGTCCCTCACACGGACAAAGAAACCACTTCACCGCCCTAACAATAGACTAGGGCTTTGTCCTAAATGGCAGCTTTTCCCTATATAGTGCACTACTTTTGACCAAAGCCCTATGTGAATAAGGTGCCAATTTTCGACCCGTCCTATACCTAATGTGCTGTCTAGACTACAGCCTTCCTATCTACCCTCCAAATCTTTTCAACGTATTACATCAGACTGCCGTATAATGACGATATTACTCTTAAATGTTGCTTCCATTGTAAAAGGTCTAGATACTCTTATCTAATCCTAATTTAATGCGGTTCTCTTAATTGAAAATTATGTTCCCAAATGAGTCGTTTAGCACAGCGCTTTTCCTCCCACACACAGAACATTTAGCCTTTTTTATGATCGTTCTAATGAATGGAAGTGAATGTGTATATATTCTGAGCATCTGCGCCTGAAAGAACCCTCAAAACAATCACGGTTTACCGTCAAATATATCGTCTTCAATGGAAAGCCAGCCTTTCAATAGTAATACCTCATAACAATGGATTTTGATTTATTTTTCGGTGGTTGTTTTCTTCTTTTGCTTCGGAGACACACAGAGGGTAGATTTGCACTTACTTTCTCCCGGTGTCTGGCTGCCGTGTGTGTTACCGGGGAGATGAGGAAATAAATTAGCATTCTGCTCCAGGCCGTCGCACAATCAAGCTGGAGTGTCTCCACAGAGAAACACTATCATCCAAATGTAAACTTGCATGCTGACAAAGTGTTATAATGATTCACCCTTCCTAAACCCCCTCCCCATTCCCACCTCACCTTCTTCCCTGAACACCCTGTGCAAAGGCACATGACAAATGGGCGTTGCACCTCCCCACCACTCAAAAAAAAGACACACCGCCGTGATTCGATATTAAACCTAGCAATCCGCCCCAGCGAGCCGGATTAATTTTTTATAAACTGTCCCTGGAGGTTTATAAACACATTTTCGATAGAGAGAGAGAGAGCCAGCCAGCCACAAGATGTTTCTCCACATTAGACATGCTCCGACACCGGCTGGTTGCGTGAACTTATGGGCAGGGTAGCAGCACCTGCTCCCTGGCAGCTGTAAACATGTCGCCAGGCTCTTATTCCTCCTCCACTACTGGCCCCGCCATCCATTTGGCCGTGCTTTGTGATTACCATAAAAGGCCCCCGTTGCCTGCATAAAAATGGAGTGGGAGACCAGGGCCTAGTGGTTTCCATTAGAGGACCCCTTTTATGGGAAGGGCCAAGTATGTCCCCGGGGTGAGTCCAAAACCCTCACTTCTTCACTGCATGCTCTGCCAAATAGGCTCTCTGTAATCAAGGACTCAGCTAAAAGAGGAGCTTAGGTGATATTAAATGGATATTATAACTGAGGGAGTGGACCAGTAGTTACTTGTTTTGGTAGTAGTAACAGCAGTAGTAGTAGTCCTTGTACTAGTAGTAGTAACAGCAGCAGTAGTAGTCCTTGTAGTACTAGTAGTAACAGCAGCAGTAGTAGTCCTTGTAGTACTAGTAGTAACAGCAGCAGTAGTAGTCCTTGTACTAGTAGTAGTAACAGCAGCAGTAGTAGTCCTTGTAGTACTAGTAGTAACAGCAGCAGTAGTAGTCCTTGTAGTACTAGTAGTAACAGCAGCAGTAGTAGTCCTTGTACTAGTAGTAGTAACAGCAGCAGTAGTAGTCCTTGTAGTACTAGTAGTAACAGCAGCAGTAGTAGTCCTTGTACTAGTAGTAGTAACAGCAGCAGTAGTAGTCCTTGTACTAGTAGTAGTAACAGCAGCAGTAGTAGTCCTTGTAGTACTAGTAGTAACAGCAGCAGTAGTAGTCCTTGTAGTACTAGTAGTAACAGCAGCAGTAGTAGTCCTTGAAGTACTAGTAGTAACAGCAGCAGTAGTAGTCCTTGTAGTACTAGTAGTAACAGCAGCAGTAGTAGTCATTGTACTAGTAGTAGTAACAGCAGTAGTAGTAGTCCTTGTAGTACTAGTAGTAACAGCAGCAGTAGTAGTCCTTGTACTAGTAGTAGTAACAGCAGCAGTAGTAGTCCTTGTAGTACTAGTAGTAACAGCAGCAGTAGTAGTCCTTGTAGTACTATTAGTAACAGCAGCAGTAGTAGTCCTTGAAGTACTAGTAGTAACAGCAGTAGTAGTAGTCCTCGTACTACTAGTAGTAACAGCAGCAGTAGTAGTCCTCATACTACTAGTAGTAACAGCAGCAGTAGTAGTCCTTGTACTAGTATTAGTAACAGCAGCAGTAATAGTCCTTGTAGTACTAGTAGTAACAGCAGCAGTAGTAGTCATTGTACTACTAGTAGTAACAGCAGCAGTAGTAGTCCTTGTAGTACTAGTAGTAACAGCAGCAGTAGTAGTCCTTGTACTACTAGTA
The DNA here is from genome assembly GCA_023634145.1 of Thymallus thymallus. NCBI lineage: Eukaryota > Metazoa > Chordata > Actinopteri > Salmoniformes > Salmonidae > Thymallus > Thymallus thymallus. The sequence goes on from CM042423.1 coordinate 12,220,105, forward strand.
GTAACAGCAGCAGTAGTAGTCCTTGTACTACTAGTAGTAACAGCAGCAGTAGTAGTCCTTGTACTAGTAGCAGTAATAGCAGTAGTAGTAGTAGTAGTATTAGTTCTACTAGTAATAACAGCAGTAGTATTACTAGTAATAATAGTCGTAATGGACTTCTAGTAGTAATAATAGTTTTAGTAGTAGTAGTAGTGGTAGAGCAGCAGTAATATGCTGTCTTTATGCAGTTGCAGTACTTTACGCAGTGATAGTATAATAAGGCAACATGTGGAGTGTTAACAGTGCCATACATCTCATGAAATAGCTTGACTTTCATTCATAGAAAATCTCCCCTCGATTTGATCCCATTACATTTTTGTTTGCTTTCTTTCCGCAGAGATGAGATATAAAAAAAGGGAAAATATGAATATCTTAACAACAAACACAACAAACAGAAATATGTTCACATACAGTAAACAATGCCAGCAACCATTTTGATTTGCACCAGGCCCACGGAAAATGGATATGTGAGCTAAATAATTTTGGAATGTCATACATCACACTCGCCACTCTCCCCAAAGACAAAAGATTCAAACAGGAAAGCAAATCCCAAAGGGATTCCAGGGACTGAAACACTGACAATAATATATGCAGCACAAAAATATATTATAAAAACAATGACTTCAGATCAATGTAGCCACTTATTCCCAGTGACAGGACGGCACTATAATATACTCATTAGCGAGAATGCCCCAATGAAGAGGGCTGGATGGTATTGCTTTGAATAGTCATCCATGTGTCTGAATGCACTTAAAGTTAGCATTTGCAGGTGGATTTTCTCAATCTTCTCAGCGAAGGTGTTAGAGACGGTCTGTGACTAAATCAGTCGGCCGCAGTGACAATTGCACAGGGAATGATGGGGCTTCGTTAGTTTGATGAAATGCCTTCATTTCTGCAGTTACATTCTCAAAATAATCTACTGAGGTATTGTGGGTATTTGACGAAAGAGGTGGCAGTTGAAGAAAATATTTGTTTCTATGCTGTTCACTCTATTCAGGCTACAGATATGTGGCATGATCTTTTACTTTCCCTGACAGGTTCAGTATTTAACCTTTATTTTACTGGGCAAGTCAGTTAAGAACACATTCTTCTTTACAATGACGGCCTAGGAACAGAGGGTTAACTGCCTTGTTCAGGGGCAGAACGGCAGATTTTTTACCTTGTCAGCTCTGGGAATCGATCCAGCATGCTTTCGGTTACTGGCCCAACGCTCTAACCACTCGCCTACCTGACGGCCTACCAAAAGGCAAAAGGCCTCCTGCGGTGACGGGGGGGATTAAAAATAAATAAATAATTAATTAAAATATAGGACAAAACACACATCACGACGAGAGACACCACAACACTACATAAAGAGAGACCTAAGACAACAACATAGCATGGCAGCAACACATGACAACACAGCATGGTAGCATAATAGAGTACAAAAAAATACTACATATAATTGGTGTATTCACAGTCGTACGTTAACCTATCACATACCACACATTTGTTTTCATGTCTCAGTCACAAACCAGCTCTTTCCAGCTTTCATATTCCTCTTTTGTAAAGCATTTCCCGCTATGTCTATGCTTTTAAGGTTTAAAGGCTGATTTGAGCACCGGGGAACATAAGCAGGCGTGATGGAAACGCAATACAATAGCGATAGCAATTGTTATTAGCATGGACCCTCAAGGTATACACACGGCCTTTCTTCCCTACTGTGAAAAGGCAGGGAAAATGACACCTTTTGTCTTTTGTTAACAGCTGGCTAGGTAGCTAGCAAAACAAGTGCTCATTTGAAAAGGAGGAGTGCTATCGCTAACGCAACTGGCGACTGCCAATGAGCGGCATCGTGGAAAGCTTGAATACCACTCTCCAGGATGAAGGATGAGTAAGAGTGCATCTGTTTTCTTCTATCTGTTTCTTTCAGTCTGTATACTTTGACCTCCAGACACTCGCTTCCTGATTGACCATTGAGAGTTACATAATGACGTTCGAAGAGGAAGAGAAAGAAATACCTTCTCCCTCCCAAAGATCCATAGAAATATAATACTGTTATGTTTGTGTGCCTGGCTTGGCTGTCCAATTTCAACTCGATATAAATTCAATTGATGCATTGATGATTGTCCATCATTCCCTATGAGAGTCATTCAATTCATCAAATGATATTCGGTATTTACTGGAATTGACATGGAATTGAATCCTCACAATGTGGTGTGCCTCTGTGGGGGGAAAAACAATAACTAATTTGATTATATCCCCCTCCCCATATTTTCTTTCTAGTTTATTGGATGGAGACAGTGGGAGAATGACAGGAAGGTAAGGAGAGAGCCGCATCAATAACTAGATCACCCCAGGCCACCTCATTCATTTCTAGGCTACTGTCCCGTGTGAATCGAGTGACCACTGAGCCACCTATGGTCCCTGCAGTCTTGAAGGATCAGCGGTCACTCAGAGCGGAACACCACAGTCCTGTGTTTCGTTCACCAAAGACAAAATAGGTTCTACTCCTGCCTTCTACAGAGTGAAATGTCTTCTGAAATGTCTTCCTGATGGTTATGTTACAGAGTTCCCTTTTAAATAAATACTTTTCTATCATTAGCAGTGTTCTGTGACATACCTTACATGTGTTGGCATACTGTTCAGCCATCTTGGGTTTCTATCGGTCTTCATATCTTTGCTTTGAAGTCATCTGATCTTGTACCACATACCAACCTCATTTGTATGTTTATGCAAATATTCAGCGCAAAACTTTATTTGGCATACAGTACCAGTCAAAGTTTGAACCGACCTACTCATTCCAGGGTTTTTCTTTATTTTTATTATTTTCTACATTGTATAATAATAGTGAAGACATCAAAACTATTAAATAACACATATGGAATCATGTAGTAATCAAAAAAGTGTCACTGTGTACTGTATATTCATATGAACATATGTTCAACTAGCTATTGGCATGTGATTGGTTTGAAATGCACAAAAAAGTTTATTTGTACGGCATATCAGCACAATTGCAAGTTGGCTCATAGATTTTGTGGATTGTTTAAGCGTCAACATATTATCTGTAGGGGACTATTCAAATAGTGTGGCCAGTTTAGTTGACAATGCATCTCAATAGTCTGATGTGGGTTTGTCTCCTATCAACCAATCAAATGTATTTATAATGTCCTTTTTACATCAGTAGATGTCCCAAAGTGCTTATACAGAAATCCAGCCTAAAACCCCAGAGAGCAAACAATGGGAAGAAACCTAGAGAGGAACTAGGCTTACAGGTTAAAAACTATTTTGAGTCCACTATTTTGATTTCCCCTATCCTATCTTTCATACACTACACTGATCAGCACATGTTGAAAGGATATAAGACAAGGAAGCCAATTAAGAACTTTGAGATACACCCTCTTTGTTTGACCACCGGGATCAGCAGAAAGAGAGGAGATGAGGAGAGGAAGTCACTTCAGGACTATTGAGAAACAGCCTGTGTTTTTCCCATCTGTCTGTTATTAACGGTAACATCAGAACCCTGTATCCATGGCTTGTGAAGGCTTATTCACTACTACTGATTTGACAACATTTTCCAGTTATGCATAGAATGCCAAGTGTACGTTTTGTATGCCAAGCGCTGGCAGAAACTGGGCTTGTATAACGGGTTGCTTCAACAGTCTTCCCAATGCATCATAATCATGCGCTTGTCTCTGGTTAATGCTAATTGGATCGAACTCCAGATACAGACACCTGGGTCTGCTGCTGACGCTGTGTGTGCCTGTGTGTGTGTGTGTGTGTGTGTGTGTGTGTGTGTGTGTGTGTGTGTGTGTGTGTGTGTGTGTGTGTGTGTGTGTGTGTGTGTGTGTGTATGTGTGTGTGTGTGTGTCTTGGAGAGGAGAGTTTGCAGTTTGTATGCGTTTGTCTGGGAGTATATCTGGGCTTGGACATCAGTAATATACATTAGATGACTTCTGGGATATGTGAGTGTGTGTGTCTGTTGGTTTGAACAACGGGCTGTATAGATTTCCAACATTGATTAAAATTATTTAGATGCCTCAAACTGTAGCTTGAAAAATAGATTCCATCTTACACAGCATGCCAAAGGCTCGGAGGACTGTGTGGGTCTGAAGCTAGCTTAGCGTGCCGTCTATTTGAGCTATGGGAAGCTAGATTATCATGCCAAGTCTATGTGAAGCTATGGGAAGCTAGCTTAGCCTGCCAAGTCTATGTAAAGCTATGGGAAGCTAGCTTAGCCTGCCAAGTCTATGTGAAGCTATGGGTTTGCCTTGTGCTCTAGCTATTTAATCCCAATGATTGACAGATGGGTCCTTTCTGAGTGCCCACTCATCAGCACCAGGGTGAGTGGGTGCACCACACTCCGCTGGCACCCGGTCAAAACTGGTGTGTGACACTGCACCCCCCCCACACACTGGCCTCACGCATGTGTGTGTACTGGCGGTGACCCTCTCCTTCCTTGCCAAGTGTGTGTATGTAAATGACCACACAGGCAAGATAGCAGACAGAGAGCTGGATGTATGGACATAAACATTACACAACAAGTAGGAAATTGCAAATTCAACAATGAGTGGTTTGGAAGGAATCAGTGGCGAACTGATGCAAAGCATTCACTAGCCTGCTATTCAGTGGAGTGGCTATGTGGTCTCAAGTCTGTGTTTAAGGGTCTCTTCCATGCTTAAAATGTTAAACATTCAACATTGGTGATGCTGTCAATCCAGCATGATTTCTGCCGTGCTCAAAACAACTGTTAACTTGGAAGTGGGAAATCTGACTTCAGTGAGTTGAAGACAACTGGGAACGCAGGAAAAAACTAGCTCTGACTGGGAAACCACTTTTTGAGCGGTCATCCAACTCGGAACTCTGGCCTCTTTCTAGAGCTACGACCTGAAGATCACTGACGTTATCATGATTCGACCTTGTTTTTTTTCCGTGTTCCAAGTTGTCTTGAAAGCACCATAAATCCAGAGAATGCCAGACTTGGATGACAAAGTTTGATGACAAAATTTGCCCACAAAGGACCGCCGCGCCACCTTCCTTTTGGATTGATGGATTGTCTGACAGTAAAAAGGAAAAACAGATCGATAGAAAAAAAAGACTACATCCATACACTCTTAGAAAAATTTAGAATCCTCTGTGGAAAGGAACCCAAAAGGGTTCTACCTGAAAACAAAAAGGGTTATCCTACGGGGACAGCCTAAGAAGCCTTTTAGGTTCTAGATAGCACCTTATTTTCTAAGAGTGTAGACATGCATATGGTCGACGGTGACACAAGGCCAGCGAAGTGACCTCCCTGCATTTGTTCTACTTCACTTGTTCTGGCCCACAGGAGAGCACAGCGGTCAGGGCCCTGTGGTTCAGTAGCAGAGTGGCAGGGCAACAACACCCCCCCCCTTCCCTCCCCAGATTACAGTACAAGAGCAGAATGACACGCTCCAGTGCCTCTCCACCCTCTCAAGTGGCGCCCAACATCATTTGTGTTTTATTCAGTCTGTTCCCCCTGTCGATCAGAATCTGGGTCTGTCTAAGAGAGCAACTCTCAGAGACTCAATAAAGGAATGAACGGCTGCATTGTCAAGGTGTCTGCCTGCACTGTACCATGAGGGGAGAATGTGTCAGTGCGTGCACTTGTGGGAGTGTGTGTGTCTGCTCATGTTTTTGTTAGTGTTAATAGCCTACACCGTGTGTGTTCGTTGGTGTTTGTGTTTGTCAATGTGTCAGGGTTTCCGTTAGCCGGTAATATGAAAAGTCGATAAATAAAACTGTCTGAGGGCATTTGTCCGGGAGAAGAAAAAAATCCCATTGCAAAATAATGCTTTTTAGCCTATTCATTGATGAAAATACCAGTTGATGTAAATACATTTGACCGGTCATGCTTATCGGTCTATGAGTAATTTTGTGGAATTAACTGTATTTTTGTTAGTCATTACGACCCTTATTCATCACACGCGCAAAGTATACAGACACAGAGCCTGTTGACGCTGGAGTTCTTTTATAAGCCCAAACATTGAGCAACATCTAAAATGAAATTGCGTGCTAAAAATGTTTTGAAAAATAGCTGCCATTTTAATTTCTCAAATGGTGATTGAGCCGTGCTTCCCATTGGCCATTCGTAGTCAGGCTTAAGCGAGGCAATATGCATTTTGAAAACATATAGCCTACTTAATTGTGTGAAACCTGAACATTTTACTTCATAATATGAGGCATGTTTTACCTTGTTTCAAAGTAGCCTAAGCAAAATCATTTTCTATAAATGTTGAAAACCAAATTTTCATTAAGACTTCCATTTGCCATTGAAACAAGTATTTTCTTCTCTCATGTTCTATTGGTTTTCAAATAAACTTTATTTCATTGTCCAGTAGCAAAAGGCACAAGTCATATTAACAACCCATGCTAGTTGCTTCTTTAGATCTCCCATCTTTCAACATTTCTAACAGATATTTTAATCTCTGTCACAGGCTTAATCTCTGTTTTACTGTTAATTGCGTTATGGAACGAACATTCACACATGTGTGCATTGCTGCGCTTATAATATGAAGCAATTATAGTTTATCAACATTTTAAACTAAACACTCTGATCTGTTACATCAGCCTCATTGCTTTTTACATTTTTTTAAATGTACTGGTTGTATGAATTTGTGATCTATTGTCCCACAACTGACCTAGAGTCTGTTTGGAATATTTCTTTCTCGCACTGAACGACAAGCTGACTGATAGAATAGGTCAACTTTTCTTCTATTGGGATAGTAAATTGACATAGGCTAGTGATTTCTGCTGTTCGTTATTGGTCTTTTTTGCTGAGGAAAAGTAAATGTGAACATCTTCAAAGTATGCATTGGAATTTCAGTAAGAAGGACGCACATCGTTGCATCCTCAAGTTGCATTTTCTGTTCAAATGAATGACCATCATTTAAATGTGATTTCTGTCATTCAGAGTGGACACCCCAATCAGGTTACATGCATAAGGGTCGGTAAAATTTCTCAAACGTCCAGCGCCACATTTTCCTAACAAAAACCCTGGTGCGTGTTTGTGTGAGTGAGTGTGTATGTATCCGTTCATCCGCTCATACATGTGCTGAACTACTAATCACATTTTTATTCATCACATGCTTGGTAAACAACAGGTGTGGACTAACAGTGAAATGCTTACTTACAGGCCCTTCACAACAATGCAGAGAGAAAGAAAACAGAGACATAATAGAAAAGTAAAACACGTAATAATAAAAGTAGTAATAGATACACAATTAGTAACAATAACTTGTCAATATACAAGGTGTACCAGCACCGAGTCGATATGCAGGAGTACGAAGTAATTGAGGTAGATATGTACTAGGGTTGGGAAGTATCCAGATATTCAGATCCTCATACTGTCCTTCTCTCGGGATATACAGTATTATCAGCTTAGTACACAAGGTGTCTATTACCAGAATGCTAACACAATTAACACAAGGTGTCTATTACCAGAATGCTAACACAATTAACACAAGAAATAGTTAATTTTAATGGAGGCTGATAGCTAAATATGCTAACTGCTAACGAGCCCAATGAAAACAAACAAATTGCAAAGACAGGTAATCCAGTTCATACATATATAGGTAGGAGATACCGAATGTAATTTTTGGTCAGTTTGGAACTTTACAATCGAATGTGAATGAGAGACATTGTGCAAATGAACAAAGTTTTGACGCATGCTTGTCTGAAGGAAGAACAGTGCTGGCTCTGAAGCAGCATGTGCACAGGCTGTGTCTGTGTGGAGTCTGGAGTCGCTAGGGCAACGGGCCAGCCTGCTGTGCTCGGAGAAGAGGCGGGAGAAGACAGCCGAGAATGAAGAGGAGAAAAAATCAAGATGGTGGCAGCTGTACAAATAACTCATCCAAAGGACTTTGACTTCTCAAGCACGGCAGAAAGCTAACACAATATGGTGCCCCGTTACCTTATTAATTCATCCACTAGCAAGTCAAATTTAGGGGTTGTGTTAATGCAAAATACTGCGTTTTTCATAGATGAAAAAAAATAAACTCATAAGAAATCTCTTGCTGCGTTTTGTAAACACAGATGTAAAATGCTTCTTATTGTAATTTCTGCTCAGCATCAGACCAATTTTGTGCTTCAGTTGCGCTTCTCCACTTGGATGAGATTTCACAAACAAGCATCCTATCAGCATACAACACTGACTGATGTGTAGCTACTTTTCTCCGGTACTTTTCTGCCGAATGTATTGCACTAATGTATTTTCTGTGAAGGAAAACTACTGTATAGTGGCACATCCCTGATCACTCTATTGAAGCAAAAAAAAAAACACTGTTGACTTTCAATATAAACCATGACCCCTGTCAATACACAGCTGGACTCACCTGCTCCCACTTTCTCCTATTGTGCTATTTACAAACAAACACTTGACTGGCTCAACTGTTCTGGGGAACTATGGTAAGCTTTATAATGTTAAATAATGGGACAGGTGCGCGATCTGGTTAAACTCCTCACCTATTACGCAAGTTGACTGCAGGTATTTACTTAAAAAGTAGTTACAAATATTAAAATGTATTCCAAAAACTTAAAGAAAAAGTCAAGGGTATTGATGGTATTGAAAAACCATCCCGTGGCTATTTCCAAATATCCGGTATACTGTATATATGATATACCGCTCAATAATAATATGTACATATAACTATGAATAAAATGATAAGGAGAAGCATGTCTAATGAGTCCAAAAGGTTTGTGCAAAAAGGGTCAATGAAGATAGTCCGGGTAGCTATTTGGTTAACTATTTAACTTACAATTTAGCAGTCTTATTGCTTGGGTGTAGAAGCTGTTCAGGGTCCTGTTGGTTACAAACTTGTTGCAATTTTTAGGGTCTTCCTCTGACACTGCCTGGTATAGAGGTGCTGGACGGCAGGGAGCTCAGCCCCAGTGATGTACTGGGCCGTCTGCACTACCCTCTGTAGTGCCTTGCAGTCTGATGGCATGCAGTTGCCATACCAAGCAGTGATGCAGCCAGTCAAGATGCTCTCGATGGTGCAGCTGTAGAACGTTTTGAGGATCTTAAAGCTCTTGACCCGATTCAATGCAGCCCTGTCGATCACATTTCAGTCCGCCATCTATCTATCTATAGAACTATATAAACAGTTACTATTCATATCTCTGCCTCCTGAAGATGGTCACTGCCACAGAGGAGGTGGACATAATATCGCCCACCTCATCACACTTTCCTTTTACCGCTTGCTTCCTTCTTCCATCCAGGGAGCGAGGGATGAGGTGGAGGAGATGAGAGGAGAGGAGAGGAGGAGGGAAAGGGGGAAAGGTCATCCCACAGCATTAGCTGCGGCTTCGAGAGGCGCAATAAATAAACAAATAGATAAGTAAAAATAGGTGCACATACTTAGCGGGCGTAACGAGACAGCTGAGGCCATCCAGAATCAATTCTGTGCTCTGGAGACGGTAATCACTACAGCTTCCATAACACTGTCTTAATTGGACTTCAGTCATTTACACCCAGCACTCAGACCTCTCTCTTGCGTGTGTGTGTGTGTGTGTGTGTGTGTGTGTGTGTGTGTGTGCAGCCTGGTATCATAGACTAGACGTAACATAGTAAACATTAATCCGGGACACTCAAATTAGTATGATACGTTTGGTACATAAGACAGAAGGTTACTTAAGGCAAAAACGAAAGAGGGTGTTTGGTCGATGTGGATGGGTCGTCTAGCAACCCAGAGGTTGCTTGTTCAAATCTCATCACGGACAACTTTAGCATTTTAGCTAATTAGCAACTTTTCAACTACTTACTACTTTTTAGCTAAAGTAATTTGCAACTACTTATCATGTTAGCTAACCCTTTCCTAATCCTAACCTTAACCCTTTAACCTAACTCCTAACCTTAACCCTAACCTTAACCCTAACCCCTTACCTCTATCCTAGCTAACGTTAGGCAGCTAGCTAACCTTAGCGTTAACCACCTAGCCACCTAGCTAACATTAGACACAACAATTTGGAATTCCTAACATATCATACTTTTGCAAATTAGTAATATATTGTATGTTTTGCAAATCCGTAACATACATTATCATACGAATTGTAATTCGTAACATATCATACGAAGTGGATGATGGACATTCAAAAATGAATACATACCAAATGAAACGTAACATATCATACTTAGTGGAGTGTCTGAATTACGTACAAAATAATATTAAATGCTCTGAGACCAGGTTGGTGTGTGTACATCCATCAAGTGTGTGTCTCCAAGTTGTGTGTGTGCATTTCTCCTGTGTGTGTGTCTGTGTGTATGTGTGTGTGTGGAGAGAGCTCTCACCAGTCATTAGCATTGATTTTTCCGGAGGGGGCCTACTGTCGCTCGCAAATAGCAGACCGGGCGAGCCGGGGCACTCCTTCCCTGCTCCATCAGCAATAAAAGATGGGATAATCCAAGGTAAATTACGAGACCACCCGGCATTCCAATTAACGAACAGAACCATTGTCAGTAGCAGCTATTGCTGTGTCATCCATTAGCCGTTAGCAGTTAGCTGTTAGCTGTTAATGTTTAACAGTGTGGCAGTTCTTTGGGTTGGTTCCTGTAGTTTATCAGGAAGGAGAGTAGAGGGGTGAGGGACAGTTATTGAGGGAGGGGTTGCGGTGTGTGGTTGTGGCGGTCCGTGGCCTTATTTTGTCATTCATATTCCATTCACCCAGCTCAATGTAACATCGATAGGTTTAGGCTACTACATGATACTCAAATCTTACCTATACCTATAATGAGGTTGCTACAACCTAGCCTATGAATGAAAGTTTATAACGTACGTAGGTGCACAGGTCTAGAGACATATTGGATGTGTGTGTATGTCTGCAAACATGTGTTTCTATGTTTGTGGGAGTTACCTACGTGCTAGTGTGTACCTTCTTCCTGTGTGTCTCAGTCTGAAGGCCTTTTCTGAGAAGCACTGTTCTTATAATTCCATTTCGGATCAACCGTCCCCTTTCACCTTGGCTAGTGATTATCATTCACGGCCACAGTGAGAAGGTTAATAAACGACCATGATGGCATAATCATAAAAACGAAGTGTCTAGCCACTTCTGGAGAACGGAACAGCCTATCCCTTTAGACACAATTGCTCTATAATAATTGGACTCCTCATCAGTCGCACCTAGCCAGAGTCTTAGGCTGTATAGGCAGTGACTGCAAGGAATAACTAAGCTAGATTGTTCCTCTACATGCACCAACCCGCAGTGTGTGACAAAGTCATTGTTTGAAGTCTGTTGATTAAATACAGCAAGACTAGAAAGGTGTTGAATCATATTCATTATGGTAGACTCTGCTTCTTTTGGTTGCCTGGGACTCTGACTATTAAGCATGAGACTGATGAGTTCATAACCATAGAGTAGACCCAGACCAGTTAAATCATATCATTATCTCCTTTGGTGCGTATTTGCATACATACAGATCACGGTTTTTAAAACAACGCTTGGCTTTTCGCAATAAAGTGGGAAAAGGCCTCAAATTAATTAGCCAAACAAACAGACGAATGAGAAAAGCCCCCCCCCCCCCCAAAAAAAAAAGGCTTCTGCAGCTGTGCCTTCCAAAACAGAAACCTGGGTCTCACGACCCGCAATTAATATTCCAAGATGGACGTCGCTGAACCAGCGGCGATTATTTCGAGTACCGCTGTTTTTGCCGCTGACGTGGTTTAAACATCCACATTTTCCATGGGGAAAATCTGCGGAAGCTCGACATCTTGGTTTTCCCCTCATTAATAGTGGAGAAATGCTGCATGCCTAAACACATTAGCGCCACAATCCCCCCTCCCATCCCACGTTCTCTCTTGAACTGAACCTGTAATTGTACCAGCCAGCTGTTTTTTGGCAGGTGGAGCCGTCCCTTCTATACGCCACAGCGCCTCCCTCCCTCTCCCTCCCTCCTGCGCTATGCCCACTGTGCCCATTGGGGGAGGATCTGGCATTCTGGATAATATGAGCATAATAACACCAACAACACATCTCATTCCGCCTCTAATTTGCTGTAACGGATGGGCCACAGTGTGTGGGATGGAGACAATCCTCTCTCTTTCTCTGTCTCTCTTTCCCTCTACACTCCCAACAGCATGGACATGTTGTGAATCAGAGAAATGGGTTCTAAGATCCTTAATTGATATGATGCACATTCTGGTCTCAATCAACATGGCTTTTGGCTCCGGCCCAGTAGTAACGCAACTCATTCAACTAATCGGGAGCTTGAGGATTAATTGAATCCGGTGGGTTAGTACAGGGCTGGGACAAAAGCCTGCACACCTTGTGGTGCCTTACGACCAGGATTGGAGAACACTGAATGTAATGCATAGGATATAGAATCCTCTACGCAAAGTAAACTTTGGGTGACATTTGGGCTTTGTCATAACCACATTATGAAAAAAGGCAATGGCTTTTTAATCAAAGGCTTTTCTTCCCCATCAGATATATCTCATTACTTCATAAACACACTGGCCCACATTTTAAGTCGCTCTGCTTTTTAAGAGGTTATTTTGCTCCGAGTGCCGATATCTTCCCGCTTTTTATTGCCACTCCTTTGTCCATATCCATTGTAGTCGTGGCATTTGAAACGAGGGATTTTGATTTGAATATTTCCTCTCTTCATTTGACTTAGACATACGTTGACATAATGCATGGATGTAAATAGGGAGGCTGTCATCAACAGGGAAACACAGTTTCTATTCAAAGAGATTGTATTCTGTGATTTGATTAAAGCAGGAGAAGTGGAAGAGGATTATTTCTCCCAGTGTCCTCTGTAGTTCTGGATCCCACCAAATGCAATACCCTTTCTCTATCTGTTTATTCCATGCTCTTTCTCTCTCTCTCTCTCTCTCTCTCTCTCTCTCTCTCTCTCTCTCTCTCTCTCTCTCTCTCTCTCTCTCTCTCTCTCTCTCTCTCTCTCTCTCTCTCTCTCACACACATTTTCTCTTTCTCCCTCCCCATCTCTCTCTCTCTCGTGGGACATTTTCCTATCCCGACACTGTCACTGTTTGATCTCTATGTCCCAAACCACACCACAGGACGACATCAGAGACTCACAGCTTAATGAGACCCTTACTCCTCCTCAACTCTAATTGCATTTATTCTTAGACTACCGAGTGTGTCGGGATTTGAACACTTACTCATCCCACAGAAAGCCTTTTTTCGACGGTCTCTCGTTGTCATGGTTCCTTTTAAAGAGTTTGCGAGGTGACTAGAGTTGACATCTACCAGACATCTACCTAACCTCACTGCAGACGTTCGACAACAGTGCAGGTCGACATCAGCTTCCATTTTAGGTGCCATCATTGACACAGCGGTGGTCTTTGACAGGCCACAGGATAGTTTTTTATTTATTTATTTCACCTTTATTTAACCAGGTAGGCCAGTTGAGAACAAGTTCTCATTTACTGCGACCTGGCCAAGACAAAGCAAAGCAGTGGGACAAAAAAACAACAACACAAAGTTACACAAGAGAATAAACAAACGTACAGTCAATAACACAATAGAGAGTCTATATACAGAGTGCTAATGTAGTGCAAAAATGCAGTAAGGTTAGGAAGGTAGGACAATAAATAGGCCATAGTGGCGAGATAATTTACAGATTAGAATTAACACTGGAATGACAGATGTGCAAATGATGATGTACAAATAGAGATAGTGGAGTGCAAAATGAGCTAAAATAATAAATATGGGGATGAGGTAGTAGAGTGGGCTATTTACAGAAGGGCTATATACAGGTGCAGTGATCGATAAGCAGCTTTGACAGCTGATGCTTAAAGTTAGTGAGGGAGATAGGAACCTCTAGCTTCAAGGATTTTTGCAATTCGTTCCAGTCATTGGCAACAGAGAACTGGAAGGAATGGCGGCCAAAGGAGGTGTTGGCTTTGGGGGTGACCGGTGAAATATACCTGCTGGAGCGCATGCTACTGGTGGGTGTTGCTATGGTGACCAGCGAGTTGAGATAAGGCAGGGATTTACCTAGCAAAGACTTATAGTTAACCTCGAACCAGTGGGTTTGGAGACGAGTATGTAGTGAGGGCCAGCCAACGAGAGAATACAGGTCGCAGTGGTGTGTAGTATATGGGGCTTTGGTAACAAAACGGATGGCACTGTGATAGATTACATCCAATTTGCTGAGTAGAGTGTTGGAGGCTATTTTGTAAATGACATCGCCGAAGTCAAGGATCGGTAGGATAGTCAGTTTTACAAGGGCATGTTTGGCAGCATGAGTGAAGGAGAGTTTGTTGCGAAATAGAAAGCCGATTCTAGATTTAATTTTGGATTGGAGATGGTTAATGTGAGTCTGGAAGTTGAGTTTACAGTCTAACCAGACGCCTAGGTATTTGTAGTTGTCCACGTATTCTAAGTCAGACCCGTCGAGAGTAGTGATGATAGTCCGGTGGGCGGGTGCGGGCAGCGTTCGATTGAAAAGTTGTGGTGCACTACTGGAAAACAAGACTTGGAAAACAAGACTTGAGGATATGCCTTGAAACACGTCATAGGGCACCTGGAGGGACAGTAGGTACTGTGGGGGAGCGGCTCCAAGGGCCTCCTCAATCCTGATGCATACTGATGGTTACTCCACTCCCTCTATCCCCCCCCTCTCTCTCCTTTCTCCTCACACACACTATATTCTCTATGTCACTCCCTCTATCTACTAGTGATGAGGAAAAACATCTATACAGATACATATCAAGATATATATAATATTTTTTTTTGCGCTAATTTGCTCTACTTGCACCAAAACGTTTCCTTCATAGTTGTTCTCCATCTTTTTCAGCACTTTCATTTCCATGACTGATCAACATATTTTCTCCTGGCTCTCTCTTGATAACTATTGTGATAATATTGTATCGTTTGGTCCCTGGCCATTCCCAGCCCTACTATCTACCTCCTCTTTCTTTATATCTCTCCCCCCCCCCTCTCTCTCCCCTCTCTCTCTCTCTCTCTCTCTCTCTCTCTCTCTCTCTCTCTCTCTCTCTCTCTCTCTCTCTCTCTCCCCCCTCTCTCTCTCTCTCTCTCTCTCTCTCCCTCTCTCCCCCCCCTCTCTCTCTTTCTCCCCCCCTCTCTCTCTCTCTTTCTCCCTCCCCCCTCTCTCCCCCCCCCCCCTCTCTCTCTCTCTCTCGCTCTTTCGCTCTCTCTCTTGCTCTCTCGCTCTCTCGCTCTCTCTTTCTTGCTCTCTCTGTCTGCCCCTCCCTCTACCTCTCTCTATACAGCCACCAGAATTGCACAGCACCGCACACCATCCTCCTCCCTCCGTACCTAACATCCGTTTACCAGGAGCCCCATGTCAGTGAGCTAGAATGAATAATTCCCAAATTAATACAAATGACTTGCGGGTGGACGGAGAGGGCAGAAAGGGAAGTGGCAAAGTGGGCCAGGTGAGCTGACAGTCACAACTTGAGCTCCAGGGGTCCCATTCACTCCTACTGTGTGGAAGAAAAAAGCCACAAAAAGGTACAGGAAGAAGTGGATTACTTCCTCTTGGGTAATGTGCTACGTTGATTACTTCCTCTTGGGTAGGTGCTACGTGGATTACTTCCTCTTGGGTAATGTGCTACGTGGATTACTTCCTCTTGGGTAATGTGCTACGTGGATTACTTCCTCTTGGGTAATGTGCTACGTGGATTACTTCCTCTTGGGTCATGTGCTACGTGGATTACTTTCTCTTGGGTAATGTGCTACGTGGATTACTTCCTCTTGGGTAATGTGCTACGTGGATTACTTCCTCTTGGGTAATGTGGGATGGGCTGGGGATGGACTGAATCATCGCCATCAGACTCGCCTTGACGCCACAGGACACAAATCAGCCGTGGCAGTCAGTGGAAAGTCAAAATAGTGTCTACTCCACTTGACGCAGTGTCCCCGTTTCGATGTCAGTTCGCAACAAATCATGAATGAGTTTTGTTTTACCAGTTAGTGACAAATCTTATGCAAAGGGATTGGTCTTATACAACGATAAAGAATTGAGTTTGCACTTGTTTTTGGCCAGACTGTATCTCTTAATATCTCTCAATTAAATTGAAGTTAAACCATATTCTCTATATTACAATGTAGGGTTACCACTTATTGCATTTCAGACCAATCTGTGTTAGTGCATTACAGCAAAAACTGGCCTTTTAAAATGAGAGTGCTGAGGCTCAAACACTGTCCATGGTCCTGAACCTACCCCAATGTAATGTAGGCACCCTCGCTATACAGAGCTTACACTCAACAATCGCTACCCATGATCCTGAACCTACACTTTGTAGTGTAGTCATTGTCTATACATGGCGTACACACTGAATTCACTGTCCATGGTTCTGAACCTATAGTCACCCTCGCTGTCCAAAGTCCTGAAGTTACACAATGCAGTGTAGTAACCCCTTGTACACGGCTTACACTCTACGTTCACAATCTATGGTCTCTGCATTAGCTGTCCAAGGTCCTTAACCTACCCCATATAGTGTTGTTAACCTATCCTTACGCTCTGCCTTTTCCAATTGCACTGGTTTCGTTACACAGACCTTCCATGCTGTTTTAGATTGTCTGAAATTGATAACCGAGTGCACTGCTGGACAAGACTAGAGGTCAGGGGTCATCGCTCATTTCAGAGCACATCCATATGGAAGCGTGCACCCCCTGAGATCACCGCGTCCACGCCGAGGACTGTCTCAGAAGCGCTCCCATTTTCTACCGCTTGACCTTCCTTTCGTTAAGGCCTGACTTCTAAACCTTCCTCTGTCGAGAGTTGGAGGAACACAGTGACAGCCATGACTCTCTTCCTTTATAGTTACACATAATTCATTACCTTTGGATCCTTCACATTTACATGGTGTTGGTTGGTCCATATTATGTGTAGATGTGGAACTCAGCTTCCCCCTTCATCCTCTCCTACTGGTACGATGGACTTCCTCCACCAGTTCACGTTTCACATCAAACAACACTCATTTATGTTGGCACGGAGGTGCATTAAGAGTGATCCGCGGCCCCATAATGTACAGTACATTACCAGTCGATTTATGTCAGGGGAAATCCGCCGTCATTATATATGTGATTCTTGACAATCCCCCCCAGATTAAGCCGCATGTGTGACAGTGGAGCACGGGCGGGAAACGCTGAGCCGAGTTAGAAAATGTGCCAGGTTAGGCTTTTTTGTTCCCCCACCTCACACTCCCATTCCATCTACATGATGTTTTTATATATTAAACTGTAAGTAATGACGAAGCTCAAGTATATTCCAGTCAGCGATAATAAAAAAGCCTAGCGGGGATTTTCAAAGGATTCAGAGCATACAGGAATGTGAAATGGAGAGTAGGCCGCCCGATTGCATCCGGGGTTTTTATTTTCATTTTATTTTCATTTTATTTGACTCCGCATCATTTCCCTTCACATTGACGCTAAGCAGCGCCAGAGGAGAGAGAGATGACGCCAAGGCTGGTCTAATGCCTAAAAATCGGTGCTCTTATGCACTGCAATATTAATGCGAACCGATTACACTAGTTGCCACTGGCTATGAATTTTGATTAAGCCATGGGAAAGGGAGAGCTTAAGTGCCTTGGGATTTCACAGCAACACAACTCTGTGAACTCTCGCCGGTGTTGTAACCTATGTAGGTCTCTCGTGTGTGTGCGCTGTAAATACTGAATAGTAGAGTTATGTATACGTATATCAGAACATGATAAGGACAACGATAAGTGTGGCTCTGTCTAAGATAAATTACTTTTCGTTTTGAAGTGTTTGTATAATCTGAGGTATATAGGAATACATTGATAAGAAAGACTAGAATAGGAGATTAAGACAACAGAAACATTCTTCATTCTCTGAGGAGCAGATTATGTGAGTAGAACTATAGACACAATAGGGAGTATGTTTAATATTTTTTTGTGAACTCGCAAAAAAAAGAACAGTACTTATTTAAGTATCAACTTAAAGTTTGTCTGACATTTTTTACACCTGAGATAATAGGATATTAAAGGAACTCAATGGATTTAGTTTGCCCACAAGCTGCAGAAACCTTTCACGTTCCCCATAAATTAAAATAAAGAGTCATTTTTTTAACACCTTGTTCATTTTTTCTCTATAGACATTTTCTTCCTCATTATCACAGTGCAGACATCGTCTCTCTCTTTCTTTGCAGCTCAGAGCGTGAGAAATTTCATTAAAGTCGCTTCTTAATTATGTAGGTGTTGAAATTTAATTAATGAAAGGGAAGGCTGGCTTCATTATTTCAAAACGTTTCAGACTCCCAGGATGAAAGTAAGATATCTCATTTATGGAAGATGTCCTTAGAACAGTTTTTCCCACACCCCTTCTCTCCTACCTGTCTCGTCATCACGGTCACGTACAGTTTGCCATTGATCTTCTGAAGCAGTGTCAGAAAAGTTGACAGACAGATCTTCGTCTCAGTACTGCACAATATCCAGTTTTGGATGGTCTTGTCTTGAATCGTGTGCTGAGTAAGGGATAGGTCATCTTCATCAAATCAGATGAACAAGACTTTTCATTTCAAACCGTTCACCTGTGGAAGGAATTCACTAGGGTGTTAAAGGATGGCCTGTTTTTTATTTTATTGCTACGATTCAAAGGTATTTCCTTTGTCTTGGGGTCAGGTAGGATTACTTTACTGTACACTAACATTTATATCCCATGGAGGACATTGTTATCAACTGATCATTTATCACCTAACTGTTCCCACCATGTATACACTATGTGTCAGTCCTCACAGCTTTGAGAGGCTCCTATCTGTGCTTTTCTGGCAATTCAGTTCGATAATACACACAATATATTTGTATTTTTGCAATGTGACATACAGTTGAAGTCGGAAGTTTACATACACATAGGTTGAAGTCATTAAAACTCATGTTTCAACCACTCCACAGATTTCATGTTAACAAACTATAGTTTTGGCAAGTCGGTTAGGACATCTACTTTGTGTATGACACAAGTAATTCTTCCAACAATTGTTTACAGACAGATTATTTCACTTATAATTCACTATATTACAATTCCAGTGGGTCAGAAGTTTACATACACTAAGTTGACTGGGCCTTTAAACAGCTTGGAAAATTCCAGAAAATGATGTCATGGCTTTAGAAGCTTCTGATAGGCTAATTGACATAATTTGAGTCAATTGGAGGTGTACTTGTGGATGTATTTCAAGACCTACCTTCAAACTCAGTGCCTCTTTGCTCGACATCATGGCAAAATCAAAAGAAATCAGCCAAGACCTCAGAAAAATAATAAAGCCAGACTACGGTTTGCAACTGCACATGGGGACAAAGATCGTACTTTTTGGAGAAATGTCCTCTGGTCTGATGAAACAAAAATAGAACTGTTTGGCCATAATGACCATTGTTATATTTGGAGGAAAAAGGGGGAGGCTTGCAAGCCGAAAAACACCATCCCAACCGTGAAGCACGGGGGTGGCAGCATCATGTTGTGGGGGTGCTTTGCTGCAGGAGCGACTGGTGCATTTCACAAAATAGATGGCATCATGAGGAAGGAAAATGATGTGGATATATTGAATCAACATCTCAAGACATCAGTCAGGAAGTTGAAGCTTGGTCGCAAATGGGTCTTCCAAATGGACAATGACCCCAAGCGTACCTCCAAAGTTGTGGCAAAATGGCTTAAGAACAACAAAGTCAAGGTTTTGGAGTGGCCATCGCAAGGCCCTGACCTCAATCCTATAGAATATTTGTGGGCAGAACTGAAAATGTGTGTGCGAGCAAGGAGGCCTACAAACCTGACTCAGTTACACCAGTTCTGTCAGGAGGAATGGGCCAAAATTTTGTGGAAGGCTACCCGAAACGTTGACCCAAGTTAAACAATTTAAAGCCAATGCTACCAAATACTAATTGAGTGTATGTAATATTCTGACCCACTGGGAATATGATGAAAGAAGTAAAAGTTGAAATAAATCATTCTCTCTATTATTGTGAAATTTCACATAAAGTGGGGATCCTAACTGACCTATGACAATGAATTTTTACTAGGATTAAATGTCAGGAATTTTGAAAAACTAAGTATAAATGTATTTGGCTAAGGTGTATGTAAACTTCCAACTTCAACTGTATGTCTTAACGTTGGCTTTGATTAAATGAGAGACATGCTATTTTATCAAATATATTATTCAACGTTTAATTGATGACGTGATGCAACAATTAACTCATTAATAACCTGGGGCACCACGGAAGCATTCATTTATATAGAGCAGTTATCTCCCAAATCCGAATCTGAAGATCTTTAAGTTCAATAGCAGTCAAATATTAATCGTTGTCTCATTATCAGTCAGTCTCATTCTGAACATCGTAAGATCTAAATCTGCACGAACCCTGGCGAATCACGTTGAATCAGCAATAAAAATTGCCTTAATGATTTATTTACTAGCTAAAAAATCACACAGAATTACAAATATATACATACAATAGATCATACATCGATTACTCATCATATCATGGAGAGTCCCTAGAGGGCTACCACGATATGACGGCTGGTTACACAAAGGAAGGGAGGGCTGGAGTTTTGGAAGAGCGGGAAGATTGAAGAACAAAGGAAGGTAGTCTCTATACGACCTGGTTGAAGCTAGGCTAACATCAATATCATATGCACTAACAACCGCCCATTCGGAAATTGAATGCAATTATAGATATTTACGATTGAGCTTAGCTTAGGTTGATGGGTCGAAGCTGGAAGGGGGTCTTTCTGGTGGGTTTGATCACTTCTTCAGTGGTCGAATGTTCAAAGTTCATAACAAGTTGCCATAATCGGCCCACACGATGTACTGGCTGGTCTACTCAAAATTCACAATTTTGTTATGGCTATCGTCATATCCATGTTATAGTTCATGTAGCTTTCGTTAGATAGAGTTGTAGTTCAATTTAGCCCTTTTTAACGCAGGGATCATAGTCCAAGCATCATCTGTAACAACCATTCGCCGCCTCAGCTTACACCGTGGCTTGCTTAGTCTGACGTGAATGGCGTCACAAAGGCTTTTGTAAAGAGACAGAGAAGGGTGTGTTTCATAGTTCTGAGCCTATGAAAGTTAATTTGGTTGTGGCCACTGCTTTGGCACAAGCTAGTATATAACAACAATTTTAATTCTAGAAGACTTAAAATTACAGTTAATATTTTCACAAATAGTTTCATTTTCAAACATCTAAATTGTACCACAATTACATGTTTATCTGATATTCAGAATGGTTACCCTTTCCAAGATATGCATTATGTCATCCTGTGGCTAGGTCTAATAGACAACAACTTATTTGACATAATATTCTTTAAATACCAACAGACATTTTAACCTGGTTGGGTAATAAAAATATTAATTGTCCAACCTATTGATGTTACCATACGTTCTCTGTGGTAACAAAGGGGCTTTCTAAGAGTCCATTCTGTAGGATGGTTAGAGAGAGGGAGAGAAAGGACTTTATTGGTGGAGTCATAAACCTGAGGAGATAGAAGAGAGAAATATGACCTCCCTCTACCCAACAGGGCAACGTCATGACACATATGATGCATACAGACCTCATTGAGAGCAAAGGAAAATATGAGACTAGAGAGTGAAATGTACTGTCTGGAGTAGAGTGAAGAAGGAGGGATCAAAACATATTGGCCATCTTACTTTAAGCAGAACTTTAAACATTTTCAATGGCCTCTCTTATCTCGCTTCTGCATTGCGGCTCTGCCTTTTATTTAATTTTTTTCGGAGAAACAAACACACAGGGATATATTATTTTTATGTGAATTGAACCCCAGGTGCGTCTCATCTTCCCAGCAGGTGCTGGGTTGAGTGTCCTGGCAGCTCCCCCTGAGGACAGTGTCTCACAGTGGGGATCTTTGATCCTAAATGAAGATGTACAGAACAAAGTGAACAGAAAGTGACAGAGTTTGATGACTCAAGTATACAAAGTAGAACTCTTGTAGAAGAGAGTAGAACTTGAAAACCACAGTTAGTTTTGGTATGGAAATTGATGTGCTCAAATACAAAATTCAGATCAGTGCAGTGTTACTTTGGATCTTTACAGATGCCGTAGTCTGTTTTTGTCATTTTAGTTCAATTAATTTGGGGTAAATGTTTGCTGTGCACATTAATCTGTTGTGGACTTTGCTATGTCCAATCAAAGCTCTCAATTAGATTAGAGAAAGCTTTAGGGATTTTGTGTTGTTGTTGCTGTGGCAGGTTTCTCATCCATCCCTTTTCCCAGCCCACATGGCTAGCGTTGCCAGCTAGTTGCTATTACACAATCTGTGCCTTCATGATCTCAGCGAGCGAGAGAATGAGAGGGAGAGGGAGGGATGGAGAGGGAGCGAGGGAGCGGGAGCGGGAGGGAGAGGGAGAGGGAGAGAGTTCTCCAGCTTCACTGTGGGGCGTTCATACAGTATTAAACCAGAGATGGCCCCTCGCCAACCCGCCGAGGCAATGCCACAGACTTCCTTTTGATGTCATGGAGGCAGAGGGGGAAGGATGGAAGGGAGAAGGGGTGGGGTGTGTGTGGGGGGGGGGATGAGTAGGCCACAGCTGTTTTGGCCACTTCACAGCTGACAGTCTGCGAGCCAACAATAACTTCTTCTCTGTAGTTCAACAATACCCCCCATGGGAGTGGCGCCTGCCTGTTAATGCACACACTCCAAAGGGGGCTAAGTGAAGATACAGTACATGCCAGTGAGACAGGAACAGCTTGGAGACTCCACAGACTGTGAATGTGAATATACTGTAAACCCAAGGAAAGAATGTCAGTGTCAGATACTGCTATTTTCTTTGACTTGGATACAGTGGTAAAGCTAATAGTCTAGGTGTCTGGCGAGCATTGGGAATCTGCATGTTATTTGCTGACGAACACATCCGAAGAGATTGCATGTTACGAACGTCCTTAAGCCACTGCTTCATCCCCAATACGTCTGGTGGCGGTGTTGGAACGTCTGGCTGTGTGCGTCACGCATTTGACTTTATTCTCTCAGTGGAAGCATCTCACGTGGGGTTCCTGTTCTGATGCATCGCCATGGTAGCCAATTTGGCGCCGGAGGTCGTTAACTGGAGCTGCTGGCTCTCACGCCTCAGTGTTCTGTGATAAAACACTTGAAGCGCAGCTTCACCGTGGGTGGCGTTGTCTGCAGTTCATGCTAATACCTCCTTGGCAGTTCCATGCAAACTCAAGCGTGAACCAAGTGTGCGAACAGATTGAGGAAGGCATGAGTCCACCTGTTTTATTGACCAGACTGACAAGTTCACTTACCAGGAGGTGATTCCACTGAAAACCAACCTAACTTGGCCATTCCTGACTCTGTAGAACCCCCAGCTGAGCTATTAAGGGCCATGTTTTGTGCTGTGAAATGGTAGTTGGACTGGGTATAACTTGGGTCCCACGTCTGACGCCAATGTGGCATAACTGGACAGCAGGGTGTGTGTGATTTAAACCAGGGACCCTCATAAATGCCAACCCAAATGACTACCACTGTTCTGGGGAATGTTCTGGGGAGTCTGCACCCATTAGGAGGGTTGTGGACTGCTGAATCAAGTGACATAGTGGATATGAGATCCAATTATTGTCTGGATTCAGTCTCTGCACCAGCAGTTCCCATGGATGACGTTTCAACATTGTCATACGAAACATCTAGCCGAGATCACATAACAGCAGACCGTTTAAGAGACGATGGTTAAGCACCTATATGCATATCAATGGATGAGTCATTCAGTGGTATTACGGTACTCTTGGGAGCCCTCAACCACCTCTGTCTACATAACGACCCCCTCAACACAAGTGTTTAATTTATCTCTCATGCATTTCCCTTTACCAGAATGTTGTTTTTCTAGTTCAGACCGTTCCAACCCCCTCTGTGTGTTTCTAAGGACAACAGCGTTGGAAATGTGTCTTTGAAGTTGATTATTATGAGCCCCACGGATCTCGTGGAATAGGTTGAATAGGTCTGGATGTGCTGTAATGTAAATATGAAGTGTGCACCTTACCATATGTGATTCATGGAGAGGAGTGGACTTAAAATAGAGTGTAGGCTTTTTAATAGGGCCTGAGAACATGAAAGTCGAGTAGTAGTTCTGTGTTTATGTCTGAAGAAAATTAGTGTAATGTTTGCCTGTGTGTGTGTGTGTTAGCATGTTCTTTAGCTTAGTGAGATCAATACCTTGAGTGTCTATGTGGCTCTGTGTCCTTGGTGACTGTACTGAAGCCATAGGTCTAATCTCAACAGGGACCCTGCCGAACACACACAGTACATCGGACGAGCAGTTAATTGAAGACATTTGGCCCCCGGGGGTAGCAATTCAAGACCTTGCTGCTCAGTAATGAGTGTTTAATGCAGTGTTCAGTGGCCTGACATGGGCCTGTTAGCACCTGCCGAAAACAGTTTTTCACACCGCCACTAAGCACACGATGTGTGATGTGCTGTGCCTGTCTGCCTGATGCTTCTGTCTGTGTCTCTGTGTCTCTGTGCCATGTGAAAGCCCCCTGCTGTACCTGTCACTTTTCTGAATATCGTCGACTCGGTTTTCCTCAACAATCAAACCTCCACAGGGAACATATCGATCAAGATAGGTAATAAAACGAAAAGGCGTTTTGTAAGGGAGTCAGCTTTTCTGTCACCCAATTTCTTATACCAGTGTTATTGTAACATTTGCATTTGTATTGACTAGTTACATGCCCCCCACCCCCAACTCATCGTCTGTAGCATTTTGATTTGAGTAATTTACTATGTTTGCAGCTGTATTAATAAGACTGGTGTATTTATTTCAAGAATGTTTGGCCTCGATGTGGCAACATTGCTCTCATGTACAGTCAGTAGTGAGACAAGGCGTGGGAGCGGAGCGGACCAAGTTTCACTTTGCCATCCCGAGAAAGAGTCCATACATAATGGATGAATTGTTGCACGTTTACAGGGCTAGCGCTCGATACGTCACCCAAATGCCCATGCCGCTCACTACCAAGGAGGGACTGAGCATGCACCCCTGAAGGGCCCCCATGTTGAGGATCAGCGTGGCAGATGTGTTGTTGCCTACCCTTACCACCTGGGGTCGGCCCAACAGGAAGTCCAGGATCCAGTTGCAGAGGTAGGTGTTTAGTCCCAGGGTCATTAGCTTAGTGATGAGCTTTGAGGGCACTATGATGTTGAACGCTGAGCTGTAGTCAATTAACAGCATCCTCACGTAGGTGTTCCTTTTGTCCAGGTGGGAAAGGGCAGTGTGGAGTGCGATTGAGATTGCGTCATCTGTGAATCTGTTTCAACGGTATGCGAATTGGAACGGGTCTAGGGTTTCTGGGATAATGGTGTTGATGTTAGCCATGACCAGCCTTTCAATGCACTTCATGGCTACAGACGTGTCATTGTATGCTGTAGCGTTAAGATGTCCCTTCAATGTAACTAAAGGGCCTAGCCCGAAACATGAAAAACCATTACCCCTCCTCAACCAAACTTTACAGTTGGCACTATGCATTCGGGCAGGTAGTGTTCTCCTGGCATCCGCCAAACCCAGATTCGTCCACCAGATGGTGAAGCGTGATTCATCACTCCAGAGAACTCTTAGGCTTGTATGCGGCTGCTTGGCCATGGAAACACATTTCATGAAGCTCCCGGCGAACAATTCTTGTGCTGACATTGCTTCCAAAGGCAGTTTGAAACTTGGTGGTGAGTGTTGCAACCGAGGCCAGACGATTTTTACGAGCTACGCTCTTCAGCACTCTGCGGTCCCATACTGTGAGCTTGTATGACCTACCACTTTGCGGCTGAGCCGTTGTTGCTCCTAGACGTTTCCACTTCACAATAACAGCACTTACAGTTGACTGGGGCAGCTCTAGCAGAGCAGAAATTTGATGAACTGACTTGTTAGAAAGGTGGCATCCTATGACGGTGTCACGTTGAAAGTCACTGAGCTCTTCAGTGAGTGCATTCTACTGCCAATGTTTGTCTATGGAGATTGCATGGCGGTGAGCTCAATTTTATACACCTGTCAGCAACAGGTGTGGCTGAAATAGCCGAATCCACTCATTTAAAGGAGTGTCCACATACTTTTGTATATATAGTGTATCTAGCTGGCAAACTGTTAGTTGTCAATTCCATACTGTCATTAGATCACCTGGTGCGTGCTGCACAACAGTGAGTGCCTCACAAGGCTCCCGTCTCTGGTCGTTGTCTCTGGTCGTTGTGTGCTTATAAACAAACACCATATGACATGTGTCTGGCGACTACCGTAAGCTTCATGTACTGAACAAAAATATTAACACAACATGCAAAGTGTTGGTCCAGTTTTTGAGAATTTGTCAGTACGTTCAACCGGCCTCACAACCGCAGACCACGTGTAACCACGCTAGCCCAGGACCTCCATGTCCGGCTTCTTCACCTGGGGCATCGTCTGAGGAGGGGGGGTGCTGAGGAGTATTTCTGCCTGTAATAAAACCCTTTTGTTTGGAAAAACTAGTTTTAATTGGCTGGGCCTGGCTAATGAATTTATTTCAAATGACTGATTTCCTTATATGAACTGTAACTCAGTAAAATGTTTGAAATTGTTGCATGTTGCGTTTTTGTTCATTATAGTAATGTGACAGGTAAAATGAAGAACGCAATGTTCTTTATCTATTAACGTATTGTACAAGTTGACTGCAGGTATTTACTTTAAAAGTAGTTACAAATATTCCAATTAATTAAAACAATTCAAAGAAACAGTTTCAACAGTATTGACGGCATTGAAAAACCATCCTGTGGATTTTTCCAAATACCCCTAAATATACGATATATTCAGTATACCACCCAAGACTATTACAGGTCCCTGACTTCTGCCTTCTGCCTTCTCTCTCTACGGCTGTGTGTGTGTGTTATATATATAACACACACACACAGCCGTAGTCTGCCGGGCCTCAGTAGAGAAAGACATTTTGAATGTCAATGCGATTCAGTGGTGACAGCAAGCCATGTCAGCACTGAAATGGGCCCTGTGTCGAATGTAATGACTCGGAAGCCTATAAGGAGTCAGAATGCCGGACGGTTGCCACTTTGTCGTGACACACTTGGGAAAGGTGACAGACAGGCAGGCTGGCAGGCAGATGAGGAAGCCCTTTAAGGGACGCCATCTCACCTAGGGATGGCTGCAAATACATCCCCCTCCCATTTTTATTGATGGCTGATTCCCTGTGAGAAACTCAGAGATATTGGTTCTGTCGACACCTGAGCAAGAATTCTGGCCACAGCTTTGTTATTCTACTTGGTCTTTTTAGCATTTGACATCTTTTCGAGGGAGATTTAGGGAGGACGCCAGAACAAGCTAGTACAAGCTAGACTGAATTATTGAAATACAGCGGGTGAAATAAGTATTGAACACCTCACCATTTTTCTCAGTAAATATATTTCCAATGCTGCTATTAATATGGAATTTTCACTAGATGTTGGTAACAACCCAAGTAATCCATACATACAAAGAATCCAAAACAAATAAGTTCAGAAATTAAGTTATGTGTAATAATGTGAAATGACACAGGGAAAAAGTATTGAACACACTTACTGATATTTATTTAATACTTTGTACAAAAGCCTTTGTTGGTAATGACAGCTTCAAGGCGCCTCCTGTATGGAGAAACTGGTCGCAAGCATTGCTCTGGTGTGATTTTGGCCCATTCTTCCACACAAACAGTCTTCAAATCTTGAAGGTTCCGTGGGCCTCTTCTATGAATCTTGATCTTCAGTTCATTCCATAGATTTTCAATGGGATTTAAGTCAGGTGATTGGCTGGGCCATTCTAGCAGCTTTATTTTCTTTCTTTGAAACCAATTGAGAGTTTCCTTGGCTGTGTGTTTGGGATCATTGTCTTGCTGAAATGTCCACCCTCGTTTCATCTTCATCATCCTGGTAGATGGCAGCAGATGTTTGTCAAGAATGTCTCGGTAAATTTGCCCATTCATCCTTCCTTCAATTATGTGAAGTTTGCCAGTACCATTTGCTGAAAAACA
This sequence comes from Thymallus thymallus, assembly GCA_023634145.1. Lineage (NCBI taxonomy): Eukaryota > Metazoa > Chordata > Actinopteri > Salmoniformes > Salmonidae > Thymallus > Thymallus thymallus. The sequence goes on from CM042423.1 coordinate 12,248,052, forward strand.
GCCCCACACCATGATGTTCCCACCTCCTTTTTAGGGTGATGTGCAGTGCCATTTCTCCTCCAAACATGGTGTGTATTATGACATCCAAACAGTTCAATTTTGCTCTCATCTGACCACACTATATTCTCCCAGTATTTCACTGGCTTTTCCAAATGTTGTGCAGCAAACTTTAAACGAGCTTCAACATGCTTTTTTTTCAGCAATGGAGTCTTGCGTGGTGAGCGTGCATACAGGCCATGGCGGTGGAGTGCATTACTTACTGTTTTCTTTGAGACAACAGTACCTGCTAATTGCAGGTCTTTTTGAAGCTCTCCACAAGTGGCCCTTATTCTTTTCACTCCTCTGTCAGAAATCTTGCAAGGAGCACCTGGTCGAGGCAAATCTATGGTGAAATTATTGTCTTTCCACTTCCGTATTATGGCCCCAACAGTGCTCACTGGAACATTCAGAAGCTTAGAAAGGCGCCTATAACCAATGCCATCATTATGTTTTGCAACAATTAGGTTGCGAAGGTCTTGAGACAGCTCTTTCCTTTTACCCATCATGAGATGTGTCTTGTGTGACACCTTGGGACTGAACCAGCTGATATTAATTTGCACTGACAGGGGGCTGGATTGCTTTTTAATTACTGATAGTTTTCAGCTGTTGTCTTGGTTTTCCATGCCTTTTTGCACCTCCCTTTCTTCATGTGTTCAATACTTTTTCCCTGTGTCATTTCACATGATTACACATAACTTAATTTCTGAACTTATTTGTTTTGTATGTATGGATTACTTGGGTTGTTACCAACATCTGGTGAAAATGTCATGTCAATAGCACCTTTGGAAATATATTTACTGAGAAAAATGGTGACGTGTTCAATACTTATTTCCTTCGCTGTACTTGGACCAAGTCCAGATGATCGTTTAGCAAAATAATTTTATTTTATTTGTGTTAGCTATATGTCATAACATACAAGTTGAAGATCTACACTCTTAGAACAAACAGTGCTATCTAGAACCTAAAAGGGTTATTTGGCTGTCCCCATAGGAGAACCCTTTGGAGAACCCTTTTTGTTCCAGGTAGAACCTTTTTTGGTTCCAATAGAATCATTGTGGGTTCCATGTAGAACCACAATGGTTCTACTTGGAACCAAAAAGGGTTCTTTAAAGGGTTCTCCTTTGGGGACAGCCGAAGAACCCTTTTTTTCTAGCTTACCAAAGAGAGCTTCCCTTTCCAGATGAACTCATACCCACCTCTGGGGTGCCTGCCATGATTTGATGAAGATACATTGTGTCTTTATAAGGAGAATAGGAGCCTGATATTATAAATACAATAAAATTATATCAATAACAACAATGTCCTTATGACAAAGTGATGTAATGTTCACGGAAAACAATATTCATCATGCTGGTTCAAGAACCATTTATCTTAAATATCTCCGGCTGCCAGGTAGATATGCTCCCACGTCATAGAAATCATTTGTTTCCATCCATGTTTCAGACAAGCAAAAACGAAAATGCCATCTACTCACATGCATCAAATGGCAAACACATTGTATTGCTGTGGGGGAAATGAAAAGCTATACATAGATTCACACGTCACAACTGTAACCAAAACCCAATACTCAGATGCGTTCTCGGTTCCCTGTGAATGCATTCTCGGTTCCCTGTGAACAGTATGTTTAGACAATCTCCCACAAAATATTTGAATTGCGTATTACGACTGGCCTCTCTTTTCAAATGCTCACCGCTTTCCACTTTGATCGCCTCGCTGACAAGAGCATGAGTGGCTTCTAAGCATTAAAGGTAATAAGGGAGAGAGGGGGAGTGTGGGAGAGTGAGAGGCTTGGATCAGTTTCGTCCTCGGAAGTCCCAAAGACAAGACTCAGTCAGATCAAGAAGGGAGTTTTTTCTTTGACACCAGCCTACCTAAGTACATCACAGACAGCCTTAAAAAAAAAAGTCCCAGAGCAAAAGACGGCCATTTTGTTTTCTAACGAACTAAAGATAAACGTTGTGACGCATGGGGGGGATACATAATGGAGGAGAAATAAAGGCTGTCAGTCACGTAGCTAAAGATGAAGAAGACTGAAAAGAATGCCTGAGACGCACAGGGTTTGCCGAATTAACAAGCTCCTTGCTTCCAGTTGTTCCTACCAAGAGCGCTCCTCTGTGAACATGAAAGATTGTCATTGTCGCTACCAAGGACATCTTATCAGAATGATCACTTTTATGGATCCCGAGATCTGTTCATTATGAAAAGTTTCCGCAAGAGTGCTGAAACAAGTATAAATTTAGTAAAAAATAATTCAGTCTGTCTTTATGTTGTCATTTGTTAACTTTAATGGCTGTTGGTGTCTCTGATGTCTGGTATCCCTAGTGGATAACTGTATGACGTTAGCATATTAAATAGGCCATTATTTCATCAATGCCCCAACACGTTCTGTAATTGTATGCTCAAATGAGATGGGTAAATATGTTTTCAATTATTTTCATACTAGGGGCATACAATATTCAATTGCCTTTGTTTATTTTGCGGGTTTCAATTTGCTGATGTAAAAAGAATAGACTAATTACTCTGCTTCGTGTCTATTTGCAAAGGCCTCCCAAATTCAAGTTAATTAACATAGTTGACCACAGCTCACTAGTACATTTGAACTATTAATGAACGCATTGAAAAGCCTCTCACCCAACGAGCCTGTGCAACTACTTTCCAACACGCCATTGCAAATTCCCCCTCCGCCCAGGCAAACAGGACACGTCTGTATGGCAGAAATTCTGTGAAGCATTCAACCAACCAAGAGTTAATTATGGTTCACTTAAAATACAAAGAAATTCTCTCTTGTTTTATCTGTATTGTGACTCTACTAAGGCAACACAATGATGTTGTTTGGTGGTGGCACAAAACAGTTTAACTGCTCCACTTTCCTCCTTTTCGGTGAGGGCAATTTGGGCTTTCAGCTTGCTGTGGCAGCGCCGTCTCGGAATATCAACTCTGGCCAAAATACTGCCTGCATACATGATAAGCTAAAAATGAGGAAAAGAGATCTAAAACAGCTTTTTGACTCAATATATTCAACGTTTGAGCGACTCTACCAATGCATATGCCTTTTATGCTGTCAGATGACACATCTGACAAGACGGATGACACATTAAATATGTTATATTTTCTTGTCAGTTTGGATACTTGAATAGGACGTTATGATTAAATGGACAGATTCTTGGCATCTTCAAATGATATACTTCACACTGTTTTTGATGAGTAGGAAGACGGTTTATGATCTTGGTATGACTTTGTACTACTCCACATATTGTAGGCTCATGATTGTAGTACCAAAAATCATTTATCTGTCAAGCTAGAACCCATTGATTTCAACTCCCTAACAAATCTCAAAAGCCTCAGATCTCTAGCACACAACGATATAAACCGATGCCGTTTGAGTTCTTACCCACACTAATCATAATCTCATAATTCACCAAATCTTCCATAAACCCACTTAGCACAGACTAATTTTCTGGGCTAGAATAAGCGATAATCAAGCTTTTGTATGCGCCAGTCAGTCTGTAAAGACTTAACCTGTTTGGAATTGCAATCGGGGCCAATTAAGGTTGGGCTTTGTGAAGTGCAGTCACATACAGTATGTAATTCAACGGCAGGCTCCGGGGGGAACAAGTTCTATTGCTTTGTGTCACAAGTGCTGCCTTTAGCTCTTATTTTGCTGAATATTTCATAAGCCACCCTACAGACAGTTTCCACGTCGTTCAGGGACGCCTGACCTGTTGAGCCTGTGCCTCCACCCCCACCCCACCCCACCCCACACCACCCCACACCACTCTCCACTCTCTCCACTCTCTCCACTCTCCCTCTGCACTATAATTTGAATAGACCAATAAGGAGGACAATCATAATGACGTTTGTTTAAACTACTATCGACGTTACTGAGCTTTACATGGCCATGACTGGATAATCGCTATGTTTTTTGTTGTTGTTGTTGCCAGATACAAAGACGTCCTAGTCGTATCTTGAGCGATCGTTTTTATTGTGCGGGACTCCGTCTCTGATTTGATGTTGTCATGATATTAATGGTCGGTGTGATAGAGGAGATTCTAACGACACTGCGGATAAGACACAGCATTTCTTTGTTTATTGCTAAAGTGCCCCTTTTGATAACCTTATCAGAACAAATGCTCCACTTATTAAAGTAGGGTGATAGCTTTGGGGAAAAAAAATTAAATGACCGCTAGGATGGATCTTGTCAGAGATGAATCACTCAGGGCCCTAACAGACTTCAACACAGTGTGACAGTTAAACGATGCAGCCTCTTCCTTAGCATATTTTCCCAATGCAGACAGTGAACTGGGTGGACCCCATCCATGTAAACACAGCTTTCCTAATATATTTGCAAATGGACGTGTCAGGGTAATTCCGCCATGGCTGATGCCAGCACCGGGGCCGACCCTGGAATACTAAGCATATCACTTGGCTAGGGGACAATGCTTTCTCTTCCTCTCCCTTTCTCCTCACTCACTCACCCTCCTCCCTCCCTCTCTCAAGGAAGAAGCTGTTTTTTTGTTTCAATATTTTTTCTCTCTTCCACTGTTGCGTCCAGTCGGTGCGCATTCCCCAGTCGTCCCTGGAGCGTAACACTCGAGAGCCAGCAGCAAATCCCATTCTGTCAATACATCCGCCATGGTCACAGAGCTCAACGAGATGCGACACAAGTGTTTAGTAAAGGGGGACCAAAAGGGTTAACACAACCACCACCGCCAAAATCTGCTTTGAAATGAAGAAAACAAGAACTTGAGCAAATATGAATTCTCAGGGCATTCAACTTTAAAAAAATATTTGACAGTGACAGTCCCCTATAGGCACGTTTAATGTTGCAAGTGAAAATAAAAAATACAAAAAGAGGAATCCAAGTGGGGATGTTATGAACCGACTGGATATATATGGATTGCGTTTTTTCCTTGTTTTGTTTGTGGATTGTATGGGTTTGAACTGAGAGAGCTGTCTGATATCACTCTTAAGATATTGTGTCCATGATTCCTTCTGGAATCCTTCTCACAGGTGAATTATGCTCTTGAATCCAATGCAAATCACACCTTGTCATATCCAATCTTTTTTTCAGGTTCCAATTAATTAACTTTTCGCTACAGTATATATTTTTTAACACATTTTCACAGTGACTCATACATTTTCTATCTGATTGTGACAGTGAGAATGGGTGTTAGTGTGATTTCACACAAAGCGACCTGATCACTCAAGAGAAAAACCCACCATGTCACTAGATACTGTATGCTTGTAGTTCTAAAAGGTTTCATCTCCAAATAGGGAGGGAACAACAGTGCTTTCGTGAGAGGAATAAAGACCCCTGTAAAAATTGCAACACAGTGCAGCTCTTATTTTCCTCCCCATTGATACTAATTGGCAGCAGAGTGTCTTCCTGACAGGGGCTCTCACCCCCCCCAGCGCCTCCCGCGTGTGAGCGTGTTGAACTGCCAACTCCGGAAATAATTCCAACTTTAGCTGGGAAGGATCTCAAGGTCTTGAAAAAAATGTGATCTTTCTCCTCTCTTCTCTTCTCCCAGACATCTAAGGCTTGCTCTCTTTATGTCGCTCCTTCTCCCAGGGCCTGTGAAATGAAATCTTTATGTTAGTCATAAACTCGATTACAGGAGACACATGACAGAGTCCTAGCAACTAGCAAACAAGCCTGTTTCCCTCGTCTATATACATTGTATTTACAGAACAGCAAAGATACGTACACTACCGTTCAAAAGTTTGGGGTCACTTAGAAATGCCCTTGTTTTTGAAAGAAAAGCAATTTTAATGTTGTAAACGACTATTGTAGCTGGAAACGAGTTTCAGAAGACAATTATTTGTTTCTGGCCATTTTGAGGCTGTAATCAAACCCACAAATGCTGACGCTCCAGATACTCAACTAGTCTAAAGAAGGCCAGTTTTATTGCTTCTTTTAATCAGCACAACAGTTTTCAGCTGTGCTAACATAATTGCGAAAGGGTTTTCTAATGATCAATTAGCCTTTTAAAATGATAAACTTGCATTACCTAACACAACGTGCCATTGGAACACAGGAGTGATGGTTGCTGATAATCGGCCTCTGTACGCCTATGTAGATATTCCATAAAAAATCTGCCGTTTCCACTTACAATAGTCATTTAAAACATTAACAATGTCTACACTGTATTTCTGATCAATTTGATGTTATTTTAATGGACAAGAAAATTGCTTTTCTTTCAAAAACAAGGACCCCAAACTTTTGAACGGTAGTGTATGTAAAACTAAACGTTATGTCATTAGGTTGATTTATGCTTCTTAATCACAAATCAAATGAAAACAAGCTATACAATATCGTCCAAATGAATTTACCACTCTAGCACTGACAACCCTAATTTTTCATATGGATGAAATTGACTCCACCTTAAGAGATCATTCTGTTTTTGTTCATATAGTTTAGGGTACAATTAACTTTTTTCCAGCGCTATGTAATCTGACACTAGATCAAAGTGCAGTCGATTTTCATGGATGAATGACTGTGTCTACAAGGTATGCCAGTATAGCTTTCATTAAAGGCTAGAGCTTTCAGTCTTTCATATATCTGCCCTCGGTTCACAAGCCTTAGCCAACTTGTTGGGCTGAGTTCTTTTTAGGAGAGTGATATTGTCTGTATGTTCCAAGAGATTGCAAAAGAGAGTTCTGAGGATAAATGTGTTTCTATTCCGCCATTTTGGAAGGTGGCCTGTCAAGACTAACAAATGCAATATGTCCCCGTCCTGTTCCACTGTAACATTTTGCCTCAAATGAGATTCCCAATGTCAAAATGACTTGGTCGCTACCTAATTGAATTCCATCGACAAGTTGTCAGGTCAAATGTTCTGGAGACCTTCCAGGCCACTGACTAATATACAGATAGAGTAATTAGGTCCAAGTCAGTTTTGTAACCTTGCTGAAAAATAATTAAGTTGCAATAAAACAATAAAACATACAGCAGCCGCTCCCTAAAATCTGCGATGTGATGTTCTGGGGAAAAACATATTTCTCTTCCTTTAGTTACACTTGCCATGCGACGGCTCATTAATCGTGAAACGGACGGGTTTATTTTTTTAGAGGAGGATAGGGTAATGCAAGGGATGATAAATTGAGTTTATGGTGAACTGCTCGATTCAATCTCTAGCATTAAATCTCTCTCTGTCGTTGGTTAACTTCTCTCATCGCAGTAGGCTCGAGTCGCCGACCCTTCGACTCTTGAAAAAATGTACTGTGACAGGGAGGGATCCCCTCAGACTCCGTCCCCTAAAGAGGTCAAATCACAAGATGAATGATTTGTTTTGGCTAGGCCGTACAACAAAAAAAACAATGCTTTTTCTCCCCCAAATCTAAAGACAAGTCGGGTGTGAAAAGGGCTCTGGTACTGGGTTAGTCGTTTAATGCACTGCATGAACCGAACAACAACAGATGCGTAAAAGATGGTTGACAGTGCTATTAAAATGGAAGATAACTGTCTATACAGTAGAAGCCTCATAAAGATCACCTCTCTTTCCCACTTGACTGACTCAGAACATAAATATCACCCCAATGAGGGAGTAAAGGTCTAGCTCGCTACACACCATCTCATGTTGTTGGGAGCTCGCCTCACTCCCAGAGGCTATACAATACCCAGTGTTGCCAAGCCCTCCTAAATGTGCCAAATTGGGCTCTGCCTCGAGGTGCGCCTGTCTGAAACCCATTGGGTCCCATTCAGTTAATGGTGCCGGGCTTCCCTCAAGGGCTTGTCTGCAAACCGCCTCCAGCAATCTGGCAACCCTGTCGCTGCCATACCTGTGGAGGTATTCATATAGCGTTCTCATTTTTGGCAGCATTGGGCTACTGCTATGCTGGGTTCTCTCAGAGGCACTATACATCTCCATAGGCTGAAGGTCTTTTGCCAAGACCTGGCCACATTTCGCTGAAGTCTGAACACCCTCTGCTTTCTGCCATTACGGAGGTTGTGTCCTATGACCATCTGTCTTTTAGAGCACCGAGAGACATCCCAGAACCCTCTGCTTTAACCTTATTAGAGTGAAGGATGTGGTCGAACCATCCCAGCAATTTGCAGTGTTTAGTCTTTTTGGAGCTGCACCAGCTGGTAGTGTACAGAAGAAGTCTTGTCATTGAGTTACATTACACAGATATTTTACCTTCAGCTTGAATTGTTGTTTTTACCACTATTCTCTTAGAGATGTGTTCCTGAAATGTGTCAGTGATTCAAAATAGTTGTATTAGCAAATATGCTAACAGTGCATGGCAGCTAATGTTTGGTGAATGATAGGCCAGTGGGATATATTTGGGTTTTGCTATCCAGGACTCTCACTTGTATAGCACAAACCTGAATCCCCTGTTGACGTGTACTACCCAACCAGTTTAGACAAGACACAGCAGTGCTGGCCCAAACCTGTCAAAGGCTACTAGGTCATCTGCCTATTAGCGAATAAAGAGTCCCCTTTCCATTCAGCACCATTACACTGGAGCACTGGTTCAGCACCCTAATCTGTACCGTTTATGCATTATTCACAACTGTGCATGCATTGGCATTTATAAACGCTACTGATATTGTAATCTTTTAATTGTCTGTAGTCATATATTACATTTTTTGATTTAGGGCCATAAACTGACCTGAGGCAAACTTTTTTTTTGTTCAATTTGGATCCCTTTGGATTCCCTTATCTGGAATATTAACCTACCTGTCTGGACGGTGATAATCGAAAGTGATGGATGATAGCTGGCCAATGCCAAAGTCAGCTATTTCTGAGGCGCTATCTGGTTCAGACTCACTCAAGCACTAATCTGAATGCCACAGTCCCTTTCAACATCAAAGGGACATTTTTGGGATTCATTAATTCTACAGTCGTAGTTCTCCCCGTCATTTAGGGGCATGATTAAAATGTTCTGGAGTAGTCGCTTGAACTTGGATATTTTCAACCCAAAGACCACTTCACACTTCTCAAGAATAGCTCTTGAAGTAAGCAGTGATATATCTCCTTGGATTCAAAATGGACTCTAAATGTTCATGACTTGTGTGACATCAACCATTTTACCAGAATTCCTGTTTTATTTACATGATGTAAGGTCACTTTGTCGTACCTGTTTTCTCAGGTAGGATTACATTTAAACAATAACAATTACTATAGATAGGTCTTCGAAGGATCAACAAAGGAATTCCTTCGGCTCGATATAGCTGATCGGGTCAGCAAACACGGTTGTGATGTACTCGTCTGACTGTTTACATCATTTTGCTTAATTTGTTTGACCGTGACTCACAGTGAAAATGGGCTGAGAAATGAGCAACCACTATCTGTGGCAGAGTAAACACAACTCTCTCTACCATGCCAGTTTGCTGTGATGCAACGGCAATCCAATACACAAGAGAAGTCAAAACTTTGTATTCAATTAAAGATGTAATTAAGTACGTACCCATATGCCACAATATTGTAGTGGCGTGTTTGCAAAGGCGCCTTTCTAGAGAAGTATTTACCCTCGCGGTTATCAGAATAATGTGCGTCAATGCAAATGGCGCCATTGAGACCAGCCTTTCATTTGCCGACTCGATTCAGCATTTTCATAAACGAGGAGCGATCTAAAGATCGAAAGCTTGGTAACTTAACATGAACATACGGAAACTAACTCCTGCGTGTGAATTGTGTTTTATCGCCACTTGTTTAGTCAACCCCCCTCCTCCATTAATTCACAGTCAGGGACTAATTTGTCTCGTCTGGCCATTTCAATTTAAAGAGCCTTTGAAGAGCCGGCTTTTCAGCTTGTTTATGAGGGATATTCATGCTGTTTATTTATTTTCGCAACGCCGCTTCCCCAAATAATTTTAGTCAAATTGAAAATTGCTGATGATGGTGATTTTGGTGGTGGTATTGGTCAGGGTGATGATGATGGTGATTTTGGTGGTGGTATTGGTCAGGGTGATGATGATGGTGATTTTGGTGGTGGTATTGGTCAGGGTGATGATGATGGTGATTTTGGTGGTGGTATTGGTCAGGGTGATAATGATGGTGATTTTGGTGGTGGTATTGGTCAGGGTGATAATGATGGTGATTTTGGTGGTGGTATTGGTCAGGGTGATGATGATGGTGATTTTGGTGGTGGTATTGGTCAGGGTGATAATGATGGTGATTTTGGTGGTGGTATTGGTCAGGGTGATGATGATGGTGATTGTTTTCTCTCTTATCATTGCCGTCATCATCGTCTTCATCATCATCATCATCATCATCATGACTATTATCATCATCATTACAATTGTTGTTTCTTTGTGTTTACACTAGGCCTGGGCGGTATACTGTATTTTACTATATACTGGTATTGATGCATGGATCGGTTTGGGTTTTTATTTTACCTTCTATAAAGGTATTTCAATGTTTGTTTTGTTAAATGTGATACGCATGTGTGTAATGTCAGTTTACTCTGTTTGCTACTTGAGTTGTCTTTCTCCCTCCTGCTGCATGCCACTTCCCACACCAAGCCCCGTCCCCTGTCACTCAAGGAGAGAGCAGTTGCTCGACCATGGAGTCACAAACTAGTGATAGGAAGTTCGATTCTTATTACTGACTCTGATCTTTTCGACTCGTTCAGTCAAAACAAATCTTTCGACTAATTTTGTTCAGTAATGCCCAGAGCAAGCAGGACCCCCCATCAGCGAACGATGAGCTGAAAACTTGAAAGAGTCATGATTCTTCAAGCCTCTCGTTCACCATAGGGGGCAGGCAGGACCCCCTACCAGTGAACGATGAACTGAAAACTGATTCAGAATTCTTCAACCTCTCGTTCACATGTGATTCACCATAGGTGCTTATTGGAATTGTCATTTATGACTGAGACTTGTAAACGTGCTTTGAACAATGTACATTTGTTGATTGCTAGGCATAAAGATTTTACTATTTCTTGAATACATTTGAAACCAGGTCTAGTTGTACTGCAACCGGAATAGATTGTGAACAACTCTTGAAGGAATGCCTTGCTTGACTGCCGTGAGGGTGATAAGCACAATGTTGTTTGCGAACTGAAGCCCACCAAATAATTGGTTCTCGAGTTTAAATTTGTTGAGCAGAGGCTGTGTATGTTTTGGTTCTACAAACTGTGTCCGTCATGACATTCAATAATACCTTATTTACATGACATTCTTGCAACAATGCGAGTTCTAAACATGTCTTTTTAACCTCTATGCTCATGATCTAGTATTTCACTGCACACATGATTGGTCGGAGGATGTCTGTGTCCACTGAGCAGGAGGAGCATGTAGCATTAGCAGGTCAGAAATACTCTTGACTTTTGAGTCAGTAAAAAGAGTAGTTCAAATATAACTAATTGTTTACAAACTGCACGTTACTATCACCAACACTTTCCTATTCTTCACTCTGCAGTATGCATGGTCAGATAGATGCAACAAGATGTCAGTGAGAATGATGCTGCTTTCCACAAGCGTTCTATAATTACACTATTGGTTTGTCTTACTGTCTGCAAACTACGATCTGCTAGTTTGTCTTTTCTTAGGAAGTTGTGACAAAAATATATATAGTTAGCTGGCTAGCTAGCTTGCTAAATATACTGCAAGTCAGAGCAAACATACAGTGGAAGTAGGAAGTTTACATACACTTAGGTTGAAGTCATTAAAACTCATTTTTCAACCACTCCACTGATTTCATGTTAACAAACTATAGTTTTGGAAAGTTGGTTAGGACATCTACTTTGTGCATGACACAAGTAATTCTTCCAATAATTGTTTACAGACAGATTATTTCACTTATAATTCACAATTCCAGTAGGTCAGAAGTTTACATACACTAAGTTGACTGTGCCTCTAAATAGCTTGGAAAAATCCAGAAAATTATGCCATAGCTTTAGAAGCTTCTGATGTACCTGTGGATGTATTCCAAGGCCTACCAAACTAGGTGCCTCTTTGCTCGACATCATGGGAAAATCTAAAGAATTCAGCCAAGACCTCAGAAAAAAAGTCCCAGAACAACAGCAAAGGACCTTGTGAAGATGCTGGAGGAAACAGGTACAAAAGTATCTATATCCACAGTAAGACGAGTCCTATATCGACATAACCTGAAAGGCCGCTCAGCAAGGAAGAAGCCACTGCTCCAACACCGCCATAAAAAAGAAAGACTACGGTTTGCAACTGCACATGGGGACAAAGATCGTACTTTTTGGAGAAATGTCCTCTGGTCTGATGAAACAAAAATAGAACTGTTTAGCCATAATGACCATTGTTATGTTTGGAGGAAAAAGGGGGAAGCCGAAGAACACCATCCCAACCGTGAAGCATGGGGGTGGCAGCATCATGCTGTGGGGGTGCTTTGCTGCAGGAGGGACTGGTGCACTTCACAATAGATGTCATCATGAGGAAGGAAAATTATGTGGATACATTGAAGAAACAACTCAAGACATCAGTCAGGAAGTTGAAGTTGAAGTCAGGAAGTTGAAGCATTTTGCCAAAGTTGTGGCAAAATGGCTTAACGACAACAAAGTCAGGGTATTGGAGTGGCCATCACAAAGCCCTGACTTCAATCCTATAGACAATTTGTGGGCAGAACTGAAAAAGTGTGTGCGAGCAAGGAGGTCTACAAACCTGACTCAGTTACACCAGTTCTGTCTGGAGGAATGGGCCAAAATTCACCCAACTTATTGTGGGAAGCTTGTGGAAGGCTACCCGAAATGTTTAACCCAAGTTAAACAATTTAAAGGCAATGTTACCAAATACTAATTGATTGGATGTAAACTTCTGACCCACTGGGAATGTGATGAAAGAAATAAAAGCCGAAATAAATAATTCTCTCTATTATTATTCTGACATTTCACATTCTTAAATTAAAGTGGTGATCCTAACTGACCTAAGACAGGGAATTTATTTTAGGAATTGTGAAAAACTGAGTTGAAATGTATTTGGCTAAGGTGTATGTAATATTCCCACTTCAACTGTATAGTAGATAGCTAATACAGACTAGGACCAGTGCTGGTTTAGGCCTAAATAAGCATGTTGTTTGTGCAACGGTACAGTATCTTCTAAATCAGAGAGGAATAGTTGACACATTAATATGTTAGCTAGCTGGCTAGCTACCTGAGGTAAGAAAACATGGAATGTAACATCTAATTAGGGAATATTGAAAACATTGACCAACACTTACCCTTTCAATAATTCCTCCCTGGCTTTTTCACTGTCATGTCAAGCAACAATGTCTTCAAGGTGCTGCCTACTTATTCTAACTATAGAATTAGAATAATCATTATATTTCCATGATTCCAACAGTTCCCCAATTAACTAGGTCTCAATGGTTTGCCCATAGCATGCAGCCATGCAATGCACAGTGTGGAAATTATAGCAAAAGTGCATGAAATGCAGAAATGGTCAAATGCTGAAAATAGCATTGGATTGAACAGTATAAAACAACCAGAATGGACAAAGCACCATTGAAATCACTTACAGTATAATGTATGTTACCACCCTAGGGTCATGAATTACTCAGAAAGGATATGTAGAACTTTTTTTAAACATAAAATATTGTCAAAAATGTGAAACATATTTTGAGATTATTTAACCAGGCAAGTCAGTTAAGAACAAATTCAATTACACCAGAAAAACTCAGACAATTGTGCACTGCCTTATGGGACTCCCAATCCCAGCCAATTGTGATACAGTCTGGATTTGAACCTCCTATCACTGAGAGGCAGTGTCTTAGACCACTGCCCCACTTGGGAGCCCCAGATGATATTTTGGCCATATCGCCCTGCCCTAGTTTACATAACATCCTAGCCTCTGTCAGCTTCACTGTGATTCAGGTGCAAGCAAGCCATTGCCATTGTGCTTCAAGCCATGTGTTTTGCTGAGTCCCTCATTTTGTGTATTGTTTAGCATCCAAGCCATCAAAAGGCCAATTGCTACTAAACTGAATCCAATAGCAGCACACACAATTAGCGCGATCCATTCACATTGTAGGATTGCTACACCCAGCATTTTCTCCCCCCTAAAAGTAGTCAATTTACCCCTACAGTAAGATAATTGCGGCTCTCTAAGTATGGCCCATAGAAACGGCCTGAACACTGTGAATATGCTAATGTTCAGACAGTGCATTATGCTGCCATGTAGCATTTTTAACCACATCCCACAGTCTAATTTCTGCTAAACAAAATGCTGATATACGGGAAATGCTGTCTGAGGCATAACACAGTTAGAGCTAGACGGCACCTAACGGGCTTCAGTGTTTCTGGGGAGATGGTTTCTAGGTGTCAATCTAGCTGAGTCCTATCCTGGTTTCCATGGTGTGAATTTTTTGCCATACTTCCTCAGATAGGGTTTTATATCTGGGCGGCAGGTAGCCTAGTGGTTAGAGTGTTGGGCCCGTAACCGAAAGGTTGCTGAATCTAATCCCCGTTCTGCCCCTGAAAAAGGCAGTTAACCCACTGTTCCTAGGCCATCATTGTAAATAAGAATTTGTTCTTAACTGACTTGCCTAGTAAAATGAAGGTTAAAATATTAATATCAGACATTTTGTCATGTTATTCTTTTGTGTATTTTTGTACTCTCTAGTCTCATGCGTGGTACACCTTGAAAAGGTGGCTCTCAAACACAACCCTCTTTTCTTCTGACGTTAAAACCTTCACCGTCAAAGCTTTATATCCCCTCAGTTTGAGCACCAGTCCCACACCAAACCCCAATAACCCACGAGCGCATTGCCCCACCATTTACTGTTTTGTCTCTCCCTCATGTCTATACATCAAAAGACAGAAGCACTTCAGAGGCAAAGCAAGCAATCAAAAGAGCTCTCATGTCGAGAGAGCGTAAACATGAAATAGTGGTCGTGACAAGCTGCCGTGCAGGTAATAGGTCAGGCCTATTGATTTATCTGTTCATAACCCCTACATTTCAGGACAAGCTTCTGCCAGGACATTTCCAGTTTACACTCAAAAGTGCAGTATTAAACATTTACACTGTTGATGTGTCCGATCGCCTCTGGTTGCATTTATTACGAGCCCCGCCCGTAATCGTAGAAGACGGTCTTTGGCCAGTTTTTCTACTTTAGAATGTGCAAATGATTGCCTATTTGCCTGTATTTGGAGCAAATCAATCAAATCAAATCAAATTAAATTGTATTGGTCACAGACACGTGTTTAGCAGATGTTATTGCTCCAACAGTTGGACGAGTGGCATAGACAAAAATACAGTAGAATAGTATAGAATACAGTATATACATATGAGATGAGTAGTGCATAATATGTAAACATTATTTAAGTGACTAGTGTTCCATTATTAAAGCGACCAGTGATTCCAAGTCTATGTATAAAGGGCAGCAGCCTCTAAGGTGCAGGGTTGAGTAACTTGGTGGTAGCCAGCTAGTAATGGCTATTTAACAGTCTGATGGCCTTGAGATAGAAGCAGTTTTTCAGTCTCTCGTCCCAGCATTGATGCACCTGTACTGACCTCCCCTTCTGGATGATAGCGGGGTGAACAGGCAGTGGCTCGGGTGGTTGTTGTCGTGGATGATCTTTGTGGCCTTTTTGTGACATCAGGTGCTGTAGGTGTCCTGGAGGGCAGGTAGTGTGCCCCCGGTAATGCGAGCATCGCGAGGCGAGTAGGAATCTATTAGTCTATATAGAGTCGAGACGAGAAATTAAAGGAAAAGGATCTATTGATAGGCGTTTAGTGTAACGGGATTCGGGACAATACCTTTTCAGGGAGAGCAACAAGTCTGTTTGAAAATAACCATTCCTATTTGAAACCGTCCATTGTATTGAGAATCAGTTCAAATGCCCTGGGGTGTACGAACAAAGATCCGATTCGGGAAAGTCGTATTCCGTGTCGTAATGCTGGTAATGCTGGTAATGCTGGTGACTGCCGCTCTGATATCCAAAACTTCTTCCCGGCTGTATGTAATAACACCCACATTTTTCTGGGCTAATAATGTAAGAAATAACACATAAAAAAATGAAATACTGTAAAGTTGCCTAGGAGCTAGAAGCACGGGCGCTCTATCTATAGGCGCCATTTTAATGTTGTTGTTTTTTTTCAACTTTAGAATGTGCAAATGTTTTGTCTGTTTGATCAGAAGCTGCCCCCCAAGTGATAGTGAACGTAGCAAAAGCGACTACATGCATGACTTTTGAAAATCAATGTGCCATTACAGGAATGATGCCGAACATTCCTGTTGGCCACGTTTGGGCCAATGTACACATCAGTCATGATTGGGCGTTACATTATCCACCTGAGCAGGGCAGGTCAGCAGAAACCAGTCCCAGTCCCAGTCCCAGTCAAAATGCCAAAAGGCTAGGAAGGTCAGCCCAGCATCACAGAATTTAAACTTGCGTGAAATGTTGCGCAGCTTTAGAATAACGTAAGGTGTCAATGACGATGCAATATATTTTTGTAAATTGTGTGAGTATGTGTGTGTGTGTGTGTGTGTGTGTGTGTGTGTGCGTGCGTGCGTTGGGTTCGGTTCAGATACTGAGGACTCATGCAGGTGTATTTACATTGCATACAGATGGCTAATCGCATTGTTAATCTGATAGGCTGTTATTGGGTTATTTGTTATTGGGTTGCGCAATTGAATACTCAGACTCACATCAGCCATTATTCACTAAGGTGACATAATGAGAGTGACTGTGCAATAAATAACAGTTATTGTGCAACCTGGCATTTACTGGCCAGTTTAGCCTGGGATTGTGAATGTGCTCTATTCATTCATACACGAGGGAGTAGCAGACCTTTCTCCATAAATATCATACCATTATACCATTTGAAAAGGGGACTTGGCATACATCTAGCATTTTAAGTTGTGAATAACTTTTGTACTGTAAGTAACTGTGTTAAGTAGCATTGGACTCAATATAGACAGAAGTATACCTTTAGTCTTTAGACCATATCATTGTATAGTATGTGTAATATTTCAATATCTTCACAATTATAATTCACAACCTATACCTTTTAGCATATGATCCAAACACAGCACACAGCAGTTGAGCAACATTATGTTATTGACTTTCCCGCAGAACATTTTAATTCATAACTTTATCGACCTCATCTAGACTATTTATACGATTCAGGAGGCACGGTGTCCTTCATCAAACAGAAAGTGAGCCGATATGACCCCCCTTCCCTTTCTCTCTCTCTCTCCTTCTCTCTCTCCCTTACTAATAAGCAGTGCTCTCTTCTTCATGCATGGGACATCGGAGAGAGAGAGAGAGAGGGAGCGCTCCCCACACAGATGGATAGCGTGGGGTGATGGATGTGTCAGTCAGCTTTGTCTCATTCCAGTCAGGTGCTTCTCTCTTCAATAGTGCCAGTTGAGCCATAAGCCTCATACAACTGTTTCCCGCTTCTTCTTTTTAAGTTTCCAATTTATCTCAAAGCAGAGCTGAGTTGTTCGGATGTTTTTCCCAGCCTGTCTAGGCATTTCATTTTTGGGGGACAAACAGTACCTGTCTGTGTTGATTTCAATTTGAAATTCAAGCAGACAAGCATTACCTGAGAAGAACTTGCGGCTTGAAGGGGCTTTCTCTGTTGTTCCACTCCCAACACTGAGCTGGGTTTTGCTGCCCTTGCATTAGAAATTGGAACAGTCAGTTCAGTACATTCCGCCATTTGCTTCCCGGCTACATTACGTCAATCAATAACACAAGCATTGGAGCTACAATCTCCAATTATGCTAAATAGTCCTCAGGCCCCGGCTATAGGTCTTTGGGCTGATCCATATGCAGATCCTGTGATGTTTAGGGGCTCTCTCACATTACTGTCATGAATAAAGGAGTGGTGTGTCAGGGACAGTGTGTCAAAACTACGTGGTATCTAAACCACAGTACTTACATAGGTAGATAAGACACACACACACACACACACACACACACACACACACACACACACACACACACACACACACATGCCCCTCTTTCTCTCTCTCTTTCTCTGCCCCCCTCTCTCTCTCTGCCGCTCTCTCTTTCTCTGCCCTTCTCTCTCTCTCTCTGCCCCCCTCTCTCCCTCTCTCTCTCTCTCTTCCTGTCTCTCTCTCTCTCTTCCTGTCATGTTGTATAACCACAGAGCATGGAGAAAATTAGGGTGTGTTGAACAGAAAACAGAATGTCGGATTAACCTTTGATAGCTACTGTATAGTGAAGTACCTTAAGTGGCTACATTCACATGTGTGTGAAAATAACATTTTCCTTCAGAAAGCAGTGAGTGTACCAAGTAAAAGCAATGTGGCCTTTGGTGTAACCAACCCTTATGTTTTACAAGAGTGAGTCTGTCCAATAGGCCTATAGTACTTAACATTGTGAATGGCAGCTTTTGTAGTACTGGCAGCATCTGCCTTTATTCGTCTTCGGGGGTTAGTTGTTCAGTCAAGTGCCTCTTCACTGTTGACCTGGCCATCAACTTTTTTATTTGAACATAACATACACTCTGCTATCTCATATGTGACTTTACTGTAGCTGTGGGCATAGTCACGATGGAATAGTAAACATTGAATGTGATTAGGACTAATCACATTCAATTAGGAAAATTAACACAACAGTTTATTTAAGGAAATCCTGTTAGGTCTACAATCCAGTTATCACAGTCTGCTACACAAATAATTAGTATGGGGTGAAATAGGCTACAAGTCCTGCCTTGCAGTTAGTTGACTTTTGCCCAGGAAAACTCATAGCTGCCAGATAAAGCTGACCTTGCCCTCAAAGACTTGTCATTCAGTGTGATAATTCTGCATTAATTTTTGTGCTGAATCAAGTTTTACAGGTATTTTTCAAACAGCAAGATTATTTGTTATTTACTGGAGAAGAAACAGAGGTTGACAGGCCAAGTCTGCTAAGTACATTTTAGAAGCTTGACGCTCAACATTTCCCAAAAAATCCACAGCATTGATGGAGATGGTTTTGGCCAGTTTGTCTCTGAAACAAGGCCTGAACTCAACCTCCAAAGACAACTAAAGTCTATCTCTCAAACACAGATCTATAGCTTATAATAGCTTACATGATATCGATTTGTCTGCCAACTCAAATAAAAAAATTAAGATTACTCTTTCACATACTTTACTCCTAGACTCAATGTACTCTTTTATAGTTTCATACATTCAGGTGAAGTCAACAATCTGCTTCTCTTCAAAGCGCTTAGCCCTAATTTTACTGCTTCTGATTTCCTGGCTTCCTTGGACTTCTGAAGGAAAAGCAAGACGAAAAGAGTTTACAGGATCGTGTCCCGTCCTCGGGACGCTTGAGCTAACGTGCGCTAATGTGATTAGCATGATGTAGTAAGTAACAAGAACATTTCCCAGAACATAGACAAATCTTATATGGGCAGAAAGCTTCAATTCTTGTTAATCTAACTGCACTGTCCAATTTACAGCAGCTATTACAGTGAAAGAATACCATGCTATTGTTTGAGGAGAGTGCACAGTTTTGTACTTGAACAAGTATCAATAAACCAATAGGCAGACTTGATACAACATTTTGAACAGTAATGCAATGGTTAATTGGATATGTCTAAAACGTTGCACATACACTGCTGTCATCTAGTGGACAAAATCTAAAGTGCTTCTGGACTCCTAAGTAATATTATGTCCATTCTCTTGCATTTAAAAATGTGACAAAACCCAGATCTAATGTGTCTTTTATCAGATCTAATGTGTTATATTCTCCTACATTCATTTCACATTTCCACAAACTTCAAAGTGTTTCCTTTCAAATGGTATCAAGAATAGGCATATCCTTGCTTCAGGTCCTGAGCTACAGGCAGTTAGATTTGTGTATGTCATTTTAGGCGAAAATTGAAAAAATGGGTCCGATACTTAAGAGGTCAAAGTGTGTTTTCTACACTTGGCTATACAGTGTACTTTTTTCAATTACAAGGCATGCCAAATGTAATCAGTTTTTTTTGCAGTTTTTACAATGTCAATCAGCCATATTGTGTTAAACAAAGTGTGGACAACCAATTTCCCCTGCCAACATACAGTATGTGCCAAGTAGTTAGCCGAAAAGAGAAGCAGAATGCGTCTTTACGACAAACAGTCTATCCGCCCTTACACCCAAGTACCCATATTCTTGTCCCTCTTATGAGAGCTCTCAAAGCAAATGGGAAACAATATTCCCAAGTGCACATTCTTCTGTAGTTAATTCTCAACTGCACTCACATGTTTATACCCTTTGCAGCGTAACAACTGACTCACCCTGCGAGACGTCCTTCTGACATGCTCTCACACGAGCATCTCTTTCAACATGTAGAAGCAGTCTAATTCCCCCTCTTTTGTGTCTCTGGCTGATTTCAACCATCCTTGTCAATCCTCCTGCATGTTTTTTTGCAGTTAGTCTTTGACGTCACTGACACTCCTCATTGTTCACTGCCCTCTCTCTCTCTCTCTCTCTCTCTCCAAAGAGGGAGAATTTCTCTATTCAGGTCAGAACTCTGCAATCACATCTCAAATGATGACCTGATCCTACTTAATACAGGCCTCACTTGAAGTGCCCTGCAGATTTGCAACATAAGAGCTGGTGCTGACGATGGTGTTAACTCGAGGCTAAATGCGTCAGTTTTCAGCAAAAGTGCAAGAGTGAAGCAGAGGCATTTTTTTCTCATATTCTTCCTCCACTTTCATATACCCTCTTGACGCAAACATCTGGGTTGCGGTCGCACCAGCGTCCCTGCTTCCTCAGTGGGTCTAATTGGTGGCCGTTGCATCCTGACATAGTTATTGTGTGGTATTCATTAGTGTGTCCTATTGGCTGTGGTGAAAATGAGGAACTGGTGAAAAATAGAAACTGGTGAAAATGAGAGAGTGTGGTGAAAACTATAGACTGTGAAAATAAAAGACTAATTAAAATGAGAGACTAATGAAAATGAGAGACTGGTGAAAATAAAAGACTAATGAAAATGAGAGACTAATGAAAATGAGAGACTGGTGAAAATAATAGACTAATGAAAATGAGAGAGTGTGGTGAAAGTTATAGACTGGTGAAAATAAGAGACTAAAGAAAATGAGAGACTGGTGAAAATAAGAGACTGGTGAAAATAAGAGACTAATGAAAATGAGAGAGTGTGGTGAAAGTTATAGACTGGTGAAAATAAGAGACTAAAGAAAATGAGAGACTGGTGAAAATAAGAGACTGGTGAAAATAAGAGACTGGTGAAAATAAGAGACTGGTGAAAATGAAAGACTAATGAAAATGAGAGACTGGTGAAAATAAGAGACTAATGAAAATGAGAGACTGGTGAAAATGAGAGACTGGTGAAAATAAGAGACTAATGAAAATGAGAGACTGGTGAAAATAAGAGCTTACAACACAATGTTGACAACAATATTACACATATTACAAATGAGAAAAGTCAATGCAAAATGAATGGCATCAGGCCTACGATGTGATTATTAATTACATTTGTGATTACTTGAGTACACTATAGGTCTTGATTTTCTGATAATTCTACACCATGTAATCACCATCTGTTACTTTAGATCCCATCAAGAAGTGGAAGTGATTGTTTGGATCATACATCAGCAATTACATCGCTCAAGTGGTGAAATACCTGGTGCGTTTCACCGTGTTGGCTAAGCCAATCCACAAAGTCCCACTTTGTTCTTACAAGCTTCAGAGAGAGGAAAGACTACCAGAGACTTAAAAACTGGATTTATATACAACATGGCCCTACTTTGTATTGCATGCATCACAGAAAACACAGCTTTTGTGATATGTGGCAAACAAACATTTTATTCAAGGCAAGGGACAACAGCAACTGTAGCTAGTGAAGTCAAGTACAGGTGACTGTCAAAATAAATAAGGTAATGTATAAAAATGGTCAGTTGCCCATTATTTTGGCTACCATGTCTCAGTGACTTTGAAAGATTAAGATAATTAAGATCACTTTATTGGTCAATTGCGTACAAGGTCCAACCAAAATTGTACTTCCGCTTTTAACCCAACCCCTTCGAAGGACATACATACATATACAGGTTTTGGAGAGGTGCGGGGGGTTGCCACACTGGGTGCCTAGGGAGCTGTTGTTTTGGAGGAGTTAAGTGTTTTGCTCAAGGGCACAACAGCAGGCAATAGCATGTAGGAGTTGATACCAGCAACCTTCCAGATTTTTCCCCTCAGAACCAGGATTTCGAACTGGCAACCCTCTGGTTGCTGTCTCGCCTTTCTAACCACTTGTCAACCTGCCGCCCCTGAGGAAAAGAGGGGTCTCAAAGGAGCATAGGGAGTTTAAACGGTGTGTGTGCGTGTCTCTCAGTCACCAGATCTCGACCCAATTTAACACTTATGGGAGATTATGTAGCGGCGCCTGAGACGTCAACAAAACAACAAATGATGGAATTTCTTGTGCAAGATTGGTGTTACATCCCTTCAGACCCTTGTAGAATCTATGCCAAGGTGAAGCTTTTCTGGCGTTTCGTGGTGCTTTATGTTGGCGTTTCTTTTATTTTGGTAACTGTACCAGGATGTTAAAAATGAACTGACTGGCTACAAGCTGTTACTAAACTGGGACTGTCTTCTTTATAGGTTGTTCATAAATGACTCTTTATTGAAGTTAAATAAAACAATACAATTTCGAGATTTAGTGAATGGTTATGGAACGTTGTCAGATACAAAAGAGTAAACATGGCATCAGACTTTATAGAGAACAAGCAATATGTTCATGTGGCTATTGTCAATTCTCCACACGTGAAATGTAAACACTAATCTCACATTGCCATTAGAACATTATCATAACAATAAATAAACATGTTGAGTCCAAAGGTCTGTTTGGCTGCCCCGTGCATAACTCTGGAAAAGCTGCAGCAGGAGACGCAACCTTTGCAGTCGAGCGTCTCATCTCAGCGCTCCACCACTGGGAAGGCGAGTGCACACGCCCTAATTGAAACCCTTTTGAGTTTATGAATAAGAAAACACTTGAGTGCCCCAATGATAGGCCTCCGCCTAATGCTGCCCGTCATTGTGAATGCGGGGCATGTACAATGAAGGAACGCTGACTATTCAGGCTGGACTGTTACAGTGCCTTTAGAAATAATTCATACCCCTTGACTTATTCCACATTGTGTTGTGTTACAGTGTGAATTCAAAAGGGATTTCATATTATTTTTTTCTCACCCGTCAACACATAATACCCCATAATGACAAAGTGAAAACATTAAAAAAAGGAAAATAAAATAAAAATGTACATAAGTACTCACACCGCTGAGTCAAAACATGTTAGAATCACGTATGGCAGCGATTACATCTATGAGTCTTCAAGAGCTTTGCACACCTGGATTGTACAATATTTGCACATTATAATTTGTTTAATTATTCAAGCTCTGTCAAGTTGGCTGTTGATCATTAGTAGACAGCCATTTTCAAGTCTTGCCGTAGATTCTCATGCCGATTTAAGTCAAAACGGTAACTAGGCCACTCAGGAACATTCATTGTCGTCTGGGTAAGCAACTCCAGTGATATTGTCCAGCTGAAAGGTGAATTTGTCTCCCAGTGTTTATTGGAAAGCAGACTGAACCAGGTTTTCATCTAGGATTTTGCCTTTGCTTAGCTCTATTCTGTTTATTTATATCAACAAAATAAACTCCCTATACCTTTGCCGATTACAAGCATACCCATAACATGATGCAGCCACCATCATGCTTGAAAATATGAAGAGTGGTACATAGTGATGTGTTGTGTTAGATTTGCTCCAAATATAACGGTTTGTATTCAGGACATAAAGTTAATTTCATTGCCACATTTTTTGCAGTTTTACTTTAGTGCCTTGTTGCAAACAGAATGCATGTTTTGGAACATTTTTATTCTGTACATGCTTCCTTCTTTTCACTCTGTCATTTAGGTGAGTATTGTGGAGTAACTACAATGTTGTTGATCCATCCTCTGTTTTCGCCTATCACAGCCATTCAATGGTGTAACTGTTTTAAAGTCCCCATTGGCCGTATGGTGTAATCCCTGAGCTGTTTCCTTCCTCTCCGGCAACTGAGTTAGGAAGGACGGCTGCATCTTTGTAGTGACTGGGTGCCCATCTTTGCGGGTCATTGGAAAACCTCCCTGGTCTTTGTGGTTAAATCTATGTTTGAAATTCACTACTCGACTGAGGGACCTTACAGATAATTGTATGTGTGGGGTACAGAGATGAGGTGGTTTTTAAAAAATCATGCCAAACTCTATTATTGCACAGTCCATGCAACTTATTACATGACTTGTTAAGCAAATTATATATATTTTTTTAATGGATTTGTTGTTACATTACAAACACATTGAATAACAGATTCCCTATATGAACAACATATCAAAAATAAGTTTGTTCTGAAGTGTCTCTCCTAGATGTGAGAGATACAGAATAAGAAAGATCAGGAAACGTGTTTTGTTCATGAGTCTCGTCTCTCCATAAATGGGTCGTAATAGTTTTTAGATCAAACCGTTCGGACACTACAGACAATTTTGTGAGAAGACTGACTTTCGGGATGTCTCATGGTGTGACAACCACCGCTATTGCTCTGTCATCTTTCACCACAAATGCGCAAGTGCGACATAGGCGGATGCGGTGGATTGAGATGAACGCATCCAATGCAAAATAAACATATACTGTAACTTTAGCTGAAACTGACATATTTTCATGGGGATTTTTTCTATCATGCTAATTAGGGGAGCGGACATCGACCTTAGGGGGTTAAACAGCATGATCATAACACAGGGGCACCTTGTGATGGGGACAATAAAAGGCCACTCTAAAATGTGCAGTTTTGTCACACAAGACAATGCCACAGATGTCTCAAGTTTTGAGGGAGCGTGCAATTGGCATGCTGACTGCAGGAGCTGTTGCCAGAGAATTTAATGTTCATTTATCTACCATAAGCCGCCTCCAACTTAATTTTAGAGAGTTTGGCAGTACGTCCAACCGGCCTCACAACGGCAAACCGCAGCCTGGGACCTCCACATTCGGCTTCTTCACCTGTGGGATTGTCTAATACCAGCCATTCAGACAGCTGATGAAACTAATGGGTTTGCATAACCAAAGAATTTCTGCACAAACTGTCAGAAACCATCTCATGGAAGCTCATCTGCATGCTCGTCTTTCTCACCAGGGTCTTGACCTGACTGCAGTTTGGTTTCACAACCAACTTCAGTGGGCAAATGCTCACCTTCAATGGCCTCTGGCACGCTGGAGAAGTGTGATTTTCACGTATGAATTCTGGTTTCAACTGTACTGGGCAGATGGCAGATAGGGTGTATGGCATTGTGTGGGCTAGCAGCTTGCTGATGTCAACTTTCTGAACAGAGTGCCCAATGGTTACGGTGGTTTATGGTATGGGCAGGCATGAGCTACGAACAACAAACACAATTGCATTTTATCAATGTTATTTTGAATGCACATAGATACCAAGACGAGATCCTGAGGCCAGTTGAAGAGCCATTCATCTGCTGCCATCACCTCATGTTTCAGCATGATAATGCACTGCCCCATGTCACAAGGATCTGTACACAGTTCCTGGAAGCTGAAAATGTCCCAGTTCTTCCATGGCCTGCATACTCACCCGACATGTCACCCATTTATCATGTTTGGGATGCTCTGGATTGACATGTACGACAGCATGTTCCAGTTCCCACCAATTTCCAGCAATTTTGCACAGTCATTGAAGAGGAGTGGGACAACATTCCACAGGCCACAATCAACAGCCTGATCAACTCTATGCAAAGGAGATGTGCACGCTGCATGAGGCAAATGGTGGTCACACCAGATACTGACTGGTTTTATGACCCATACCCCTACCTTTGTTTTAAAGGTAACTGTGACCAACAGATACATATCTGTATTCCTAGTCATGTGAAATTCATAAATTAGGGCCAAATGAATCTATTTATATTGACTGATTTAATTATATGAACTGTAACTCAGTTAAATCTTTGAAATTGTTGCATGTTGTATTTATATTTTTGTTCAGTATCTTTTTGGAGAATCAACTTCTGCAATTCTCCAACCGTGATCCTTGGAGACGTTTTTGCCACTTGAACCATCTTTCTCACTGTGCGTTGGGGAAAAAAACACTTGCGTTTTCTTCCAGGCAGGTTCATCACAGCTCAGTTGTTTTACTTTTTAAAAAATTATTGCCCTAATAGTGGAGATGGGTATTTTCAGGTGTGTAGCTATCTTTTTATAGGCATTGCCTGATTTGTGAAGGTCAACAACCTTTTGTCTCATTTCATGTGTGTGTTCTCTGTCCATTCTCATGTTGATGGATGACTAAGGGAGTTTAGCCTGTGTGTAACCTCATATTTATACGCCAGTGAAACAGGATGTCATGGGTGGACCACTTAAGAGTTCCCAAATTCGTGCATTTGTGCATAAGAATTTCTAGGGGTGCCAATAATTGTGACATGCATGTTTTTGAATAAAAAAATAATATATATATATATATTTCAACTATATTAAAGGTTAGATTCATATATCATATCAAGCTGATAAACAACAATTAATGTTTTTTCACAGCCTTTGTTAGTATTTACCTATGGTGCCAATATTTCAGGAGGGCACTGTAACACACTGCAGGTGTCATTCATAGAGCAAGCGGGTGTGAATGGCAGATGACAGCTTGTAAGGAAACAAAAAAAATATATGATACTGGATAACATATGATACTGGATGAGAGACAGCTCACTAAACATGTTCAACATATTGGACAGGATACTGATCATTTGCGCAAATGGTGCTCAGGTGTCACAAGGGAAGTAAATGTACATTTTAGTCAGTAAGCAGACTCTCTTATACAAGATAAATTGGGATTAAGTGCCTTGCTCACGGGCACATCGGCTGATTTTTCACCAAGTCGGCTCAGGTATTTGAACCAGCAACATTTTGTTTACTGGCCCAACGCTTTTAACTGCTAGGGTACCTGCTGCCCAGTTCTCAAAGTTCTCAAAAACAAAATAAACACTTGCATCATTCCCTTGTCCAACAATGTGTCCTAATGGGCTAAATTGACTCCATCTCCTCGTCACTTTCTCCTTCATTTGCATTGATCTGGAAAAGCAAAGAACATGCAGGAACATTATTTGAAAGGTTTTACCTAGGGGACTAGCTTTCACCTGTCCAATTATTTTAACATCAGTGTGACTAAAGAAAAAGACAAGGAAAGGAAGACCTAAAAACAGCTTTCAAAACAGAATAAGCTGACATTTTATTTTATTTGAGCCATTGCAGCTTTCTACCCAGTATGCCATAATCATTAGGTTTCAAGGGATTGTTATGTAACAAAATGCGATTATGATGTTGAAACTATTGCAATTACATTGTTACTACACCGGTATAGAGAAACTTGTTCTTATGGTTGCATAAAGATGTGTTGAAGATGAAGTCTGACACTGACATTGTGGATGTCTAATTATGACCTATGGATAGTGGGATGGGGGTGGGAGGGGGACAGTAAACTATTGCACACCTTCAACCAGCGTCGAGTCGCTAGCAGCTGTTCAGCACAGAGACTTGGCAGGTACAGATCACCAGGGAGCTAGCGCCTCTTCTCTTTCTCTGTCCCCACTTTCCTCCCCGCTATAGTGATGGCCTCATTCATCTGACTCCCTCTCTCTCCCCACCCTTCTCCTCCTCTTCAAATATCTCTCTATACATGCCTTTACCCGTCGTCATCAGGCCGAAACAGCGCCGTCGACTTGGTTTTTGTTTTGTCAATTACATTCCTGTCAATGCCGTCTAACAGACAGTGGAAACATGGCGTCTGCCGATCAGATTCACCACTCCATGTCCCCCCCCCCCCCCGTCTGTCCGTCCGTCAGGAGTCCGGACGGCTAATGAAGTACAGACAGGCCTGCATACAGACTGTATTAGTCATTCTCTTCCCTTCCCTCGCCTGTTACACCGCTGCTGCTAAATACCTTTGTGTCCCCGAGCAGATATCATATCATCCATGAAGTGCCATCGTTCCGAGTGAGAATTTGTCACGGCCATTCGTTTCATTCTGACGGATGCCCCCTTAAAAGGTCTCATTAGTCAAATAGATCTCTCGTATTTTATTACGCGTCCCGTCTCAAATTGTCTGCAGTGTATCCTTTTAGAGGAAAGACCTTCTCACATGTCTTAATACAAAGCCTACTTAATTGCCATAGATAGTAGTCACATCAATTTCTCAACAAAGTCTAATTTTTACGCTAGTATGCTAGTAGGCGTTTGCAGTCGAGTGATCAAAGTCCAGTATTTTTTACTTCCTTATGCATTACGTTGTGGAAGCTTAATGGTCGGTTGACTGTCGGCTATTATATTGTATATGCTCGTCTTCGCCTGCAGATCGTGACTCCATGAGCTTGTCAAATGAATTGCCCACTCTGATACTCTGTGGATCATGGCTGCTCATGTTAATGACTGGCTTTTACTAGCAGTATCAAATATGGCATTTGGACACTATATGTTTCCCTTTCTCTCCCTTTTGTGCTCTCAAAGTAACTCCCTCAACTCAAAACACTCCAAAGATAATTTCTGGATTTCGTAGCCTCATCATCCTCTTAAATGTTCATCTTTGTTTCACCTACATGTACATCCATACATCCCTCGCTCGATACTACTTGAGCTGATTAAAGGCAGCTAGCGCTAGCACCATTTGGATGAGCCACCATGATAACAAGGCTCTCAGCCTGATAAACTGGCCAAGCAGGTGTTGGCGCTGACGTCTGGGGAATTGAGGCGGCTCTCGGCAGCCACGAGGGGAGATCAGAGAGGTTTCAGATCCACCTGGTCACGTGGTGGAGTCCCTCCCTTTCTGCAACCACACCACACAATCTGGCCTGTTCCTGCTAATCGTTCCCGCTAGACGGATGTGAGTCCTCTGCACAGCCAATGGTTGCCAAGGCGCTTCACTCAGTGACAAATGGGGGGATCATTCCCTCCCATCCACATAAGTGTTTAATCATGATGCACTAGAGCTTATCACACCTCATCGATGGAGGCATCCATCACAAGTACGTTACAGAGTCTTAAAGCACTGCAAAAACACATTGAGGAATGCTTATCCACTGTGACTTTCGCATCCATTCTAAAAAAAAGTAATGGATATATTACATTGCTTTAGCTAGATGTAGATGCGTGCATATGATGTTCACCTACATTCGGTACGGGGACGTCGGCACTGTGAACCCGAATGAATACATAACAAATATATAAAAAATATAAAAACATTAGGGCTATAGGCTATGCCTACACTGCATTGTATGCCTTCTTCTGAAAAAACATTTCAGGCTATTCCGTTAAAACAACTAGAGCCTACGCGCACATTGTAATAAAAATGATTATCTTATTTTGCGCATTTAAAACTGTCCTTTTGTGAGGCGCAGCCGGGAACTAGTTCTGTGTGATGGTGAGTGGTGGGGTCGATAAACCAGGAGGATTCTCCATAATCAATTATATCTCCAGTTTAGTTTCCCAGTAGATAACGGCGCTGGACAGAAAGAGTATGTCGCCACTGCTCAATGAGAATAGTCTATGCAGCTGCCAACACCTCGTACATCTTGACACATTTCAAATCAAATCAAAATGTATTTGTCACATGCGCCAAATACAACAGGTGTAGAGCTTACCGTGAATTGCTTACCTACAAGTCCTTAACCAACAATGCAGTTTTAAGAAAAATATGTTTTTTTTAGTAAATAAAAGTTTACTAAATAAACTAAACACAATAAAATAACAATAATGAGGCTATATACAGGGGGTACCAGAACCGAGGTGATCAGGCCTACCACCATTGTGTCGTCGGAAAATGGTGTTGGAGTCGTGCTTGGCCACGCAGACGTTGGTGAACAGGGAGTACAGGAGGGGACTAAGCACGTACCCCTGAGGGGCCCCCATGTTGAGGATCAGGGTGGCAGATGTGTTTTTGCCA
Organism: Thymallus thymallus; assembly: GCA_023634145.1. Classification (NCBI taxonomy): domain Eukaryota; kingdom Metazoa; phylum Chordata; class Actinopteri; order Salmoniformes; family Salmonidae; genus Thymallus; species Thymallus thymallus. Next base: position 12,277,931 of record CM042423.1, read on the forward strand.
ACCCTTCTGGGATTATAGTGTTGATGTGAGCCATGACCAGCCTTTCAAAGCACTTCATGGCTACAGACATGAGTGCTATGTGTCAGTAGTCATTTAGGCAGGTTACCTTGGCATACTTGGGCACAGGGACTATGGTGGTCTGCTTGAAACATATAGGTATTACAGACTCGGTCAGGGACAGGTTGAAAAAGTCAGTGAAGACACTAAAGGTTTTACTCACATCGGCTACGGAGAGCGTTATCACACAGTCGTCCGGAACAGCTGGTGCTCTCATGAATGCTTCAGTGTTGCTTGCCTCGAAGTGCACATAGAAGTCATTTAGCTCGTCTGGTAGGATCTTGTCACTGGGCAGCTCGCGGCTGGGCTTCCCTTTGTAATGCGTAATAGTTTGCAAGCCCTGCCACATCTGATGAGCGTCAGAGCCAGTGCAGGATTCAATCTTGTATTTATGCTTTGCCTGCTTGATTGTGAGGGCCCCCAAGTGGCGCAGTGGTCTAAGAATCCAGATTGTTCCATAGGGCGGCGCACAATTGGACCAGCGTTGTCCGAGTTTGGCCGGTGTAGTCATTTTAAATAAGAATTTGTTCTTAACTGACTTGCCTAGTTAAATAAAGGTTAAGTAAGCGTCCGGGTTAATGTTCCACTCCTTGAAAGCTGCAGCTCCACCCTTTAACTCCACCCTTTAAGTGCGGATGTTGCATGTAATCCATGGCTTCTGGTTGGGGTATGTACGTACGGTCACTGTGGGGACGATGTCATCGATGCAGTTATTGATGAAGCCAGTGACTGATGGGGTATACTCCTCAATGCCATCGGATGAATCCCAGAACATATTCCAGTCTGTGCTAGCAAAACAGTCCTGTAGCTTAGAATCTGCGTCATCTGATCACTTCTGTATTGAGCGAGTCACTGGTACTTACCTGCTTTAGTTTTTGATTGCAAGCAGGAATCAGATTTGCCTAATAGAGGGCGAGGGAGAGCTTTGTACGTGTCTCTGTGCACTGACATCACCCCAGTATTCCTACACACTTACCCCAGCAGACATGCCACCAGGGGTCTTTTTACAGCCCAGGTCCAGAACAAATTCAAGGAAACGTACTGTATTATACAGAACCACGAGTGCATGGAACTCCCTTCCATCTTTTATATAGTGCAAGTGAACAGTAAACCTGGTTTCAAAAAACACTTCACAGCACAAAGCCTCTGCCCATGTGACCCATGTACTGACATATTGTATGTGTAGCTCATAGATGCACACACACACACACACACTACATGTTAATGTTTTTAAATGTATGTACATTTTAAGTCTTTTGTCTGTAATGTCTTTATTGTTATGTGTCGGACCACAGTAAGACTAGCTGACTAGCTAATGGGGATCCTAATAATCAAATAAAATCCTACAACCAGAGCAAGACAGAAACACACAAAAAACATCAACACAACTTCGTCACCCCTCTGTATTCAGCCCTTCGCAACTGAATCTGGGCCAAAGAAATTGCAAGAGCGATAGGTACAGTATGTTTATAGCCACGGATATGTGCCCATTTTCGGTGGTTGAAATAGGGGGTTTCAGCACCTCGGGAAAGTGCTTGAGGCACGTTATGAAATTCGTCCTCACGCACCCATTTCAGCAAACATGTAGTACTCACTCTGTATAAGTAAAACTAAAGCCAAAGGTGTCAATTAATTTGCCAATGCACCCAGTGTTGCCCTTACAACAGATAGATGGACCTCCAGGGCTACAGAGAGCTACTTAACAGTGACAGCCAATCACATTACCCCGGAGTGGGAAATAAGCTCAGTTCTTCCAGCCACACCCCCTTTATGAGTCAGACAATTGCGCATATTTTTTCTTTGTAATAAAACATTATACAACGTCTGAGCCATGTTTACATAATGATTTCACATTCATATTGACTTTATTTTAGTGTTGTTGAGTAATCGTGTTGGTATGCTCTCATCAGGCTTTATATACAGTTGAAGTCGGAAGTTTACATACACCTTAGCCAAATACATTTAAACTCAGTTTTTTCACATTTCCTGACATTTAATCCTAGTAAAATGTCCCTGTCTTAGGTCAGTTAGGATCTCCACTTTATTTTAAGAATGTGAAATGTCAGACTAATAGTAGAGGGAATTATTGATTTATTTCAGCTATTCTTTCATCACATTCCTAGTGGGTCAGAAGTTTACATTCACTCAATTAGTATTTGGTAGCACTGCCTTTAAATTGACTTTAAATTGTTTAACTTGGGTAAAATGTTTCCGGTAGCCTTCCACAAGCTTCCCACAATAAGTTGGGTGAATTTTGTCCCATTCCTCCTGACAGAACTGGTGTAACTGAGTCAGGTTTGTAGGCTTCCTTGCTTACACACGCTTTTTAAATTCTGACCCCACATTTTCTATAGGATTGAGGTCAGGGCTTTTATGATGGCCACTCCAATACCTTGACCTTAAGCCATTTTGCCACAACTTTGGAAGTATGCTTGGGGTCATTGTCCATTTGGAAGACCCAAGCTTTAACTTCCTGACTGATGTCTTGAGATGTTGCTTCAATATATATCCACATAATTTTCCTTCCTCATGATGCCATCTATTTTGTGAAGTGCACCAGTTCCTCCTGCAGCAAAGCACCCCCACAACATGATGCTGCCACCTCCGTGCTTCACGGTTGGGATGGTGTTCTTTGGCTTGCAAGCTTCCCCCTTTTTCCTCCAAACATAACGATGGTCATTATGGCCAAACAGTTCTATTTTTGTTTCATCAGACCAGAGGGCATTTCTCCAAAAAGTACGATCTGGCTTTTTTATGGTGGTTTTGGAGCAGTGGCTTCTTCCTTGCTGAGCGGCCTTTCAGATTATGTCGATATAGGACTCGTTTTAATGTGGATATAGATACTTTTGTACCTGTTTCCTCCAACATCTTCACAAGGTCCTTTGCTGTTGTTCTGGGATTGATTTGCACTTTTCGCACCAAAGTACGTTCATCTCTAGGAGACAGAGAGCGTCTCCTTCCTTAGCGGTATAACGGCTGCGTGGTCCAATGGTGTTTATACTTGCGTATTATTGTTTGTACAGATGAACGTTGTACCTTCATACGTTTGGAAATTGCTCCCAAGGATGAACCAACTTTTTTTCTGAGGTCTTGGCTGATTTATTTTGATTTTCACACGATGTTGAGCAAAGAGGCACTGAGTTTGAAGGTAGGCCTTGAAATACATCCACAGGTACACCTCCAATTGACTCAAATTATGTCAATTAGGAAGCAATCAGAAGCTTCTAAAGCCATGACATCATTTTCTGGAATTTTCCAAGCTGTTTAAATGCACACTCAACTTAACTAAACTTCTGACCCACTGGAATTGTGATATAGTGATTTATAAGTGAAATAATCTGTCTGTAAACAATTGTTGGAAGAATGACTTGTGTCATGCACAAAGTAGATGTCCTAACTGACTTGCCAAAACTATAGTTTGTTAACATGGAATATGTGGAGTGGATGAAAAATGAGTTTTAATGACTTCAACCTAAGTGTATGTAAACTTCCTACTTCAATTGTAACTCATGATCATATATGGAATCAGGAATACCAACATTATTCTTAAATAAACACAAATTAACTACAGTAACTGTTGACACCTTCTTAATATTGAGTTGCACCCCTGTTGCCCTCAGAACAGCGTCAATTCGTCGGGGGCATGGACTCTACAAGGTGTCGAAAGCGTTCCACATGGATGCTGGCCCATGTTGACTCCAATGCTTCCCACAGTTGTGTCACGTTGGCTGGATGTCATTTGGGTGGTGGTCCATTCTTGATACACACAGGAAAATGTTGAGTGTGAAAAACACAGCAGCGACGCAGACTGTGTCAAGAACTGCAACGCTGCTGGGTTTTTCACACTCAACATTTTCCTGTGTGTATCAAGAATGGACCACCACCCAAAGGACATGCAGCCAACGTGACACAATTGTGGGAAGCATTGGAGTCAAAAGGGTTCTACCTGGAACCAAAAATGGTTATTCTAAGGGTTATTCTATGGGGAAAGTCGAAGAACTCTTAGGCTCTAGATAGACCATTTTTTTAAAGAATGTACCATACTCTAAATATTTTGTCTTGCCCATTCACCCTCTGAATGGCACACATACACAATCCACGTCTCAATTGTCTCAATGCTTAAAAATCCTCCTTTAACCTGTCTCCTCCCCTTCATCTACACTGATTAGGTTTAACAAGTGACATCAATAAGGGATCATATCTTTCACCTGGATTCACTTGGTTAGTCTACGTCATGGAAATAATTTGTACACTCAAGATTATCTGTGGTAGGGTTATGTGTATAGCCATATTTGGACAATCTGACTTGCTTTGATCATGTGCTGGGCACTCAATTCACTTCAATACCGCCCTTTATCAAGTTTCCCCTACTGTGAGCTGTTCCCTAAGGAAATGCTTAGTTCCTTTTCAATAAATGGCTTGAGTTTTCAACTAACCATTATCCATGATACAGTCTTGTGTCCTAGACAATTTTCTCTACAGGGTTCAATATACTGTAGTTTTTCATATATGATCTTATTGTTAAGTAGGGTTTAATAGTGAAATCATTACTACTGTTTAATAATTTAGCAGAGCCTTTAGACCGTTCAGCCCTCCAAGCCATTTGTTCCAGTGCAGGTGCATAGGACTATTTCTGCCTGGATTTCAGGCCCTGTTTGTGTAAGAGGTATCGGCAAAATCCAAAACCCTCCAAAGAATTTGTGGTAGCCTCCTATCAAGTGACAATTAAGGGGAAAAAAGTAGACTTCAAACCTCACTACTTCGATGTTAGAACCTCCATCTCAATCCATCCGCCATTCCACTCCAGTCTATCACGGCTCTAAGAAACTGATGAACTTCAACTCTCCTTTTTTTCCTTTAGTTTTCCAGGAAATCGTCAGTCTGTATTGAGGATAGTGGATTGAGAGATACCTCATTCGGTATCTTAGCCGTTGCAGCTCGGCCGATTTTCTAAGTCCTCCTTTGAAGCACCCCGCCCCCCCTTTCCCCTCACATGTCTCATATGAAGCAAAAGCTGGGTCCTGGCTGTTGAGCTTGGAAGGTGATAAAGATTTGGGACTTCAAGGACCATCAAGGTCAGCTGGTAACCGGGCCTGTGTTGTTGGCAGGGGAACAAGTCGAAACCATAACTTATTATGCCACTCCTGATGAATCGGAATTGACAGCCAAGGTTCGGAATTACTTCCAGGTAACTGAGGAAGGTCACTGAAGACAGTTGGGATTTACCAAAGGGACTCCTGTTGAATCAGCCGTGGTCCTTTTATGCTCATATATTCCCCCCCCCCCCCCCCCCCCCTTTTCAAGGCAAATCCTGATTGTTACTACTTAAAAAAAAACAAAAAAAACATTTGTTTGACAGGTAGCTGTCGAAAGCGTCATGACAGATTGTTTGAAAAGGAGTATTTTGATTAAGCCCAGTTAAATATTTTAATAAGATACCACTCCTATTTCAAACTTAAACTCTCTGGATTATTTGTCATCTCGTTAAATGAATTCAAACAGTCGAGGCAGCCCAAAAATATATTTTGTAAAAACAATAATTCTAGCTGTATCGAAGACACAGCAGCATGTGAGTGAGGGATAAATCAGTATTCATGCGTTTGCACAGGGGTTACGGTTCAGCCGGGAGAGTGCCCATAAGGTGTTGGATAAAGATATGAGATACCCAAGCTGTTCCCTAACGGAACATCTGACGAGCAATTCATGTCAATATAGAGGTGCGGACAGCAGGTCCAGGATTCCAGGACTCCAGTTTGGAGTATCATCTGTTCAGGATTTTAAGGCGTCAGGGCCATGAAGATATATTAAATCCATTGGCTCCATAATATTATTTTCCATGTGGCCTGTATCATGATTTTCAACATGTTTCCTACCTCGGCATGCCTGCACTGTGCACCCTCAAGTATACTTAGAAATATAAGTCCAATGCTATAATAAATAAATAAAAATGTGTGACGAGGAGATCAACAGCTAAACATCTCTAGGATATCAATCTGATGGGATGGTGAGAGGATCATAAAATGGGCAACACTGCTTGATGTAATGGTCTGCTTCCTTCTCTTCTAACTCATCTAAAATACATGGATACTGAATGGTATTCAAGCAGCACTAATTTCAAACGTCATAATTCAAGTAGTTTTGGAGAGGAGGAATTATAAGGAGAATGACATAGGCAGGCATTTATCCATATCCAAATATTGTACTACCATGCTCTATGACAGGAGGTTGTACCTCAGTGAAAGTAAAGTACTCCTTGTCAACCCACTTCTAGGATGCACGGACAAAAAAACCAACAACGTTCTAGGACGCACGGACAAAAAACAACATTATTATTATCCTTTAAATTCCTCGCAATGATCTGAAGCAGCGCAATTATTCAGAATGGAGCTTCAGTAATGACTCTGATTCTAAGCAGCCATTTAATTACAGGAGTATTAACAAAAAATAATATCACTTGTATGCCAGTCACACAGAACAAGATTTGGCGAGGGCCCCTGCGATAATTGCCGCCCGTTAATCTCGCCATTAAAATCGGGAGCCATTATGCCTCTGCGCGCAAATGGCTTGTTCAACAAAACTCTAATCACATACACAATTTCGCACAGTTCATTACTGTAGTTCATTAACCAGTGTGAGAGGGCTCAGAGACTAGGAAGATTAATACAGAGAGAGAGAGTGTGAGATTCAGAGCACTTTGAGTATTTAGGTTTGGGCCTATGCAAATTCAATTGGATTAGGGTGATATATGTTAAAATAACATTTTGATTGGGTGGATAAGCGACATCTCCCTCATTATATTGTCAAAATGTATGAAATTTCACCTGTGCTGGTGCACACCCAGAGAAAATTATTTACTGTAGAGGTGCTGACTAACGGAAAATTAACTGGCAGCTCTTCGAAACGCATATGTCAAGAAATGTGGATGCAGTGAGCAGTAGTGAAGTAAAATCATCTCAAGCAAATTTGGTGATACACAAAGCAACTCAAACAATACTGAAATTGCATCAATTATGTCATTTTCTTTTATACATCTCATGTTTGGCATGTCTGTTGCGATCGCAGAAGCACTGCCAGATTTGTTGACATGACAACTGCGTTTTGAACGACCCTTCCTCCCCTTTTGTTCCATGCTGGCTGAAGACCTAGCTAGCCAGTATCTAGCTAACACCAGGGGAAACATAAGTATCTTTGAAGACCTAGCTAGCCAGTAACTAGCTAACACCAGACAGAGATAAAAGGGGAAACATATATTTTCAATTATATTTGCTGACACCCTACAGTCAAATTCTGGCACAAGTACAGTAGCTATGTAGCTACAGTTGAAGTCGGAAGTTTACATACACCTTAGCTAAATAGATTTAAATTCAGTTTTTTCACAATTCCTGACATTTAATCCTGTTTTAGGTCAGTTAGGATCACCACTTTATTAAAAAAATGTGAAATGTCAGAATAATTGTAGAGAGAATGATCAGCTCACATTCCCAGTGGGTCAGACGTTTACATACACTCAATTAGCATTTGATAGCATTGCCTTTAAATTGTTTAACTTGGGTCAAACATTTAGTTGTAGCCACACACCTCTGCAAACACACACCTTCTACAATGTTTTTGAGTGGTTATGGTTATTTTTTTTATTTAACATTTATTTAACTAGGCAAGTCAGTTAAGAACACATTCTTATTTACAATGACAGTCTACCTACAGGGTCAGTCCCGGGAGCAAATTATGTTTAAGTGCCTTGTTCAAGGACACATCTGCAGGTTTTTCAGACTTTTCGTTTACTGGCCCAACGCTCTAACCGCTAGGCTACCTGCCACCCACATGGTTATTAACTGTGGTTATGGACCCACGTTTCATGTCAAAGCTTTGCTGTGTACTTGATGAGACAGGAGTCCCCACATATAACCCAAGGTGCTAAGGATAGTGTGGAAGGAGGAATATTTGGTAGGGGGTTTGTGGCCATGTGTGAAGCCCAGGTAGTACCCGGTTTTAAAATAAATGCAGTTTGGCATCCCCCTATCTCTCTCTCTCTCTGCAGGGGGTTAAGAAATGTTTGACAATAAGCTCTATTTTGGTGGCCTATGGTACATTAAAATGCTAGATTGTATTTTCAACCAGCAACTATCAGGAAATAACACTGATATTTGGAAATAGGACGCTGCCCCTTTAAGACAAATGTTCCAAAAGAGATGTTGACATGTCTACAGTAGGCTAGCCAAGACCAATGCTAGGTGTCTTTTGTAGCTTTCTTTTAGCAAGCATATTGCTAGTATATTCACTATTGAAGGTTTACTTTTGTAAATCACTTTCCCTAAAATAAATAAGCCCAGCAAGTAGATTGATTGGTCCTTATTTTTGCACTGGACAGCTCGCGTGAGCTGTGTGAAGGCATCAACTCATATACTGCTCGAATGCTCAAGAAGTTGTGACTCTCGGGAGCGTGGTGGTGCTTGAATGAATGGCCAATTATATTGCTTTAATACAAATAACATGACATGTACTTTTCAATTGTTTTAAATGGTCTGACAGAGATCCACTGGCCCGACATTCTTTTACAGGCCCCGGGCTAGCGGACCATAGTTAATGTTGGATCCTGAGCGCAATAGGCTAAGTGGATTTTGACTCATTGTTACGACATTATATGGGATGTTAAAATTCACTAACATTATATGGGACGTGCAAATTCATGCTCTCTCCGTGTAAAGAAATGTGACTGGATCCACAGCGCACACAACACACACACACACCCAGGTACCGTGAGGCGGGACAGACAGCAGACTGTCAAACCAGCAGTTTCCCTGTCATCGCTCACTTGGTGGCTGACAACATATCCCTAGAAGATGCACATTGTTTATTCTAGAGGAAGAGGGCTCAGCAGACTTTTTTCTGACTAGCGAATTGAAAAATAGCCTAGTTAATTAAAGTGGGAAAAGAAAATTAGTTTGTAATCAGCTGTATAGCCAACAGCCGGCTCTAGTGGAAAACACTTGAGTATACCCCCTCTCTTTCATGCTATCCTTCCCCTGTAACTCCCTCCCTCTTTCTATTTCACCTTGTTTCTCTCTCCCTTCCCCTTCCCCTCTCTGTATATCTCCCTCTCACCATCACCCTCACTCTTCTACCCACCCTTCCTCCCCCTCCTCTCAGCCATGATACACTACATGACCAAAAGTATGTGGACACCTGCTCGTCGAACATCTCATTCCAAAATCATGGGTATTAATATGGAGTTGGTCCCCCCTTTGCTGCTATAACAGCCTACACTCTTCTGGGAAGGCTTTCCACTAGATGTTGGAACATTGCAGCTGGGACTTGCTTCCATTCAGCCACAAGTATTATTGAGGTCGGGCACTGATGTTGGGCGATTAGGCCTGGCTCGCAGTCGGTGTTCCAATTCACCCAAAGGTGTTCGATGGGGTTGAGGTCAGGGCCATGTGCAGGCCAGTCAGGTTCTTCCACACCGATCTCGACAAACCATTTCTGTGTGGACCTCGCTTTGTGCACGGGGGCATGCTGAAACAGGAAAGGGTCTTCCCCAAACTGTTGCCACAAATTTGGAAGCACAGAATTGTCTAGAATGTAATTATATGCTGTAGCGTTAAGATTTCCCTTCACTGCTACTAAGGGGCCTGAACCATGAAAAACAGCCCCAGACCATTATTCCTCCTCCACCAAACTTTACAGTTGGCACTATGCATTACGACATGTAGCGTTCTCCTGGAATTTGTGTGCGGCTGTTCAGCCATGGAAACCCATTTCATGAATCTCCTGACGAACAGTGCTGACGTTGCTTCCAGAGGCAGTTTGGAACTCGGTAGTGAGTGTTTTACGCGCTTTTCTCTTCAACACTCTGCGGTCCCGTTCTGTGCGCTTGTGTGGCCTACCACTTAGCGGCTGAGCCAATGTTGCCCCTAGACGTTTCCACTTCATAATAACAACACTTACAGTTGACTGGGGCAACTCTAACAGGGCAGAAATTTGACGAATTGACTTGTTTGGAAGGTCCTATGACGGTGCCACGTTGCTTTTCAGTAAGGCCATTCGACTGCCAATGTTTGTCTATGGAGATTGTATGGCTTTGTGCTCGATTTTATACACCTGTAAGCAATGGGTGTGGCTAAAATCACTAAATCCACTAATTTGAAGGGGTGTCCACATACTTTTGTATATATAGTAGTGTAGTTTGTTGCAACATACAGACTCTCCACAGCAGGTGGCCGCCCGGCAAGGACCTTGCTTTTTGTCCCGTGCACTCTGCTCCCTCCGGCAAGCATTGACCCCCGCTATCACATTCATGCATACTATCTGTGAGTGTGTCAGATAGGTGGTCCGACAACCTCCAACAAGCTGAGTCGACACCCCAGATAGTTACAGTGACAGGGAGGACAGCAACGTAGGGCTCTGTGTTGTGTCGTGAGTCCACATTACCACATTTCGCAATGTCCCCGTAGAGAACTCATCATGTTAAATAATGGAATAATTTTCTTCAGAGTCATTTTGAATTGACATCCAGCGTCCCCCTTCTCCTTCTCCTTCGATTTAGAACCCAGAATTAAAACGGTGTCAAAACTCATGAACTTTTAATTGAGGTGGCATGAGTGGTTATCCAAAATACAGTATGTTTAGTCCAAAAAAATGTGTGAAGCCAAAATGAGCCCTGTACATTTCAGTTGTCCAGAATACAAAACAAAATCCCTTCGGGAAAAAAAGGAAGTTTCTTTCTTCCGCCTACATGTATCAACGCTGATAAGTTGGGCGCCAGTCGTTTGTCTCCTGTCAAAACCGTTGTCGAAGCCTCCTCTACTCCCTTATCACACTTGGCATTATGTACCGTATATATATGCAGTTAAAAGACAAGCGCCTTCTCCTGACAATCAGCCTGATTCTTTAAAGGGGATCATATTTTTGGTGAAGGGTGCCGTCTGCCCGCATTGAAGAGCTTAATGGCAAGGGGGGGGGGACATTATAGTCTTCTCTCCTCTGTAATCTGCCTAATATGGCCACTGATTGATTACATTAGTTATGTCCTCGTTAGATGAGTCAGAATATGAAATTTGACACAAAGGCGCCCAGACTGACTGCCTTCCTTCAGACAAGGGACATTTGCATGTCATAAATAGAATACACCGTCTTGGTGCCCTTGGCCTACTTGTGAAGACTTGAAATGGACTTCAGTTAGGTTGTGTACCTTGCAATTAGGGCACGGCAAAATGGCTTAAATACCTTCCACAACCAAGATAATGTAATTATTTTATAAAAAATTGTTTAACCAGCTTTTTTGCTATAACCACAGATCTGGCTTTCAAGGCTGTCTATGAAAACACCCGTTTTGTTCACCAGAACCATGCATAATGCACATTCACTAATATTGACAAATTTATTGTTGCAGGCATTGTGGAAAATTATAAACTGGGTGGTTCGAGCCCTGAATTGGCTAACAGCCGTGACAAAACAGTTATTTTTACTGCTCGAATTAAGTTGGTAAACAGTTTATAATAGCAATAAGGCACCTCATGGGTATGTGATATATGGCCAATATACCACGGCTAATGGCTGTGTCCAGGCACTCCACTTTGCGGGTGCATAAGAACAGCCCTTAGCCATGGTAAATTGACCCGAGGGCAATTAACACAGGTCTCATAATCTATCAAGCACAAGCTCACATGCTAGTGAGTTTCCAGCTAATCTTTATATTTCAAGTTTAGGTAACTTGGATCTATTTGCTAGCTAACAAGGCACTTGAATTGTTATGAACACACCCTTTTGTCCGTCTCCAACTGTTTGAACAGCATGCTACGTTGACCACCTGGTTCAGATGTTAAAATCAATGGCATACCTTATTTCTCAGAATGAGAACGAGTATAACATTCTTTGGCTAAAATGCTGCTAGTGGTATGTGGTACCGCAATGTCGCCCGCGACAACCTGAGCGTTCATTTTCCAGAATCAATGTTTGTTGATACTCTCGTTTTAGTAGTGTCTGCTCTGCTCGCAATTTGAGGAGTCGAAGCATAAAAAGGGAATCATTAGAAAGGTTAGCTTCTCCTCCATGCGTTTTGTTGTCCATATGACTGATTCTGTTGGACCAAACCTTGAATGCAAAGTTGAAATCGCTTGCCAGAGAGTTGATTTCTCAACGTTGTTGGTGTGAGTGGCAGGGGGATTGGCTTGGTGTGTGTGTAAACAGAGAGGAAATAAGCCCAATGCGTTTTTATAGAAGATAGAAGGAGGGAGGGAAGGAGAGACAGAGAAAGATTGAGCAGAAAGGGAAAAAGAAAAAGAACCCAGGCAAGTGATGCACGTCAGAAGGCATATGGGCTGTGTAACAGTAAAACAGCCCTGGTCCTTCAGACGGTTCACCAAGCTCCTCTCCCCTCTCCACAGGTCATGACAGGGCAAACCCTAATCTTTCTGAGACACTGAGAGCACACTGTCTCGCCCATAATTGCATGCTTAATAAAAGCCCCCCAGGGGCGGACTGATTATCTGACATTTGCTAGATGTGCTGGTAAATTCTGGGCCTGTCTAACTTGGCATTCTTATGCAAAATGATCATTATCTTGCTAATAATGGTCCGGTGTGGGGGCCTCAAGGAAAAAAATCGGGCAAATAATGGGCCGGTTTCTGGTCCCAGTCCGCCCCTGAAGTCTCCCCTCCTCTCATCAACTATGAGCTTCCCCACTGCTATATTGAACCACAGTTCTCATTTAGCCAGTGAGGAGAAAAGATATGCAATGGTATGGTAATAGTTAGCCAAAGAAGGATTAGTCTTTATGAGTAGTGGCCATAATGGCCACCACAAGGCAAGTTTAAAGTGGAACTGACAGCGTTTTAACTACATTGTAGATATGAAACAAACAGACGATCATAATATCAGTGAAAAATACCATACTACAAAAACAGCTTTATAAGAGGTTTTAAAAACAGGTTAAATTTGACTCAACATTCCATGATGTATACTAAGGCATTGTTGGCAGAATAGATGGATGCAGTTTAATGCATGATTAATATAATTCACCAATACATTTATTGGTAGTCCAAAAAATATTGCTATCAGATTGTCAAATCACAGCTGGCCTGGTACGTTATTTGCTGCCTCCTTTCGGGATAACACTGTTTCAGTTTAAATGACTAAATATTTTGGACAAAAATGAACGAATGAAAGGCTGGGAATGTCAATGCAATCAAAACTAGTTAGGGCCATGATCACTAGTCAGTCATAACGTGGCTAATTTTTATTTTTTTATTCTTATTTACAATGACGGACTACCAAAAGGCAAAAGGCCTCCTCCGGGGATTAAAAATATAAATAAATTAAATAAAAAATATAGGACAAAACAAACATCACGACAAGACAACACAACACTATATAAAGAGAGACCTAAGACAACAACATAGCATGGCAGCAACACATAACAACACAGCATGGTAGCAACACAACATGACAACAACATGGTAACAACACAACATGGCAGCAACACAACATGGTAGCAGCGCAAAACAGGGTACAAACATTATTGGGCACAGACAACAGCACAAAGGGCAAGAAGGTAGAGACAACAATACATCACGCAAAGCAGCCACAACTGTCAGTAAGAGTGTCCATGATTGACTCTTTGAATAAACAGATTGAGATAAAACTGACCAGTTTGAGTGTTTGTTGCAGCTCGTTCCAGTCGCTAGCTGCAGCGAACTGAAAAGACGAGCGACCCAGGGATGTGTGTGCTTTGGAGACCTTTAACAGAATGTGACTGAAAGAATGGGTTTTTGTATGTGGAGGATGAGGGCCGCAGTAGGTATCTCAGACAGGGGGGAGTGAAGCCTAAGAGGGTTTTATAAATAAGCATCAACCAGTGGGTCTTGCGACTGGTATACAGAGATGACCAGTTTACAGAGTGCAGTGACCTATAAGGAGCATTGGTGGCAAATCTGATGGCCGAATGGTAAAGAACATCTAGCCGCTCAAGAGCAACCTTACCTGCCGAGCTATAAATTACGTCTCCGTAATCTAACATGGGTAGGATGGTCATCCGAATCAGGGTTAGTTTGGCAGCTGGGGTGAAAGAGGAGTGATTACGATAGAGGAAACCAAGTCTAGATTTAACTTTAGTCTGCAGGTTTGATATGTGCTGAGAGAAGGACAGTGTACCGTCTAGCCATACTCTCAAGTACTTGATGATGTGACTACCTCAAGATCTAAACCCTCAGAGGTGGTAATCACACCTGTGGGGACAGGGGCATGTTTCTTACCAAACCACATGACCTTTGTTTTGGAGGTGTTCAGAACAAGGTTAAGGGCAGAGAAAGCTTGTTGGAAACTAAGAAAGCTTTGTTGTAGAGCGTTTAACACAAAATCAGAGGAGGGGCCAGCTGAGTACAAGACTGTATCATCTGCATATAAATGGATAAGAGCGCTTCCTACTGCCTGAGCTATGTTGTTGATGTAAATTGAAAAGAGCGTGGGGCCTTGGTGTACACCCTTGGTGACAGCCAGTGGCTGAGACAGCAGATGTTCTGACTTTATACACTGCACTCTTTGAGAGAGGTAGTTAGCAAACCAGGCCAAAGGTTCCTCAGAGACCCCAATACTCCTTAGCCGGCCCACAAGGATGGAATGGTCTACCATATCAAAAGCTTTGGCCAAGTCAATAAAAATAGCAGCACAACATTGCTTAGAATCAAGGGCAATGGTGACATCATTGAGGACCTTTAAGGTTGCAGTGACACATCCATAACCTGAGCGGAAACCAGATTGCGTACCAGAGGGAATGCTATAAAAAAGCCAGTCAGTTGATTATTGAAGTTTTTACAACACTTTTGATAAAAAGGGCAAAATAGAAATAGGCATATAACAGTTAGGATCAGCTTGATCTCCCCCTTTAAATAAAGGACTAACCATGGCTGCCTTCCAAGCAATGGGAACCTGCCCAGAGAGGAGAGACAGGTTAAAAAGGTCAGAGATAGGCTTGGCAATGATAGGGGCAGTAACCTTAAAGAAGAAACGGTCTAAAGCATCTGACCCAGATGTTTTTTTGGGGTCAAGTTTAAGAAGCTCCTCTAGCACCTCAGACTCAGTGACCGCCTGCAGGGAGAAACTTTGTAGCAGGGCAGGGGAAAAAGAGGGAGGAGCATCGGGGCTAGTCGCATTAGATGAGGTAGGAGATGAGGAAATGTTGGACGGGCAAGGAGGCATGGCTGAGTCAAATAGGAATCCTGACTTAATGAAGTGTTGATTAAAGAGCTCAGCCATGTGCTTCTTGTCAGTAACAACCACATAATCAACTTTAAGGGACATGGACAGCTGTGAGGGTAGCCTAGCGGTTAGAGAGTTGGGCCAGTAACCGAAACCGAACTCTACCTGGCCCAATGCACACTGGCCACTGTAAATGTTGGTGGAGGAGGAATAATGGTCTGGGGATGTTTTTCATGGTTCGGGCTAGGCCCCTTAGTTCCAGTCACACTGTTGCAACTGCCTGTAAACACACAGTCCAGTTCAAAGTGAATGATGGCAAGCCTGTGTGCCAAATTGCTGGTTTGCATAAAGTCCTACTGTAGCTCTGGTTGGCTATGGTGCAACGGTCTGCATAGGTTTTATTTACTGCAGTGTCTATTAATTGTCCAAACAGGCGCTTTCACACTCTATATAGAATTTTCACAAATGCCTTAGTATACGTAATTCCCAAACATTCTAAGAATTTATGAAAACGTGAAAACTACCATATCCATACTGCACAAAAATATAAACGCAATATGTAAAGTGTTGTTCCCATTTTTCATGAGCTGAAATAAAAGATCCCAGAAATGTTCCATTCTCTAAAATATTGTGCAGAAATGTGTTTACATTCCTGCTAGTGAGCATTTATCCTTTGCCAAGCTCTGCTGTTGGGGCTGGCATGCATCCCCCCAATTCTTTTTTTTTGCACCACCAAGATTTACATGCTAAAAGCG
Source organism: Thymallus thymallus (assembly GCA_023634145.1). Classification (NCBI taxonomy): domain Eukaryota; kingdom Metazoa; phylum Chordata; class Actinopteri; order Salmoniformes; family Salmonidae; genus Thymallus; species Thymallus thymallus. The sequence continues at coordinate 12,293,935 of CM042423.1, forward strand.
CCGTAAAATGTGAATCTGACTCTGACGAAGTTATAAAGTGTCTCATTGCCAAAATCTCGTAAGTGAAGGCAAGCCAGGAGAGATGAAGATGAAACGTTAGAGATGAAAAGACTCTAAATAGGTCAAAACGGGTATGAATATGTTTTCTTTGGTTTTTTCCTCTTCTTTGTTTCTTTTTCTAATCTTGACTTAAAAAGGGTGAGGTTTATTTTCTCTCTCCCCACCCTCCTCCTTTCATGGAGAGCGCTAAGAGTGTTGTGAACTGTATGAAGTCAGTCACCAACTCATAAATATCCTCTCAGGGACCCACATGTTTACTCGCTTTCATGTTTGTTTGTTTCCCAGTGATATTTTTGGTCCATTAATCCATATAGCTCTGCACTGTTTCTCTCTCCAAAACAAATGCCCTCTTGTGAACAATATTCCGTTCTAATGTTTTTCACATTTCTCCCACGCTCATCTCACTACGTTAGCCTCATGTTACATGTACAGTAGGTAGAGTTATATTGAGCACTTCAAAAGGCCCCTCTGCAAGTGCTTGACACATCACGCCTCTTGAGACAGCGCCACATCACATTCAAGGCAGTGGGACTTTTGATATCAACTACGAGGCACCAAGGGCATGGAATTGTCTCTGCATTTCATAACACGCCACTAATGCTGCACCTGCAGGGCAACTTTCCAACCAAACCCTTTCTCTAGCATCTCTCAAAGCTAATAAATGGTAGTAATAAAACAAGGATAGTAATTGAAATATATAGAAAATAAAGGATATTCATAGAAATACTAATGAAAAAGAGCGTCTGTGAGGATATTCAAGGTGTCATCATTTGATGCGCCTGCCATATGCACAGTGACGTGTGAATGCGGGAGATAATCCAGCATCATGTGTCTGTGTCTGTTTCTGTGTCTGGCTGTTATGTCAGGTGGATGCCTTACTTAGCACACCAGGTGACTGCAGCAGTCCACCAGATGTTGAAGATTGTTTAGTCACGATCCATGCTGTTGAACACAGAGACTGATGAGAGTGCAGGTCCATCTGTGGTTAAAATTCCCTTGATTGTCTTGAGGGACAAAATAGAGGACTGTAATATCACAGTGTTTCCCCTATATACACAGCTGCTAAATCGTTGACGCCACTCCAAAAAAATATGATAAAAAGGCTGTCCTGCTCCTTCCCTGACTTTAACTAAATGTTTGTATTTCACACTGCTCATTTGTCATTATTTTTTCATCACAAGCAGAAACGTATTTAGCACCCTTTTACCTGTTTTTTATTTTTCTTCACACCTATTTCCAACTTAACCCACCAAGACAATGTGCTGTAGGATGTTGGTACCCAGCCAGGTGATAATCCATCTCTCTCTCTCCCCACGGAATGAATGACAAATGGATGAATGGGCGATAATTGCGCCCCTTACTTCTCAATTTAATTTAAATGAGGCCTAACTGAATGTGAAGCAGGGTGAAGAGGTTGATTTAATTTAGAAAGACTATAGTGTAATGATGCGTTTTGGTTCTGCCTATTTATAAGCAGCAAATCATTTGGCCGCACACCTTGGGGGTTGATTTACATTTTACTTTGTAAAAATAAGCTGTTTTATTTACTCTATTACTAATCAAATGTATTGTAAGGTATACGAAAACATGGTACATGTTGCATTAGGTCTTTAGAATAATGCAAAAACATGTCCTCGACTCTATCCGGCGAAGCAAACGAAGCCAGCCCACAGAATGAACGACAAATGAATGGAATGGGTGATAACTGTGCAGGTTACATCACAATCAAATTTAAATGAGGCCGAACTGAATGATGAGGGTGAGGAGGTTCAGTTAATTTAGAACACCAACAGTGTAATGATGCCTATTCCTCAGCGTTGGCACTCATGTTAATAATTTGACCGTTTGCCTTGCCGGGTTGATACCATTCTCTTTTACATTTTACTTTGTAAAAAGAAGCTGTTACAGGACTGTTTTATTTATTCTAACTCTATTACTAATCAACTTAATTGTAAGGGAAACTAGAATCCTCGGCTCTATCCAAGTTGATGAGCATGAAACATACAATGCCAGTCAGCCTGCACAGAGGGCCCATCGGAATTACACCTAAACTATAGCTAAACCAATGTCACACATAATAAGAGTAAGCCTATAGACAACATTAAATTGATAATAGTCTGACGAGTGACAATATTAGCTTTATCAGTTGTCAAATTATACATGAAGAGATGGGCGTATCATGTTGTAATTGACAGATGCAGGGAAAGGAGCATCACTTTATCAAATCCTCGTTCAGAGTCTCATGCAGGTAAAACATGTTGATTTCTATATTTAGTATCAGAAAGATAATATTCTGCTGTTTCTATGACACAAACCTTTGTCAAATAACTCCCATAATTCAAGAGGTGCAGCTCTATTTCCAAATGTCACTTTTTCCAAGAATATCTGTGCTGTCCATGCATTCAGCACATGGCCACTCACGTGGCAGCATTGCTCTGGCTACTAAGCAAAACTAGTAACATAATAAACAAATATATATGCTATTCTGTCATCAATGGATGAATGGGTGATAGAAACCAGATAGAATTTGATAATGGTGCATGTGACTTCAATGAACTGAATGATGAGGAGGGTGAAAAGGGTGGTTGAATTTAGAACAATGGTGTAATAATGATGAAGAATTGTGGGCATTGTGGGCGGTCTCATTATTTTATTATGAAAGGCTGGAAATATAATTTCCCCTCAGAGTCAAAGCAGACACTGAGTACAACATACAATGTGTGTAGTTCACAATGGACGCACTGAAAGCATTGCAAATGCTTCAGAATGTAGATGAGTTGGAGTCGGATGGAGGATCAGATATTGAGCTTGAAATTGACATTTCTTCATCTGATTCTGATGTTGACTTCGCGCGTCCGCCTTTGATGCCTGAGCCTCGCCACAGAAAAACCAGAACTGATCCAACTGAGACGGTGATCCCAACTGCCACGGTGAGACAGGGGTCTGGGAGGGATGGCACGGTTTGGGTAGAAAAGAGTGGCAAGTTTATGTGACATGCAGACGTAGCAGCACATCAGAGATTGTACTGTTGCTCATACCCACAGAAAATTAAACAGCATGTGGGACATGTCTATGGATGAACTCTAAGCATTTATTGCACTATTGTATGTCCAAGGGGCATACGGTGGAAAGAGCATGGATGTGGAGTCATTTTGGTCTGATAGGTATGGGGTGGACTTTTCAGAGAAATGATGCGACACCTTCGGCAGGTGCACACGAAACAAGGCCCATGAAAACTGTGTGCAGTGCGACTGATTTGTTTGTGGGGCTTGCTCACATAAAGCCCCGAAGCTGTGTGCTGACTGGGGACCTGAAGCATAAAGAGAAGACTAGAATGATTAATGCATATAAGGGCACAATACAGTGTCCAATATAATCAACAAATTAGTGTTTTTATATCTTGTCATGAATATAGCATATTACCATGAATATTTATTTATGCAAATCATCCTTTACAATTGTTCATGCACTGGTGCTTTTGTTCAGGGATACAGCAATTAATTTCACCTGTGCACCTGGCTGGTTATATTATTATTATTATTGTTGTCAAAAGAAACTGTAACTGAACTTTATTAATTACTATAACTCTAATCAAATCTGCAAATAAAGTTGAATGTTTTTATTGTAAGGGAAATGAAAATATGCTATAGGCCTATGTTTTTTTCTAGGACTATCCTTGACTTTATCTAAACAAAAAACTATTGTAATTGTTTTATTTATTTATATATTTTCACAAATATTTCTTCAGGCAATTAATCCTTTACAATAGTATGCACAATTTTTCAAGAGTTGGTGCTTATGTTTGCTGCACCTTACGGGTTGATATGCATCTGATGCATATGGGCTCCCAAGTGGCACTAGTGGTGCCACCACCATTCTTCACCGTAGGGATGGTGCCAGGTTTCCTCCAGGTGTGACGCTTGGCCAGAGAATTGTATGGTTTGATAGTCATTTAGGTGCCTTTTGGCAAAATGCAAGCGGGCTGTCATGTGCCTTTTACTGAGGAGTGGCGTCTGTCTGGCCACTCTACCATAAAGGTCTGATTGGTGGAGTGCTGCAGAGATGGTTATCCTTCTGGAAGGATCTCCCATCTCCACAGAGGTATTCTGGAGCTCTGTCAGAGTGACCTTCGGGTTCTTGGTCACTTTTCTCCTGATTGATCAGTTTGGCTGAGCGGCCAGCTCTAGGAAGAGTCTTGGTGGTTCCAAACTTCTTCCGTTTAAGAAAAAAACTTCAATGCTGCAGAATGTTTTTGGTACTATTTCCCAGATCTGTGCCTCGACACAATCCTGTCTAGGAGCTCTACGGACAATTCCTTCGACCTCATGGCTTGGTTTTTGCTCAGGACATGCACTGTCAACTGTGGGACCTTATATAGACAGTTGTGTTCCTTTCCAAATCATGTCCAATCAATTGAAATTACCACAGATGGACTCCAATCAAGTTGTTGAAACATCTCAAGGATTATCAATGGAAACAGGAACTACCTGAGCTCAATTTCGAGTCTAATAGCAAAGGGTGTGAATACTTATGTAATTAAGGTATATTTGTTTTTTATTTTGTTACAAATTTGCAAACATTTCTAAAAAACTCTTTTCACTTGTCATTATGGAGTATTGTGTGTAGACCAGAAGTGACCTGCTCACAGTTGTTCTACCAAACAAAAAACAGTCAAGTCATCGCAATTGTATTGCCCAATATGGCTCAATCAATCCACAGGTCAACAAACGTTTTCCATCGTCAGCACATTTTCGTGACAAATTGGACAAAATCATTGCATATTACATGCAAAATGTCAGAATTTCTGCATCAAAATCAAGCCATTTTACAAAAACTTTACAAAAATTTGCAGCACATCCTGGAGCGACTGAGAAAAGTTAATTTGTGTAGCAAGCTTCCTGCCTACATTCCCGATAATACATCAAATTGTTTAAGAATCACCATCATTGTACTAGTTTGGACTTCAATACTTCAGACAGTGCACAGCAAATGAAATAGCATCTAAGGTTATTCAAAGCTGTCGATTATAGTTAATAGACCATAGAGAAGTCAATACCACTCAAAACACAGAGATCCAGAAGACTAGGACAATGACTTAATGCACTCAGTGGGGTCGGGTTCTCATTCCTCTAATGGATCATTTTTCACCTGGCACCTCGGCACTCTAAGATCAACTGAGAGGGATCAGGCCTATTGATCCGAGCCTCCATGCCAATTCCAATCGATGAGCTTCCCTTCATTATAAACCACTGACCCCAATCCCAGCAGCATGCTTCAACGTGATCTCTGCATCACTAGGAATTATTTCGCTCAGAGCGTTGCATAATGAATTCACGTTGATGCGTTGATGCACTTGATTTGCCTTCCAGAGTTGATGCAATCTACTTGCCTTTTCAAGTGTACAGTATTTTAAGCATACGTTGACTTATATTTTCCCCCTTCGTAAGTTATGGTTATGATGGGGATGATGGTAGACGTGTTACAATGAAGAAACCATACAGTGGTGCAATGTAAATCACTGTCCAAGGTTACACCTTGACATTCGGCAGGGGTCTCTATTGGGTGCATTTGTTATGGGCCTAATAATAAAGACATAATTTATATGGTTAAAATGCATTACCTGCGCAGTGGTCTAAGGCACTGCATCGCAGTGCAAGCTGCGTTACTACAGATCCTTGTCCCATCGCGCTGTAGCGACTCCTGTGGTGGGCTGGGCGTGTATGGTGTTTCCTCTAACACATTGTTGCAGCTGGCTTCCGGGTTAAGTGTGCATTGTGTCAAGAAGCAGTGCGGCTTGGCGGGATTCTGTTTGGGAGGACGCATGGCTCTCGACCTTCGCCTCTCCCGAGTCTGTACAGGAGTTGCAGCAATGGGACAAGACTGTAATTACCCATTTTTTTTATATTGTTTTTATTGGTTTTTAAAAGTAGATATAGAGACAGAACATAATGGACAGTAACAACATCAAGAAGTTACACTGATAGTATCCTATGCAACAGCTGTTGGGGGGTGGGGGGGGGGGGGGGGGGGGGTGAGTTGCAGAGGCTATATTAAGTTCTCAGCGCAGAGGTTATCTCAAAGTAGTTGAGAAATTGCTGCCAGACCTTATAAAACATTTCAGAGGAGCCACGGATGGAATATTTTAGCTTCTCAAGTTTAAGATGGGCCATAACATCCCAGACCCAGTGAGCATGCGATGGCGGGGTACATGATTTCCACTTAAAAATAATAAGTGGGCGGGCCAGAAGGGACGAGAAGGCTGTGGCCTCTACTTGGGTGTTACAGAGAGTAAGTCCTTCGGGGGCTACCCCAAAAATAGTGACAGAGGGATCTGGGACAATTTCCTTATTGCATATATATGAGAAAGTCTCAAAGATAGAGGACCAGAATGGAACTAGTGTCGGTCATGACCAGTACGTGTGATACAGAGTGACGGTTGCCTGATCTGGAGCAGGTTGGGTCTATTTCTGGACACAATCTGGCAAGTCTACTCCTGCAAAATTGTAGGCAATGAAATACTGTAAACTGTAATAACCCATGTCTAATGCAGATTGAGGATGAATGTATCCTGTCAATTGCAGAATACCAGGTGATATCGGAAATCTCGCTATCAAACTCTCTCTCCCATGAACGGTTTACATGGTGAAGAGTGGGGCATGCAATATTCTGAATAATGTCATATAGCTTAGAAATGTGTCCCTTTACATAGGGATCTAGGTTCAGGCATTCATCAAGACAGCTGGTGGGTGGGAGAGATGGGAAAGAAGGGAAAAAATGTATTGTTACGAATCTGCAGGTACCTGAGTAAAGGTCCTCCTAGAAAAATGGTCACACCTGCCGAGGTTGTGATTTCAGGTATTAGGCCAGACACTGCCAATTGCCTCAGTTGATGGCAAAGATGTTTACTGGTCCACTCTCCATATTCATAGTGGTTGTGTCTGGATTTTAAGTGGAGGTCTTCCGCTGAACCGGTCAAATTAATATCAAATTCAGTCTGTAATGTGATTCTCTCCTTATAGAGGTCTGCGATTGGCATAGTTCAGTGCCTCTGATCAATGTTGTTTATAAGGTTAGTAAGTTCTGTAAGACGCAGTGACCTCTTCTTATTCATGCTGGCAGTATATGATATGATCCGGCCACGTAGATATGCTTTCAGCGCTTCCCATAGGGTGCACCCACCTGTCTCTGATAGGCGATTGATCTCAAGGAAAAAATATTTTTGGGCCGATATATGTGTTCAATTACTTCAGAGAAGAGACATGGATTGAGTCGCCATGTGCAATGTGGGAGAATGTTATCAGGAAAACACAATACCATTACCACTGGGCTGTGGTCCGAGATGACAATACCCTCATAGTCAGTGGACTTAAGTATCGGGAGCAGAATATTGAGAAAGAATATTGTTTAGATGTAGGATTTTTAAATCTGCAGGTGTATGTTACACCAAATGCCTGGTTAAAATAATGAATAACACCTGCTGATTTAGAAAGGGACCCTGATACCGCTTTAGAGCGGTCTAACGTGGGGTGCAGGACACAGTTAAAATCCCCTGCTAGTATAAGTTGGTGGGTGTTCAGATCTGGGAGGAGTGAGAAAAACTCACAGAAAAACTGGTAATTGTCTCATTTAGGAGCGTACAATAAATACTGGCTAATACAACTGGCACGATGAATAGTTTGCTCTGTACAATAACAAAACATTTGAAAACCTCTGCAAGGGGGACAGGGAGGTGGGGAAAAAATATGTAATAATAATAATAAAACAAAAAATAATAAACAAATAACACACATTCACATTGGGGAGAACTAATATGAACAATAACACCCCAGTGCTGGCCTCTCCCCGAATAAAATGCTGCGCTAACCCCTAGTACACACTTACACCACATACAGATAACGGCTTACCTTGAGAGACTGAGCCTCACCAGAATGTATCCAAATATACTGTATATACATTACCAGTCAAAAGTTTGGACACACCTACTCATTCAAGGATTTTTTTTTTTTAAACTGTTTTCTACATTGTACAATAATAGTGAATACATAAAAACTATGAAATAACACATATGGAATCATGTAGCAAAAAACAAATAAACATTTATTTTTGGGCATTCTGTAGCGTAAATATTAGCTAACTAGCTAATCTGGCAATAACATGGGCCATAACAAAAAATGCTGATTAATGGAAAAATTCACATAACGTAATAGCTAATTATCCATCTTCTCCAGGTGGAGTTACAGTCCCTTGCAACACAGGTAACCAGTCTGTTAACAAATCAACAAAAGTAACATCCATGCAGCTGGATGGCCTGGTTCAGTCCTTAAAGTCCATTTTGTCGATTAATTCCTGCTTAATTTCAGTTAATGCCTGTAGAAGGGAACAGCTTCTTGTCCAGTCGCCTCGGCTTTGCATTGTTCAGCCGTTGTAGCCTCATGGTCCTTGGCTAGGCTAGCTGGTCTGTTAGCAGTAGCCTTAGGCTGATTCTCATGGTCCTTGGCTAGGCTAGCTGGTCTGTTAGCATTAGCCTTAGGCTGATTCTCATGATAGGCTACTGAGTGGACAGCACCGTGAACTTGGATACAGTTTGTGCAACCACATAGAAATAAATGGTTTAAACCATGACAGTGAGGTGGGGCTGTTTATTTCATTTGGAAGCTTTTATTTTCATATTTACCGCTGCATTTTAAACAAATAGGAGAATAGTTAAATTATCATTATTTATTGACCTCCCCCCCTCCCAAGTTGGGCTGTTGTTGCATTTAGGGAGCTAATGTCTCATTCAGGGGAGCTGAGCCCCCCATGGCTCCCCTGTAATTCACATCCTGCCCCAGAGTAAACACTGGCAGATGAATCATTGACATGTTGAGAAAATCAGTTGGAAGTCTTTGAGATTGTTCAAATCTTCAAGGAGAACAACATCTCAAGTATGCCACATGTCAAAGAGCCCGAGACACCTGGAATGATGCCCTCGATGGCATGATCAAAACAACATGCTTAAAATGCAAACCTCTCTCCAGCTTCGAGGCCGAGAATTGAGAGAGGAGCACTACAATAAGCACAACTTAAAACACAGAGACGAGAGGCAAAAACTAACTAAACCCCCCACAAAGTGAAGGACCTTCACAAAGTGGATTTGAATATGTCTATGAGTGCCATTGTGATAATGACTCTTTAGCTGATGCAATCAACCTTCAGCCGTCTACCGGCCGGGGAAAAGGAAACATTTCCAGTATGATCAGATATCATAACAAAAGGATGCGGCAGGAAGCAATTATTTTTACTGCTTGTTGACACCGGCATCGGATAGTGTGGAATGGTGGCGGGGTGTTAGATCCCTGTGGATAATGTGAGGGTGAACTCGTTCTATTTCTCTTGCGGCATTTCCAATTCTTCATTATGAAGGCTGCTGCATCATTGGGGAGGCCTTTCCAGCTGTGAAGCTTATTGCCAACCAACACACACAGCTCTCCCAGACTGAAACTTCAGCCTGTAACGCAAATCAAATAATTGTCTTAAGGTGAATAACAATATGATGTTATCCTGGCAAGGGACTTTTTAATTCTAACCGTATTGGAAGTTCTATTTTCTCCCGGTGCATGTTTCATTTATGAGGTGCGCATCTGAAGACGTTGGTTTATAGCTCAGAGTTTATGCAAAATAATGCGAGTAATAAGGATTTTGCATAATTTTTGTCAAAATGGTCAGGGGTAGTTCTTGGATTTAGCTTGGAGCACTTAGTTGGTGCGAACGTAGCTCCCCCGGGTGAACTTGTTTTTTGTGAATGAAAAGCCTACTTATCTATGCTGCCCGGGCTCTCAATCGGTAAATGCTGCCCCAGGCATAGCCCTCTCCCCCTCCCCATTGTCAAAGATTCATACGAATCAGAGGCAGGTCTGTTTTCCCACTCAAATAGGCAGGGATGTGCTGAGTAAGTAATATGTAATAGTATGCAATTGGAGAATGATCTGACTGCTTAGCCGTTATTCAGAGGCTAGCGTGTTCCAGCCCCAGGGTTAGGAACATAACTAGAGTAAGGGTAGAGGTGAGACAGAGATAAAAAAAAAATCTTACCTTTTTTTACCTAGCCATGCTGTTCCCGTTTGCTACCGTGTCAGGGTGTGTAGGAGTCATGCACCTGAGCTCCTTATGAAATATCTAGCAGCCTGTAGTGTAACAAGCAGAATTTTGACTTCGATACTGATACCAGGTTTATTATCACAATACTCGATGCCATCACGATACTTGATACCAAAATGATACCACGGCAAAAAAAGAAGGCATATTAGCGAAAGTCGCAGAATGGCACTTGATCCAGATAGATCTTTTGAGTTTAATGTTAAACTTTTGAATGTATGCATTAATTAATCAGTTATACAATCATACAATCAATTTGACTTTATCGATCTAACTACACAACAACATAATGATAATAATTTATTTTAACAGTAAATCTCTATTGATCAACTGGGTAAATCAAGATGTAGCCTAGGCAGGATACAGGATAATGGATATTCAATAGTGTGCGTATGCATTGAGTTATTGAGCTTGTTTCACCCTTTGTGAGTGACACATCAACACAGCAGATACTGAGTGATACACCGACTGGGAAAAACGTTATGTATGCAGGCCTATATGCTTTGGTCTGTATTTCAAATCAGGTTAGAATGGAATCATCATGGTTCCCAAGATTATACAATAGACTCATAGAACCGGTATTCCACACATTAAGCCTAGTCCGTTTTCAATGGAGATTCTTCATTGATTTCAATGGAGATTTTTCATTGAAAGAGTTTTTTAGTCCATGACTAGGCTGTGTCTGGAAAACCGGTCCATAGACTCATACACTGTAATATATTTAGAATAACAATTTTTCTTCATTCAAGGCTGTAATTAGTTGAATACGCTTGCGAATCGAGTATGTGTGAGGGGAGGATTTCTTCAATCGAACCTCCAATCTGTTCAATTTGATTGTAGTTTATCTTTGTGTATTTCTAAGACTCATTGGTTTCTTAGCACTGACCTCTCACCTTTCAACTCTGACTTAGGGGATCTTGACTCAATTTGTATGTTTTCTTGTGTTTGATCTAATCATGAAAGCCTATCTGCAGTGCCTCTTCACATGTGAATGTGATATAATTAGCACCTCACAGACAGAGTGGGATTAATGATTGCCCCAATTAGTTTGGGCCCTAGAAGAACTCCATCGTCAAATCAAAATCAAATTAAATTTTTCATATGAGCCAAATACAACAAGTGTAGACTTTACAGTTAAATGCTTACTTACGAGCCCTTTGCCAACAATGCAGTTAAAAAGTAAGAAAATTAACTAATAGATCAAAATAAAATAGTAACACAATAAAACAACACAATAAAATAACAATAAAGAGGCTATTTTCAAGCAGTACCGGTACCGAGTCAGTGTACTGGGATATGAGGTAGTTGGGGTGATTGATTGAGGTAATAATGTCCAGTGTCCATTCAGCAGGGGAGGGGAGAGGTCCCACATTTTTTCTGTATGTTTTAAAAAAATAGATCGTTTTTTTTGGCAGGGACATATACAGGATACAATAACCTTCACTCCAAATTACAACTCACAACTCACAAATCACAACTCACAAACCAACAACCTGATTTTTGGACGGAATTACCTGGAATTATCTGAATGCTTCCTACACCCAAGGATTATTATTCCCAAGCTTCACAGCAAATGCTCTGGCAAACAAACAGAGACCTGAAAACACCATCCAACCTGGAACTGAGTGAGTAATGCGAGGTCTGAAGCTTTTTTGCCTAGTCAGAAGCCAAGAAGAAGAATACATTACATCAATATATTTTTACTTCATAAGGGCTGAATGCAATTACCAGTGATGTGTGAAGCGAGAGGTGTCGAAGCCTTGGAGCCCAACAAATGGCTACCCCTCCCAAACCCAGAGGCTTTGAAGCCCCCTCCTGCTGTTCAGAGACCATTCACTGGCATTTTGCCTCCAGCACACAGGCACTGTTGGGGCAAGTGACTCTGATCATACAATGGCTAGCCCCAAGTCGTTGTATATTTTATAAAATTCTTGCGCATTTTTCTATTTTGGCATTTGCCTGATGTCTCATACATGCTTTGTTGACTACGAACTTTCTTTCCCACGCTCAACCCATCTACTAGCCCCAATTCTGACTTGTGCTCTGATATCTGCTTCACTGATTTCTGCTCTCGTAAACGCCTGGGTTTTCTGCACGTTAACACTAGAAACGTATTACCTAAAATGAATTGAAAGTGTGGGTTCACAGCTCCAATCCAGATGTGTTGGTCATTACTGGTGAAGGAAGACTGATGTTAACCTTTCTGGTTATAACCTTTTTCGGCAAGACAGATCTTCCAAAGGTGGGGGAGTGGCAATTTTTACCAAGGATCACCTTCAGTGCTCGGTTGTCTCCACCAAGTCTGTCCCCAAACAATTTGATTTGCTGGTTTAAGTATTAAACTTTCAAATAGCTCTTTGTTGACTGTTGCTGGGTGCTATCGTCCTCCATCAGCACCGACCTGTACCCTCCTGCCCTAAGCTCTCTCCTGGCCCCTTACACTAAGTCTGAATTTTTCCTGCTAGGTGAACAAAACTGGAACATGCTTAAACCAACTGACAAAGTCCTAAAGCAATGGGACTCCCTAAATATTTCTCAGATTATTAGCAATCCCACAAGGTATGACTCTAAACACCCAGAAATGGCTGCTCAGTAAAACGAATTGTCCTGATTTGTCATAGATGCTTGCTAAAAAACTTTAATGAGCAAGCCTTCCTTCATGAACTGGCTTCTGTAAAATGGAATAGAATCAGCTTGATCCCCTCTGACGAAGACGCTTGGACCTTCTTTTTTGTTAACAAACACCCCCCCATAAAGACAATGAGAATTAAAAACAGGTTCAGCCCCTGGTTCGACCGTGATCTTGCAGAGTTACTCCACCTCAAGAATTGCATTTGGCAAAAGGCCCGGCACACGCTTACTCAGGCTGACTCGCTCTCATTCAGGCAAATGAGAAATAAGTGCATTCAGGCTATCCGGAAGGACATAGTTAGTTACTTTAAGAAAAAGTTATCTCTCTGTGGGTCTAACCCCAAGAAATTCTGGAAAACGGTTAAAGACCTGGAGAATAACCCTCCTCCTCACAGCTGCCCATGTCCCTTAAAGTTGATGATGTGGTTGTTACTGACAGGAAGCACATGGCTGAGCTCTTTAATCACCACTTCATTAAGTCAGGATTCCTATTTGACTCAGCCATGCCTCCTTGCCTGTCCGACATTTCCTCATCTCCCACCCCTTCTAATGCAACTATCCCGATGCTTCTCCCTCTTTTACCCCTGCCCCGCTACAAAGTTTTCCCCTGGAGGCAATTACTGAGTCCGAGGTACTAAAGGAGCTCCTGAAACTTGACCCCCAAAAAACATCTGGGTCAGATGGTTTAGACCCTTTATTCTTTAAGGTTGCTGGCCCTATCATCGCCAAGCCTATCTCCAACCTTTTTAACCTGTCTCTCCTCTCTGGGGAGGTTCCCATTGCTTGGAAGGCAGCCACAGTTCGTCCTTTATTTAAAGGGGGAGATCAAGCTGATCCTAACTGTTATAGACCTATTTCTATTTTGCCCTGTTTATAAACAGTGTTGGAAAAACTTGTCAATAATCAACTGACTGGCTTTCGCTCTGGTTATGGATATGCCACTGCAACCTTAAATGTCCTCAATGATGCCACCACTTCCCTTGATTCTAAGCAATGTTGTGCTGCTATTTTTATTGACTTGGTCAAAATGTTGATACGGTAGACCATTCCATTCTTGTGGGCTGTATTGGTGTCTCTGATGGGGTCTTTGGTCTAGTTTGCTAACTACCTCTCTCAAAGAGTGCAGTGTATAAAATCTGAAAATCTGCTGTCTCAGCCACTGCCTGTCACCAAGGGAGTACCCCAAGGCTCAATCCTAGGCCCCACGCTCTTCTCAATTTACATCAACAACATAGTTCAGGCAGCAGGAAGCTCTCTCATCCATTTATATGCAGATGATACAGTCTTATCCTCAGCTGGCCCCTCCCTGGAGTTTGTGTTAAATGCTCTACCCTTAACCTTGTTCTGAACACCTCCCAAACAAAGGTCATGTGGTTTGGTAAGAAGAATTCCCCTCTCCGCACAGGTGTGATTACTACCTCTGACGGTTTAGAGCTTGAGGTAGTCACCTCATACAAGCACTTGGGAGTATGGCTAGACGGTACACTGTCCTTCTCTCAGCACATATCAAAGCTGCAGGCTATAGTTAAATCTAGACTTGGTTTCCTTTATCGTAATCGCTCCTCTTTCACCCCAGCTGCCAAACTAACCCTGATCCAGATGACCATCCTACCCATGCTAGATTACGGAGACATAATTCATAGATCAGCAGGTAACGGTGTTCTTTAATCAGCTAGATGTTCTTTACCATTCGGCCATCATATTTGCCACTAATGTTCCTTATAGGACATATCACTGCACTCTGTACTCTCTCTGTAAACTGGTCATCTCTGTATACCCGTCGCAAGACCCATTGGTTGATGCTTATTCATAAAACCCTCTTAGGCCTCACTCCCCCCTGTCTGAGATATCTACTGCAGCCCTCATCCTCCACATACAACACCCATTCTGCCAGTCACATTCTGTTAAAGGTCACCAAAGCACACACATCCCTGGGTCGCTCGTCTTTTCAGTTCGCTGCAGCTAGCAACTGGAACGAGCTGCAACAAACACTCAAACTGGACAGTGTTAACTCAATCTCTTCATTCAATGACTCAATCATGGACACTCTTACTGACAGTTGTGGCTTCTTTGCGTGATGTATTGTCATCTCTACCTTCTTGCCCTTTGTGCTGTTGTCTGTGCCCAATAATGTTTCTACCCTGTTTTGTGCTCCTACCATGTTGTGGTGGAGGTCTTTTGCCTTTTGGTAGGCCGTCATTGTAAATAAGAATCCCTCCTTAACTTGCCTAGTTAAATAAAAGTTAAATTAATCAAACTCTTTCGCTTGCTCTTCATAGGGCAGTAGTGGCGTAAAGGGAGTGTTTCTCTTACCGTTGTGGCACTTACCCCCCAACCCATAATTGGAATTGACAGTTTTGGTGCCAGGGGGACCTTTGCACAACGCCTGTAAAGTAATCTAGGGCAGGGGTTCCCAAACGTTTTTGTCCCGTGACCCATTTTGATATATGAACATTTTCGCCACACCAACCATGTGAAAATAAATTATGTAATTAACAGCCAATGTTAACTTTTTGATTTGGGGCTATGGCAGTCAATTGCAAAACATTCTAACAGTGTTTCTGATTGAATTCTCAACTCACCCTCATATACTTTTAATATGGGGCTGTGACAGTCAATTGCAAATTAGTCTGACATACATTTTCTTATCACCACTAATGAGATGGGTGTGGTCAATAGTGAGCACCTCACATCCAACCTGGATCAATATTTGTTTATAATGCAGACGAGAGCACTGAATCAGCATACCATGAATTTCAATGCTCAGAGGAAGATGGCACAGTATTCCTTTTCAGTCAGGAACCAAATCTCGTCCATAGTGACCCGTGACTGCGTTGTCAGCAGCATTCAGTTACATTTACAAGACACTCTTATCCAGAGCAACTTACAGTTGTGAGTGATTACATTTTATATTGGTCCCCTGTGGGAATCACACCCACAACTGTGGCATTGCAAGGGCCATGCTCTACCAACTGAGCCACACGGGACCACACATGACTGGATCAGCTGTTCGATTTCATTGACCGGCATGTCAACTGAGCCAGGATCACAGCCAAACGGATTTAGCTGATTCTGTCACTCATCTGTAGAATTTATTTGTATTTTCCCTGCATGCTTGCGTTCAGTTCGTTCAGTTTCTCGAAAATATGTCTGTTACACAGGCAAGGAGACACATTTACTTTTCATTACACAGAAAGTCAACAAAGTCTGTTTTTTTTTTTCATCCATTGCAAATTACAACAGTTCCTCTCTCAATTCGGAAATATGTCCAACACTCCTCCTCGATAACCACCAAGCCTCGGTGTGAACTAGGACATTATCGTGCTATGATCCCATATCTCCACATAGTTTTGCGAACAGGCGTGCGCAATGTAGTTTACGATGAAAATGACCTGCTGCATATCTCTGAGTTCTGCACTCAACTCTTTTGCCGGCAGTTGCTCTCGGTGTATCCATTTTAGTGTATCATACAATGCCTCCATATGGCAGATGGAGACACATTCATAATTAGAGTGCAGATGCCCGCCCTCCCATGATAGATGGAGCCTTATCTGTACAAAAGCCCACCATTCGATCCCATGAAATCAGTTTTTTGTTAAAATATTCACGCAGCACACTGAACATCCCCTGTGCAGTTTCATGCTTGGGAATTGTGTGACAGATCATGTTCTCATGCATAGCGTCCCCCGACATGTATGAACAAAATTACATTCTTGGGCATCTCGGACCTCACAGCTAATGTCCATTAAGGAGAGCATAAGGTTTTTGAGTCGTTCAGTCGAGCTTCCTCTTGATTACTAGCTATAGCATCAATTCTTAGTTTCACAGTGTTACCTGACTAAGGTATTGATGTGAGTGTCTATGCCACTGCCTCCCCACACATTGTTTTCACCATATCAATTGTGGACGGTAATATCAAAGTCTCTGCGATAGTGTGTAGTTTCATAGTGTAGTGGGATTAGCCATTCAAGTGCAACACTCAAGTACATTCCCATGATCTAAAGCCGCTCTCTGGTTGAATTTTAACTTTTAGATTTTTAAGGTTAAGCACATTACAATTATTTTGAAAGACAAAGATTATTATTATTTTTTTTATTTTTTATATATATACTTTTTATATTTATCGCAACACCTAGTTTGGGAACTGCTGATCTAGGGGAAACACTGGGTTGAGGGACTCTATAAACAAACCAATCAAAGACAGTACAGCATCTTGAAGCTGAACTTGCCGTGATACCTGACCATTCAACATAATGGATGCGTACTAAATGGCACTATATTCTCTTTAGTGGATTACTTTTGAACAGGGCTCTGGTCAAAGGTAGTGCTTCATATAGGGAATAGAGTGCCTATGGCAAGTTGGCTTAAATACAGACAGACTAGCAGCTATAAGTGAGAGGCAAATATGTGCTAACATATTGGTTTTAAGGAACAGCTTTCCACTTCATTGTATTTGTCAGTTCACAACACAGTGCACTAAGGTCTGATCCTGCTTATACATTGTAACCAGTTCTAGTGCTGTAATGTGGTTTCTGTTTCTTGCCAGAGGCTCAAGTTGACATGTCGGCTTTCCCACAAGCCCACATCATCAGCCTTGAGAAAAATGGCTCAATTGAAGAAATGAAGAAATTGCAATTTAAATATTCATGAAGCCCTTTGTCTTTTTTCCCATCAGCCTTTGAGGAATCATGCTATTCCACTGTGATTTTGGCAATTACCACTCATTACCCCCTCCCCCCCCATGCCCAAAGTCACCCCTGGGCACTTGACTAGCACAGTCACCCGTCGGCATAATGGCGCTGTTAGCCAAGGATGTGTGACAGAAAGGCTACGCCAAACTGACATCATTACACACCTATTCAATAGCAGCACCAGTTTGCATTGTCTACATTGGATTAATCCTATAAGTGACGCTGCAAGGTCCGTAAAATACTGAATGAGATCATTTAATTTCCAGGGCCTGCTAAATAAACAATTTAAATGTCAAATGGGATCGGAATATGCACAAATAAATACCATGTTGATTCTGAAATTGTTTGGATTCAGTCTGGCCTTATCTGTCCCACTATTGTTTGTGGAGATATGCTCTGATGAAGGTCGACTGACTGAAAGCTCAGCTAAAACTAAAATAAATCTGACTAGAAGTGTGCAGAGACTTTTTCCTGTTTCTTAGATTCAGTCCTTTAAAAGCCCTGTATTTTTTAGGGCCATATCTCTGGAGTCCTGGAATCACTGTTTCCTGTCACTCAGCTAAATGCCTGCGATTATGACATCATTGCTAAGGTTCACATTTATCGGACTGGCTCTCAGAAACATTCACTGTTACTAAAGGCCAACACATCCACTACTTTATGTCCTGCTATCTTTCAGATCTGGACTGTCGGATGGCAGCTTTCAGGCGGTTCTGTTTTCCAAGTGTCAATTACTTCATCAAATTGGATTACGCCCTTGAGTGTTATTACTAGCAGATGTTGATGCCTTAACATTTGTTTTAATTTTGTCCAATTCCATAGGATAATTGAATGACCAGCCCAATCTAATTAGCATACAGATATGATGCATAATGAATACACAATGATATTATCTACACACATTCAGACTGCCCCATGTGCAAACCCTAAATTTGTTTTCTCATAGAATACCCATGTGTTCATCAGCTCAACATCAAATAAAATCAAATTGTATTTGTCACATGCACCGAATACAACAGGTGTAGACCTTACAGTTAAATGCTTACTTACATGCTTAACCAATAATTCAGTTAAGAAAACTAAGTAAAAAATATATAATAATTAAATAAATTATAATTAAAGAGCAGCAGTAAAATAACAGTAGCTAGGCTATATACAGGGGGTACCGGTACAGAGTCAGTGTGCGGGGGCACAGGTTAGTCGAGGTAATTGAGGTAATATATACATGTAGGTAAAGTTAAAGTGAAAATTAATTAATTAATTAATAAACAGAGAGCCATTTGAGTCTTATGGCTTGGGGGTAGAATCCTTTTGGACCTAAACTTGGCACTCCGGTACCGCTTGCGTGTGGTAGCATAGAAGCAATTTAGCTCGTCTGGTAGGCTCGTGTCACTGGACATCTTGCGGCTGTGCTTCCCTTTGTAGTCTGTAATAGTTTGCAAGCCCTGCCACATCCGACGAGCGTCGGAGCCGGTGTTGTACGATTCAATCTTAGTCCTGTATTGATGCTTTGCCTGTTTCATGTTTTGTCGGAGGGCATAGCGGGATTTCTTATAAGCATCCAGGTTAGAGTCCCGCTCCTTGAAAGCAGCAGCTCTAGCCTTTAGCTCAGTGCGGATGTTGCCTGTAATCCATGGCTTCTGGTTGGGGTATGTACATACGGTCAATGTGGGGACGATGTCGTCGATGCACTTATTGATGAAGCCAGTGACTGATGTGGAGTACTCCCGGAACATATTCCAGTCTTTGCTAGCAAAACAGTCCTGTAGCGTAGAATCTGAGTCATATGACCACTTCTTTATTGACTGAGTCACTGGTGCTTCCTGCTTTGGTTTTTGCTCGTAAGCAGGAATCAGGAGGATAGAATATCAGAGCACCATAGAGTACAATGTAACGCTAAAACCCTTTGCGCTTCGTCCCTCTATGGTGCTTCAATTCAGCATGTCTTAAGTGGAGGCGCCAAGCCCAGCTTCTTGCTGTTTCATACAGAAGTGTCTCAGCTCTTTTTAATGAAGCCATGTGTCAAAGTCCCCACATGTACATAATGACGAAATGGGTACAACAGTTAACTTATTCCCCAGTAACTCCTCAACCTTCGAGCCAGTGGTTCCACTGAGGATTAGAGTGCTCCAACTAACCAGGCTCCCCTTGCACATAATTAGCAGCCCATAAATCACTCATGCTCTTTCGCAAGCCGTGACTGCATTTCAATGACGACAGATTGTAGTCTCACAATGCCCTTAAGACAAAGCCCTCGACAACATGTTCACTGGTTTCAATATTTCCAGAGCATTTATTTTTACGCAGGTTGGAAAAGCAGAGCTCCTACTCAAGATATGTTACTCTAGTAAGCTAAAATTATATAAAGGTTCTCTAATGAGTGGGAGGTGGATTCATGAAAAAGTGGATAAAGTATCTTTATTACACATCTCTCTCTCTCTCTCTCTCTCTCTCCTGCCCTGTCTCCCTGCCACCTTCATAGTCTGACACAGCTGACTGGACCACTGGCCTGTATCACAAGGCCTCTCAGTGTGAGCTGGCAGGATCGTTCCATCAATGAAATGCCTTGGGTGATGCATGCGCTGGCAACACACACAAACACACACAGATACAGATACATACCCACATACACACAGTGGACGCACACACATACACACTCCTGTGTCATCGGTCAAACTGGGGCTGCCACTAAGTGGGTCAGGTCCAAAAAGCATTAGATGCACCTTTGTGTGTAAAGTCTTCCCCGCAAGGGGGATATTGTATGGAAGGCAAGAAAAGGATTTTATTTTTTTCTCTCCATTTGTGCCTCTCCTTCTCTATGGTTGTCGTACAGTAGGCGGGAGCAGCTGCTCCTGTGGTGGCCGCTGCTTCCCTGCCAGTACCTCTGTCCACCTGAACCTGGTCACCAGCGCCCCTTCCGGCACAACATACCTATGCATAGCCTCATACCTATGTTGATTCAACATAGGTATGTTGATTCATTACATTGAATTAGCTTGTGAGTGCACAGATAGAAGTACAGCATTCTTAGCAATGCAATCCAGTTCATTGCACTGATTTCACACCTGCAATGGATTGTACTTGAGTGTTGTTGTTGTGGATGGATTCAATTTATTGCTAAAACCTTGGTATTAAATTGTAATATAAAAACGCAAATTGGTTACATCAAAAGCTGCGGTAACCGATTTACTAGCTTAGCCATTTATTTGAACAAATGTATGCTCCTGTTATTTCCTTAGCTCCAATTTCAATGTGTACAATGGATTTAATTCTGTCTGTGGAAACCCAAAAAGAAACACAGATGTTGATTAATAGCAACCAATGATAAGAGGAGTATCAAATCAAAAGCCCTGGCTTGACTGCCTTACTGAATCAGGCACTGGGCCTTCAAAACTCATCAATGGGTCTCGGAGTGTGTGTGTGTCTGTGTCTGTTTGTCTGTGTGTACATTGTGCGCGAAAGTCTGTGTGTGTGTGTATATGAGAAGTGTTTTCCACTAGCGCTGGCTGTCGGCTATACAGTCGGATACACACTCATTTTCAGCCGGGTACTTTTTTCACTTTAATTAACTAGGCTACTTTTCAATTCGCTAGTCAAGACACTGCATCTCAGTGCTAGAGGCATCACTACAGACAACCTGATTCGAATCCAGACTGTATCACAACCGGCCGTGATAGGGCGGCACACAATTGGCCCAGTGTCGCCTGAGTTTGGCCGGTGTAGGCTGTCATTGTAAATAAGAATGTGTTCTTAACTGACTTGCCTAGTTAAATAAAAATATTTAAAAAATTAAGTATGACGTCCTTCCTATCTATTTCATGTCTCAGGTAGACCGTGAAAGCCAGCATAGATAGAATGCAATAATTGACTAATATTTACCATGCTCAAATAATTATCATGAGCCAACGTATCGCCACGGTCCGTGCCATGGTTAAACTTGCACTCCTGTAGATCTGAAAATAATTGGATGGTGCAACTTGTCAGCCAACCAGAAAAGCAAGGTGAAGTAATTCAGGCATTCTTGAAAGTTAGGACAGTTATTGTCCCTCAAAAACATGTTATAGTTGAAAAAATTGAAATTGGGTAATGTAAGTGTATTGCCTAATGTGAAAACTGTGTAATCTGTCTTTTATAGTACTGTAGCATATTAATTTCAGCACTTCTAAGGTCGATTTGAAACATGTATCTTGCATTGTTTGCTGTTGGATGAACTGATTGTTAAAAGTACTAAACTGAAAGAAGATCATACTGTTGTGTTTCGGTGATTAAACCAAATGTTCTCATTACATATTACAATAATCTTGTGTTTGAAACAATGATTATGTGGACTGAAAACATGTGCAACTGACTGAAAGCATTACATCAGGTTTTGAAAGAATGACTAGCTGCGTTACAAGTGTGATCAGTTTGGATTTTTGTACTAAGAGTTTTGAAAAAGTACACCTTACTTGAGAAAATAGTACCAAAGCGAATAAAAAAAAACTGTAATGGCCAAAACTGAGCAAATGGAATAGCGTCAAACACGTGCGTAAGATAGGTAGGTAGGTAGGTAGGTAGGTAGGTAGGTAGGTAGGTAGGTAGGTAGGTAGGTAGGTAGGTAGGTAGGTAGGTAGGTAGGTAGGTAGGTAGGTAGGTAGGTAGGTAGGTAGGTAGATAGATAGATACGTAGAGCAGCAGTATGAAAAAGTATCAACATACAAGAAGTCTGGAGTGCTAAAAGTGTGTATGATATAAGTGAGGGTAATACTAGTTCACTTAATATATAGACTGGTTAAATGAACAGGTAAGTGAATATTTTGCATGGTTAAATTAACTGTACAGGTAAATATACAGTTACATTTACAGGTAAGTGAATATTTGCATGGTTACATTGTACTGTAACCAACTGTACAGGTAAATGACAGGAAGAGATACTTAAATAGCTAAATGTGTGTATGATATAATTTAGGGTAATAATAGTAATTCCCTTAAAATACAGTCCTTAGTGCGCAGGGTTTAATTACAGATAAATGCACGTATTGCACATTCGATATACTAAAAGCAATGAAAAAAGATACAACTGACAGGATACTAATATGCATTCCTGAGTGAATGACTACGTTAGTTAAGTCCAAGAATTACTTACATGATTCCACTTATACCGCTCCAGTCATTACCACAAGCCTGTCCTCCCCAATTAAGGTGCCACCAACCACCTGTGACTGAGTAATTTAAATTGTGAGGCCTCCAAAATAGAGTTTGTTCGGCAAAAAATTCTTAACCCAGGGATCCTGGCTGGCTACTTTTTCTATTTGGCTGGCTACTCCATGTGCTAGTGGAAAACACTGTATGAGCGTGTTTGTGACCCCACCATCACAGTACACAAGTTAATCCCACATCCTAAAACAATGAACCGCAGTCTTCCAGAAGAATGAAGAAGGTAATTACAAACAGGTATTCTCCAGTGATTCCTCCAGTGATTCCTCCTGACATTATTTTGGATTATTTTTCAGTTCTTGTGAAAGCAAAACACATTTTGGGATCCCAGATTCGTTGCAAACGTACCAGGGCACCAAATTAGTTAGCGAAAAACATCCTTACCCATTTTTACAACCTGAGAGCTGAATTTTCCTTGAACTCACATGAGATGATGCGCATGTCCATCATCATCATCATGACATTCTACGGGGGATAGACAGTTGTGCTCTGCCTGGATATCCACATCCACTTTGTGATGTGAACGGGCAAGCTTCAATGACTCCATCCCAGAGATGGCATTGAGTCCCATCACCCGTAAAGTCTCCAGCCCGGCCTGTCTGTCAGTCTGGGTGTCAGTCAGTGGGCTGATAACATGTTCAAGGTGGCATGACTGCCATGGGATTGTGCCGGTGAATGTCAACCCTGATGGGAATGTGGCCATCCAACATTCCTGTTCATGAAATCGGAGGGTAGGGATGGGGAGATTGAAATGGAATCGAATAGAGTACCATGGCCAGACCTCTTCGACAGGGAGGAGGGGAGATGGATGGATAGAGAGAGATAAAGGAGGAAAGGATAGAGAGAAAGGCAGAAAGAGAGAGAGAGAGAGAGAGAGAGACTGTACTAATTGAGACTGGGTGCATCTAACTGTGTATCAAAGAGCTTCTCGTACAGGATGTGTGCTCAACGGAATAAGCGCATGTCATGTACACAAGAGTTTAGCGTTCTCTCTCTTCCTCCAAGATGACTTTGAAGAGACGCTTCTGAAGTAGGAATTAAGTCCATACTACCAACATCATGCATTATTCATTCCAATCCCTCATAGGAATTGATAAACACTCTGTATACCCACTCTTCATGAGTGTCATTTTAGCCTCGGGCCGTGAAACACACACTATTTTATTCAGTTATTTATCCCCTTCCCTTCCTTCCTGGTCTAACTGTGGGAAGTTTCCGACATCGGTTTCCCCCCACCCGCTGTTGATTTTTTATCCCGGTTGCCATGGCGACTGGAGAGAGCGGGATTTGGGAGGTTAGACTTTTTCACATTCATGAACTAGTTCTCGGCTTCTCTCGGGAACGAGTATCTTTTTTGTAAATCCTAGCGGTCTTTAAATATCCACATTAGTCTTCAGTGTGCTAGGCAGCCTGGACACCTTATTTCACTTCCTCTTTTCTCCCACACTTCTGCAGGTTTTCTCTCCATCGCAGTAAGAAATTAGGCTACTTACAAAACTGTCTCATTTCGAGCCCACCGTAGTGGTATCCATATGCATTATGGATAGTAGGATGAGGATCTTACATTGATGCATCGTGGCTGGCTATCTTTTATTTTTCACTGTCTACTTAATATTCTAGTCTCTTTCGACACAATGTGTTACACTGTTGACATTCTGCGTCCTATAAGAGATCAGATCCACATTGATTTCCCATCCGAAAAATGTATTGTATACATCAACGTCCATTCGGGAATCCATAACGCTTAGCTTTTCATGTTACACACCAATAGTCTCTTATCAGCTCTTGATACAATGTCAGAGCACTCCTAAATACACTTCATCAGCAGGCCTCTTTTTAAATGCTACATTCATATTTCCACCATTTGTTGTGACATACTATTTATCGTGATGATATGAACCACTGACTCTTCATGATAATATTTATATGATGTTCAGGGACTGATTCCTCCCCTCATTTGTTAAAAGTAATGAGGGGACTTAATTGGTGAATCGGCTGAGCGGTTCCATTAAGGTTAAACTTAAAGGAACTGTGGGGACAGTAATGGTCCTCGTAACCCATGATGCAATCCGTCTTCTAGCTAATTAGCATGGGGGAGGAAGCGGAGGAGCCTTTGATAAATGTTAGAGTATTCTCTATTACAGTATATCTGTCAATACAAGGGGATAGGGTAGCAGACATTTGGTAACTTTCTGCGGTAGAATTCCCAGGTTTTCTAGAAGTTTTAGAATCTCTGTCCAGGTCTAAAACTCTCAGCTAAGAACTTTTTGAACATCTCACTCTATTCTTAATGTGCACCAATCCGGTTTTAGACCTGGACAGAGCACCGTTTCAGCTGCTACGCTCGTTTTAGATCATGGGTGGCAATCTCATTCCATGGAAGGCCTAGTGTCTGCAGGATTTAGTTTTTTCCTTTAAATTAAACCAGTTGTGGGGATTTTTTACTATTAAATAGCCTTAATCCTCAATCAAGGACAAGGGAGGAGCGAAAACCTGCAGACACGCAGCCCTCCGTGGAATAAATGTGTTTTAGATTATTTGTTAAATTGCTTAATATATAGACCTTTCCAAGGCCTTCAACACTGTTGATCATCACATTCTCATTCAAAGGTTGACTAAAATAGGCCTTGATCAGTCTTCTTGCAAGTGGTTTGGGAATTATCTGTCAGACAGGACACAATGTGTGATTTCTGATGGTGTTAAGTCTAGTTTCCTGGATATTACGAAAGGTGTACTGCAGGGGTCGGTATTGGGACCTGTTCTCTTTTCTATTTATGTAAATAATATTGGTGCATCTATGTGCACACGTCATGGGCGTGTGCCAGTGTGAGTCGGGCTGTTGCCAGAGTATAGAGCCAGATAGCCTATACAATTTGATAGACAACAACACTAATTAGAGCTGGGAAGATAAACCAAAAATGACAGACAATGCACTTCAAATCAAATGTATTTATAAAGCCCTTTTTACATCTGCCGATGTCACAAAGTGCTATACAGAAACCCAGCCTAAAACCCCAAACAGCAAGCAATGCAGATGTAGAAGCACGGTGGCTAGGAAAAACTCCCTAGAAAGGCAAAAACCTAGGAAGAAACCTAGAGAGGAACCAGGCTCTGAGGGGTGGCCAGTCCTTTTCTGGCTGTGCCGGGTGCCAGTTCTTTCTCCAAGATGTTCAAACGTTCATAGATGACCAGCAGGGTCAAATAATAATCATAGTGGTTGTAGAGGTTGCAACAGGTAAATACATCAGGAGTGAATGTCACTTGGCTTTTCATAGCCAGGCATTTAGATGTAGTAGAGAGTGCAGGTACGGTGAGATAGAGCGCAGGTGCGGTAGAGAGAGAGCGAGAGAGAGAGAGAGAGATGAAAACAGCAGGTCTGGGACAAGGTGGCACGTCCAATGAACAGGTCAGGGTTCCATAACCCCAGGCAGTAGAGTTGAAACTGGTGCAGCAGCACGACCAGGTGGACTTGGGACAGCTAGGAGTCATCAGAGCAGGTAGTCCTGAAGCATGGTCCTAAGGCTCAGGTCTTCCGGGAGGGGAGGTAGAGTGGGAGAGAGAGAGAATTAGAGAGAGCATACTTAAATTCACACAAGACACCGGATAATAACATCAGGATTTAACAAACTGACCCTAGCCCCCCGGCACATAGACTATTGCAGCATAGATACTGGAGGCTGAGACAGGGGGGGGTCAGGAGACACTGTGGCCCCCTCCGACAATACCCCCGACAATAGCCCCGGACAGGGCCAACCAGGCAGGATATAACCCCACCCACTCCAAAAGCACAGCCCCCACACCAAAAGAGGGATATCAACAACTACCAACTTACTACCCTGAGACAAGGCTGAGTGTAGCCCACGAAAGATCCCGTCCACTGCACAAGCCTGAGGGGGCGACAAACCGGAAAGGTGCTGTATATTTGACTTTAAGGCATTTCTTCACAGTGGTATTGTTATGTTATCGAGTATTATTACACTAAACTGGTATTGGTATCAAAGCCAAAATTCTGAACATTTAGAGTTTGTGGGCAACCACATGGTACTACATCTGTTAGGTTAGAGGAGAATGCTCATTGCTAAAATAGCCCACCTGCCTGATAATATGAGCTGTGTAGGCTATAGACTTTGGTGAAAAAAAACAGCCCTAACATGGGCTCATTTCTGGAGAGGAGTATTAGCAGGTGTGTGGCACGCGCAGTTTAAAACATTTGTATTAATTTGCATTCTAAGTAGCATTAAAAAGGTCTTAAAAAGGGTTTAAATTCAACTTCATGGAACCTACATATAGCCTGCTAACCCGTTCACAGGGTTGGTTCCTCAGCTCTCCATCGAACTAGGTGAATCTGCTTTTAGTTTTAATGCATCTCACTGCTGGAACAATTGACTAAACTCATTACAATTGGATGTTCTGGTGCCGCTCGGGCAATGTAAAGTATTTATTGAAGTCCTAGTAGCTGAGGAATATAACAATTTTTCTTAAATGTTGTGCTGTATTTGTATTTTATTTTACATTGTATTGATCACTGTTATGTTTCATGTTGTATGTGATTGTTGTGTTACTGTGATCATGTCACCCTTGTGAATAAGACCCTGGTCTCAATGGGGTTTTGCCTGGTTAAATAAAGAATAAATAAAACATACAAAATAAATCATTCAGAGACTCTGCAGGATGCAGTTTATTGTACTGTATACATTTTTCAGATCGTATTATGAAAGTGTAAACAGAAGTGACTCAGAACCACTTTATCCCAAAACCCATTGTCTCTTTAATGGTATTAGGGTTGCAAAGGGTCAGAAACTTTCCGGCAATTTTCCATGGGAAGTTAAGCCCTGGAATTTGGGGAATTTTGCTTAAATTAATCAAACAAGTTGGCTTATAACAGTGAACCTTTTTTTTGTGGGATACACATAAGGCAATTCTAGGTCTTGTGGCATATTTTGGTTAAACTATCCCCAATTCAATGGAATTGCAATCCTCTGCATGCACAGTACACTCTTCCATCACATATACAGCTGATTCTCAAGATCTTGCACACTAATGAGATGCTATTGAGCCCACACTACTATACTGTCTAAGTCAAGGACTACATGCTTTCTGGTAAGTTTTGATTACAGTACTGGGTGGAGTTAACTAGTAAATAGTAGCCTACAGCAGTGTTTAAATAATTTCTAAATTGTTAACAATTTCTGCTAGTTAGGTTTTTCTACCATGTGGGTTTTAGCTTGCTTGAGCCTGCTAACTGAGGAGTATAAATTCACCTGTTTCCATACATGTTTCATTTTAAAACATTTATCTTACAAAGGAGTTGTTTAATCTAACTGCTTCATTATTTATCTGTACATGGAATTGTATTTATTTTTTATTTTACAAATATATTTCAAAGGAAAATGCCACGGGCACTATGTGATGTGTGGAGACATTTCACTGCAGCTAATGTAGATGGAAAAGCTGTGTACATTTGCAAATACTGTGCCAAATCATATGTGTAGAATGCAACAAAGATGCAGAATCATCTGGCCAAGTGCATAAAGTTCCCTCAGCGCTCACAACAAGCAACCTCTGACAAAAGTCCCTCTACTTCTAATCGAGGTGAAAATGATGAATCAGACTTATCGATAGCAACAGCTCATGGTCCTCCCGGAATCAGACGTTTTTTTTACTCAATGGAGTAACGTAGTCAGAGAAATGCTGTTGAATGTCTTGCTCGAGCTGTGTATGCAACTGGTTCACCTCTGACGCTCACAGGCAATGTGTATGGGAAGAGATTTCTGAATATTCTTCGCCCAGCATAAACCCCTCTAACCAGACATGCTTTATCTACTAATTTGCTGGATGCAGAGTTCAACAGAGTTCAAGTGAAGGTCAAGCAAATCATAGAGAAAGCAGACTGTATTGCAATCATCTCTGATGGGTGGTTGAATGTTCGTGGGCAAGGAATAATTAACTACATCATCTCCACACCTCAACTAGTATTCTACAAGAGTACAGACACAAGGTACAACAGACACACCGGTCTCTACATTGCAGATGAGCTGAAGGCAGTCATCAATGACCTTGGACCACAGAAGGTATTTGCACTGGTGACAGACAACACCAGGGTTGTGGGTTCAATTCCCACGGGGGACCAGTACGAAAAAAGTAGGAACATGTATGCACTAACTAACTGTAAGTCGCTTTGGATAAGAGCGTCTGCTAAATGACTAGAATGTAAATGTAAATGTATTTTGGGAGAGAGCGGTAAGCAGCCTGAAACTCCAGAAACCTATAGCAGTAGCCATTGCACGGATTGAGGGAGACAATCCCATCCTTTCTGATATTTAGACTCTGCTTGCAGATGTAAGAGAAGAAATCCATACTGCCCTGCCCACTTGCTCCAAGCAGAGGAAACTGCAGTTCTGCCTGAAGCCCATGCCTGAAGCTTACATGTTGGACCCCAAGTATGCTGGCAAGAGCATCCTGTCTGGTGCAGAGTTTAACAAGGCCTATGGTGTCATCACTACCGTGTCTCGCCACCTTGGCCTGGATGAAGTACACTTCCAAGCAAGGGCTTTGGGATGGAGATACAATATGGCAGTCGTGCCAACATATCTCATCAGCCACCTGGTGGAAGAGACTTTGTGGATCTGAGGATCTTTCCACTGTTGCCTCCATCATCCTCCAAATCCCACCAACATCAGCCGCCTCAGAGAGCAACTGGTCCTTGTTTGGGAACACACACACCAAAGCACGCAACAGACTGACCAATACCAGGGTTGAAAAATTGTTGGCCATCCGGGCAAATTTGAGGCTTTTTGAGCCTGACAACGAGCCATCCTCAACAAGGTTGGAAAGTGACAGTGAAGATGAGGCCTCAGAGTCTGATATTCAAGGAGTGTACATTGAGGAGGTCCAGGGAGAAGACAACCAAATCCTGAGAGGAAGACAACCAAAGCTTTAGTTTCTAGATGTACACAACCATTCAAAGGTTTGGGGTCACTTAGAAATATCCTTATTTTTTAAAGAAAAGCTAATTTTCTGCCCATTCAAATAACATAATTGATCAGAAGTACAGTGTAGACCTTGTTAATGTTGTAAATGACTATTGTAGCTGGAAACTGAATGGAATATCTACATAGGCGTACAGAGACCCATTATCAGCATCCATCACTCCTGTGTTCCAATGGCACATTGTGTTAGCTAATCCAAGTTTATAATTTTAAAAGGCTAATTGAAAACCCTTTTGCAATTATGTTAGCACAGCTGAAAACTGTTGTGCTGATTAAAGAAGCAATAAAACTGTCCTTCTTTAGACTAGTTGAGTATCTGGAGCATCAGCATTTGCGGGTTCGATTACAGGCTCAAATTGTCCAGAAACAAAGAACTTTCTTCTGAAACTCGTCAGTCTATTCTTGTTCTGAGAAATGAAGGTTTTCCATGCGAGAAATTGCCAAGAAACTGAAGATCTTGTACAATGCTGTGTACTACTCCCTTCACAGAACAGCGCAAAAATTAGCTTTTCTTAAAAAAACAAGGACATTTCTAAGTGACCACAAACTTTTGAACGGTAGTGTATGTTGAAAAAAAATTGGGGAGATGGAAAGGATCATTGGGGATCATTCAATATTACCTTTCTTTTGTTGTTCAGTGAAATCATCCCATGTGTAGAGACAACTAATTTAATTAAAGTTCAATTCATAACTAAATCGTTTTTTTTTTATTTACTTATGATAAGGTAAAAGGTTTATTTTTCTTTCTCCATATGATATGGTAAATATATCCAATGCAAAAAACATCTACATTTAAATGGTATTAATATAAATTTGCATATATTTCCGTTAATTCCCATATATTCCCGTTAATTCCCATATATTCCCGTTAATTCACATATATTCCCGTTAATTTCCACTGAAAGTTTTCACCTCTCAATATTCCCCAAAATGCACAACCCTAAATGGTATACATTATACTGTATATAGACACAGCAGTTACTTTTAGCATTGGAATTCACTGCTCTGATTGAAACTTTACTGAATGACAGTGTATCGCCCACGGTGTAATTACAGGGGTTCTGATACAATTTGTGGTTCACTTGATTGCAGTGCATTCTTCTTCATATATTGCATAATTCTACCCCAGTATGCATCCCAGTGAGCATCAGTAGGCAGAAAGTAGATCCATCACTAAGGGCTGTAGATTGAATAACAACACAACATGGCAGTGGTTCTGACCAACACAGGAATACAGGCACATAGGGAATACAAGTTCAGTTTGAGTTTCCCACAAATATTAAGAAGTGCATCTCGGGTCATCTATATTTAATTTGAGTTGTGGGATGAAATGATGTGTGTGTCTGTCTGTCTGTCTGTCTGTCTGTCTGTCTGTCTGTCTGTCTGTCTGTCTGTCTGTCTGTCTGTCTGTCTGTCTGTCTGTCTGTCTGTCTCTGTCTGTCTCTGTCTGTCTGTGTGTGTGTGTGTGTGTGTGTGTGTGTGTGGGTTTGTGTGTGTGCCTTCTCACATTCTCTTAGTGTTATGTAATTTTGCAGCGCTCCCTTTTGGTTCAATTAAGACTCAACCAGCCACTGCATCTCAAACTCAGAAACACACTCATTAAAATCCAACTTGAGAGACTTGTGTGTGTGCACATGTGTGTGTGTGTGTGTGTGACCTCTCCACTGTTAGGTCTTTGGGGAGGGGTCCGAGCGACTGGTCGTTAATCAAGATAGACAGAAAGACATCCGTTCCCGGCATTCCCAGGATGACAGCGTTCCGAGGTACGAAAAGGGAAGAGTACGGGCTCCCACATGGGATTGTCTCTTATCAAGGCCCCCAATTAGGTTGTAGCAGATGTAGCACTGGCTGAAACGAGCCATACAGCACACAGATGAGTATGTAGAGGGAGATCATATTTTGTTCACTGGCCTGATATCATATGAGCTTGCAATGTTGAGGATCACAGACCTAGCAAAGAGAGCATTCACATGTTCTTTTTCCATTCAGACATTATTATATCTGCTCTGCTAGTGTTGTCATAGTCGTTTGTTTGCTGCAAAGACCGTTACCTATACTGTATGTCATGGTGATCAGCATGGCATTATGGTATCATCTTTTAATGCTAAATAGCAAGGAATTATATAGGGTTATATTGTTTATTGTGCATTTGTTCTTGTCTTATGACATATGAGCTTAGTTTGATGGGGACCAAGGAAGCCACTGTGATGCTTAATGTTGACAGTGGGGCTTGAGGGAAAAGTAGACTGGTAAAGAAACATTTAAGAAAGGAGACATCTGTATACTTTATTTGCACCAATCATAAAAACAGCTCAACTTGTTTGATCTAAAGAAAATCCAAATGGAAAAACCGACATCCCTGTATGTCAGATGAGGGGAAAAGAAGTGATGAATGAGTCATTTGTGAAGTGACTCAATACGAAGCCTAGATAATAATGAAAGAGCGAGGTATATTAACAGTCGCATACTGTAATGTCAAATTGCAGTGCCCATATTCATTGAATAGATTGACACCTCCCTACTCTGTGCATCTCATCTGGAACATGAATGATCCATTTCAGACCAAACATGTATTTATTCATGAGTGTATTACACCTAAATCCTCTTGTCGCTTGGTGATGCACTTCCTTAAGGATTATGTATCGAATCGCGTCTTCCTCCCATGCCACCAGCTGCCAACCTTGCTCTCCAGTCGGTGGGCGACGTTGAAAACCACACAGATTTCGGTTAAGATAATAATTTTACAATTCAGTTTTAGTAATTTAGAAGATGCTCTTATCCAGAGTGACTTACAGTTAGTGCATTCATCTTACGATAGCTAGGTGGGATAACCACATATCACAGTCATAGTAGACAAGATGGCGCCGACAGACATGGTCGCCGACAGACAACTGTGTTTTTATGTCACCCTTCACTCAAACATTTTGTTCCCCCCATCAGAGTGCTAGCGTCCTCGAGGCAAGACAGAGAGACGCTCGGCTGTTTCCTGTAGCGGTTGTCACACACCGTCTGGTCCTTTAAGTGGACGGCTGTGATGTGTTTTGATGTGAGTGTGTGTGCCTGTGTAGAGAGATGAATTTCAGTCAGCCCAGAAATGTTAGTGTTATCAATGGAAAAATGCATAGACTGCAGCTCTGCACTGCACAAGGGCTGAAGCTAACTAACACTTAGCTACCTGTAAGGAGGCATCCTACGTCAAGATTCTCCAACTCTGGTCCTGGAAAGCTGCTTCGCTCCAGCCCTTCAGTATAACACCTTCTACCTCCTACCTCATCTAATCATGGTCCAAACTGAAGAATATGATTAGTTTGAATCAGGTGTCTTAGTGAAACGCTGAAATAAAAGCCTGTAGCTTTACAGGACCGGAGTTGAAGAACCCTTCCCACAGGAATTTATTTTCCCATCTACCTTGGCTCCTCTACTTCAACTAAATTGAAATAGATTGACAGAGGTACTCCTCTTAAGGGGCTAGATCGGTAGGTCGAATTTCAGTCCATTGATTTGATTACATGTCGTTAGCCTGTACTCCATCAGCTCGCCCTGCAGACTAGCTAGCTCTTTAGGAATGTGGAGGTTAAAGTGTGAGTATGGATTTAGAGCGAGAACCTTTAGCCCAGAATACCAACACTGCTGCTCCTCGCCTTACCACAGCCCACCTCAGTGTGGAGATAGCATCACTTCCCTCATCATCGCTTTGGTCGATGAGATCATCAGGAAACCTGGTCCAGAAATGGGGCGCTTCCCTCTCTCTAACATTCCCCTTCCTCAGTTTTTTCCAAGTGGTTCACCTCAGCTAGTCAGACCCCCCCCCCCCCCCTATACCATCCCTCACCTTCCTATCGCTGGGGAAATATAAGTTGTATTGTATTGTATTACAGTTTTCTAAAGCTGTGCATTAGGAGTATATCAGGTTCCCTGAGGTTAAAGGGTGAGGTGTGTGTGTGGGATGGGGAGGGGGGGGTGTATGGCGTATGGTGAGGCCGAGGTTAGTGTGGGTTAGCATTTTGCCCTGTGGTTTTAAGAGGCAGGAAATAGCTACCTCAAGAGTGCCTCTGAAAAAGTGTCGGGCGGGGGAACCATGTAACAGCCCTAGTATAACGGTAATAGGGAGAGAGTCAATCAGAGTGTAGTGAGTGACTCTCCATGGCTGCCCCTGACCACTGTATTCTCTGGGGAGCATGTTTTGTTTTCCATTAAGAATGGAGTTATTGTTTGTGGAGAGGCACACGCAGCATCAGCCCCTACCCCCTTGTCTGTGTATGGCCGTGCATTATTGTGTGTGTTTGTGTGTATTCCTCTGTGTGTTTATGTGCCTGTGTGTGTGTGTGTTTGTGAAAAGGTAGACTGATATATGGTGTGCTCCAATGGGCGCTTCATGTTATTCACATCTTGCAGAGGCTCTGGCCCAGAGACCCATTTGTTTGAATCAAGTAGAATTTAATTGACTAGGCCTCCCATCTCGATAGAGATAATCACACAAAATGTCAGGCCTAACCATCTGCCAGGCCACTGCCATGAGAATAGCGATGGGGGAATAGGGTCGGATGGACATGTATCTTTATTAAAGTGAAAGGCAAGCCATCGAATCAGGCTGATTGATTTGAAGATCGCTCAGTATTAGCCCAAAACACTATCTATCCATAATGTGGAATTACTATTCGTGATCTCTATTCAGCATTCTATTCATTTGACGTCTTTATGACGTGTTTTAGCAACACATGGGAAGACGTAATGAATGGTTAAAGTGAGTATGTTAATTTTCATATTAAGTGTCCCTGTGCCTCATAGAATTTCTAAAGCTTTGTCTGTTATTGGGTCAAACCTGCAGTATGTCAGCATGGTATACACTGGGGGCCAAAAGTTTGGAATATTACTCATTCAAGGGTCTTTCTTTATTTGCACTATTTTTTACATTGTAGAATAAGTAAACTGTGACTTAACACATATGAAATCATGTAGTAACCAAAAAAGTGTTAAACAAATCAAAATATATTTTATATTTGAGATTCTTCAAAGTAGCCTCCCTTTGCCTTTATGACAGCTTTGCACACTCATGGCATTCTCTCAACCAGCTTCATGAGGACCGCCACAGGAATGGAAGACACAGAAATACCTCCGCTGCAGAGGATAAGTTCACACCAGTATCAACGTCAACAGTGAAGAGGCGACTCCGGGATGCTGGCCTTTTAGGCAGAGTTGAAAAGAAAAAGCCATATCTCAGACTGGCCAATAAAAATAAAAGATTAAGAACACAGACACTGGACAGAGAAAGATTGGAAAAATGTGTTCTGCCTAGAAGGCCAGCCTCTTCACTGTTGATGTTGAGACTGGTGTTTTGCGGTTACTATTTAATGAAGCTGCCAGTTGAGGACTTCTGTTTCTCAAACTAGACACTCTAATGTACTTGTCCTCTTGCTCAGTTGTGCACCGGGGCCTCCCACTCCTCTTTCTATTCTGGTTAGAGCCAGTTTGCGCTGTTCTGTGAAGGGAGTAGTACACAGCGTTGTACAAGATCTTCAGTTTCTTGGCAATTTCTCGCATGGAATAGCCTTCATTTCTCAGAACAAGAATAGACTGACGAGTTTCAGAAGAAAGTTATTTGTGTTTTGAGCCTGTAATCAAACCCACAAATGCTGATGCTCCAGATACTCAACTAGTCTAAAAAAGGACAGTTTAATTGCTTCTTTAATAAGCACAACAGTTTTCAGCTGTGCTAATATAATTGCAAAAGGGTTTTCTAATGATCAATTAGCCTTTTAAAATGATAAACTTGGATTAGCTAACACAATGTGCCATTGGAACACAGGAGTGATGGTTGCTGATAATGGGCCTCTGTACGCCTATGTAGATATTCCACAAACAATCTACCGTTTCCAGCTACAATAGTCATATACAACATTAACAATGTCTACACTGTATTTCTGATCAATTTGATGTTATTTTAACGGACAATACATTAGCTTTTCTTTCAAAAACAAGGACATTTCTAACTGACCCTAAACTTTTGAATGGTAGTGTATATTAAATACATAGAGAGCTAGCTACAGAAATATTATAGCAATGGCTTATTCATTATGTGTAAATATTTACTGACAACATATACAGTACAATAACAACAGGCGGAAAAAACACAAATCCTGCTCGGCTACTTTCATATTTTATTAATGAGTCCGGTACAAGACTGGATGAGAATGGATGAGTCTATCTAGAAGGACAGACAACTGTGAGCAGGGACTATTCTCGTAAGACCATTCTACGTCCCATAAAGGAGGCCTAAAATCGAGTATTAAGGGCCGTTTTGAAAAGGCACGGAGCACAGAGAAGTAGCAACAGCCACGTCTCTTAAGAACAATATGGCCGCCGGAATGGCCGCCTGCCACATGATGCCAAATGTTCCAGTCATTTCTCTTTGTAATGGACTCGGTAGGAAAACATCCATAAATCATCTCTGTGCCTCACTCATAGTGTGCAGTGTTGGTCATTCTATTCCCCATGGTCTTCCTGTCAGTGCCTTACTTTTGAGATGTCAAAAACAAGTGTTTACAGCAAATATAAAAAATGAATTGTTGAAGATTTTTTATATACAAAATATTCCAAAATCAATAAGGTGTGTGTGTGTGTGTGTGTGTGTGTGTATGTGTTAGAGCTGGGACAATGAAACACAAAATGATCGACTCCGACCATACCGATCACTTATCGCAGGCATTTTGCTGATATCTTTCATTACGATAAGTAACCTGTTCTAGAGAAATTAAGTTTGAATTGAAATACGTTTGCTAATATGGGTGATTGTTAATGGGACAGTTGATGGCTACAACCATGAAACTAGTAGCAGTAGTTTAAAGGATGACAACAAAACAACATTTGCAAACATTAATGTTCTAAGCTTATTGTTCTATTCATCATTATCACATCAATTTATCACAATATGGATTTTTGTTCATATTGCCCAGCTCTAGTGTGTGTGTGTGTGTGTGTGTGTGTGTGTGTATGTGTGTGTGACAGCACGCTTAGGCTAATTGAAATGTATGAGAGCCCTAGTTAAATGATCTGTGCAGGCAAAGCTTGAGAGTGATTGCAAACATATGGAACGGTTCCTTAAACAACTGAAACATCTGCACAACACCTCTCTTCTCTCTCTCTCTCTCTCTCTCTCTCTCTCTCTCTCTCTCTCTCTCTCTCTCTCTCACAATACGTTTAACAATGGTTTAGTGCTCAAAAAGGATTATTCCATCCATGTCAATGCACACACAAGAGAATATCTTGCCACGCACATATTGATAGGCAGCTAGCTGTGTGAATAATCGCTTGCCAATGAAGGAGAGGGAAAAGAGGTGTGTTGGCACAACATCAAGCGTTTAAAAACATATGGCAGACTGGCAGCGCAAGCGGAGCGCATCATTCAGGGCGCCACAACGTGAAGTGATGGCCTGTGTGTCGAGTAGGAGGGACGGATGGATACATGCATAGAAGGAAGAGAGAGGGTGAGACAGCAGGAGACATGGGAGGAGGGCCTGGCTGTCCAGTATGTGTGTGCAAAAGAGACAGAGATAGACAGAGAAAGAGAGAGATTGATAGAGAGTGAAAAAGGGAGTGAGGGAGGGAAAGCGAGCGAGCTGAAGGGAGGAAAGAGAGAGAGATGGAGGGAGGGAGAGAAGGAGAGAGAACTCATAGTTCGGCAGGTGCTGTTCCAACTCATATTTGGGTATTTCGGGATATTTTAGGCAGGAAGGAACTCAGGGCCCTGTCTAAATTATTATGGACCCCGGGCATGTCTGGATATGTATGTGGTTGCGTGTGAATGTGTGTGTATGTGTGTCTGTCTGCATGCGTGTGGGTGTGGGATTGCTAATGTGTCACGGGGGTTGGTGTACGGTTTACTGTATTAAAATACAATGAACAATATCAGCTCGATGTTCTGGGGAACTGTTCTCTCTCTCTCTTTCTCCCTCCCTTGCTCTCCCTGCCTCCCTCCCTCCCTAATCTCTCCCTCTCTCTCTCTCTCTCCCCCGCTCTCTTTAATAAGCTATTGACATGTTGCTTAGTAATGACTGGGGGAGTAATGTAGCTCGTTTTGTCTGAAATTAGTCACCGTGGCATTTCTAACCACAGTGACAGGTAGACACAGAGGCTCGCTCAATTCAAACTGCTCCATTTAATTGGTGATCTCTGTTGGGTAAGTGTGTAGGTAAGTGTACTATTTAGAAAAATGTGGGCTTATTGCGGCTACACAATCTATTATTGGCATACTAACTCTCTCCCTAAGGTTTAGTGTAGCTGAATTCATATTCTCCTCGTGCAGGCTGCACACCCTTGGCACAATCCAGTAGTTGGAGTCATCATTAGAGACAGAGAAGTTACCTTCTGATTTAGTTAGTGTCTGTTGACGGGGGACACCATAGTCCAGATTGGGTGGCGTAATGGACGCTGTGACTTTTTGATGGCTAACTCACTATTCTCTGTGTTACATGTGGTACTGGGGAGCTAGCTGCTATCCATTCATTTAGAATCATTCTTTTAATAACTGTAATGATGTCATAATTCACCTGACATTGAAGAATAGGGAAATAAGAGGTTCTGGAACAGTACTGTTCATTGTTTGCAGTTCAATCATTTGACATCACATCATTTTAATGACAAGGTCTTAGTAACTACAGTATGACTGGAGTAGCGCTGTCAAACTCCATACTGTTGAAAGTTTCGTCTTGTCACCTCAGTATCCCATTGTTATGAGGTTTAGGCTCATATTGTGACAACAATGCTGTTAACTTACAAGCATGGCTGGAGGCAGCGGAAGTTACTGCTTCTGCTCAACGATAAGACTGTCTGTGTAAAGATTGTCTCTTTATTCAGTTTCCAAAATACATTTTGAGACCGTAAATATGAGTGGATCATTTCTTAACAAGGCAACGTGTCTGTTGATATGCAAATGCACTAAGTCTAATTCTGGTCAAAGTTTATCACTGTCACCTGAAGGATAAGCTATTCTGACAGGAAGGCTGAGCCCGTATGAAGTATGAGCCATATTATGTTGGTTTGCCATTGAAAAGGTTAAACCATTGACTTTCCAAAAGGAAAGATAGTTTGGGAATAAGTTTTGCTCTCGGTTTAGTTTCCATCACAAATGTTCTACTGCACCAGACACAAATTATTACAGAATCTTCATTTCGTCAGGTATGTCCTGCAAGTGGGTTGCTCGCCTGTACCCCGACAAGACTTTCCCACAATTTTGATGGGAGTCAACACACTGAACACATCGATAAAGTGTTACTGCAGAACACCTTCAATATATTAATCAATCGTGTTTCTTCCGGTGTGTTTCTATACTGATAACTGTGAGTTCTCAATCTCTTTCATACTGTACATAGAAAGGCCTGCTTGTTGGGGCGTGGACTGCACTCTGTGCATATACCTATTGATTAAAACGTCAGGCCCCACTATTTTGTCTACATTTTTTTTTAATGACTACCCTTTTGTGGCCATGATAACGGATGGTGAGTGTTTGCAGTGTGTGTGTTTCTGTATGTGTGAATATTGTTTGTGTATGTGCCTATGTCTGTGCGCGCGCACCCACGACTTGTGTTTGAGCCTGTATGTGTGCGCGGACGTGTAATGCATTTGTTAAAATGCATTTGACATGTTCATTAAGCAGCTAAGCCACACACCCTCATATTTTCCCCTCTCAGAAAGCTGCTTTTTGGGCCACGCAGAGGCTGTAATTACCCCGCTCCACAAATGAGGGGGATGACACCGAAAACTCAGCAGAGAGAGCTGCTCCATGGCTGCCTGCCAGCCTCTCCCTCCTCTCTCTCCTCCCAATGACATCACAGCAATCAGGAACCATGGGCCCCGCTATTCATTCAAAACACAGAAGTCGAAATAAGATTCGGATGAGAGAAAGGTTCAAATTATGATTGTTTCATTTATTTGTATTTTTGTATTAGTTCTATGTGTGAATTTTTCAGATCTTACAGTAACTGGTTTTGCATGAATACGTAGCAAGACACTGAAATATTATTTGTTATTTTAATTGTTTTACTTTTACTTATCTATTTTTTACTTAACACGCTTTTTCTTAAAACGTCATTGTTGGTTAAGGGCTTGTAAGTAAGCATTTAACTGTAAGGTCTACACCTGTTGTATTCGGCGCATGTGACAAATACAATCTGATTTGTTTTGATTTAATACATGATAGCTAATATTAGGCAGACATTAATGTACACTACCCTCTATATGCCCTTTATGTAGCGTTGACAATCTGCAATAGACAAATCAACCCACCATGTACCATGTTATTCCCCATCTGTGTGCTTCTGGAGAAAATCATCTCTTAGTCTGTCGTCATTTCTGTTCGTTGGTGAGGGGGATTTAGAGACTGGCTGCCCGTCCGTCCGTTCTCCTTGCGAGCTTTTCACTGCCAAGTTGACTCTGTGCCCGGCTGTTGGGCTGTTATCCGTGGTCCTCTTCCGGCGCCAGCACCATGATTACCATGATGTGGGTCGGCAAGAGTATTACACAACCACCTGGAGAGAGAGGAACACCTGGACACTTAGGCCCTGCCCATCGCACAATAACAGGCTTTACAGTCTACACACTATATTCATATAGCATGTGCAAGTCATTATGCATTGTGTAGGCAACTAAATGGACTTATATACTGTAAAATAACAGGCTTTTCTCACTATCCAGTCATGGACAAATTCAGCATAGTTTAGGGAGACATTAAGTTCTCTATAGGCAAGATTGTAACATTAGAATCATGGAATTTACATTCTGTACAGGGTACATAGTTATGTGTGGCGGAGGTGACTTGGACCGATGCTCTTATGATGAGGTAGCCCTGTTGGTGTGATAGGAATTTCCTTTATGCCTAAAGGTTAGGATGTTGGTTTCCCGTGCGTGAGACCGGGGTTCAGATCCCACTAGGGAATGAAGTATACTGGAATAGCTGAACAGTATGTGCTTGGTGATTACATTGACCTTGTAAAGGTCAATTGTGTGAATCTGAAAGTCAAACATGAAATGGACAACTGACCCAGGATATTACCTAAGCAGTTCATGTACACTGTCCTTGCAAAATTAGCAATGCATATAGACATGCACAGTACGTAACATGCAGCTGTAATTACTCATGAGAATCAGCCTGCTTTCTGGAACATTCAATCATTAATAATGTATGCTGGTTAAGTATGTAACAGACGCTGAATGCGTTATCAAGAAGTATTACCATCCTATCCAAACTTCACAATGAATATTGCAATTGTCTAACTCAACCTACTTAGGAAAACGTACTCTCACCTGCAGAGTCGTTCCCTGGGCACGTTTTCATCTGGATGTTGGGTTGCACTTATCCAGTATATTTTGACAATGCCACCCACACCCACTGTTTGGGTTGTTGTCATCTTTCAACCAGCAACTGTCTCGAGCCCTGGAAAACGTGTTGAGTAGACTCTGTAACCAATCAATGTCTTTAATTAAAGAATTACCTCCTGAGGTGTAACTGAGTCCCGGCAGATAACGACACCTGGAGGACTACAATTGTTTACCTTAAGAAAGGGAATGCTGAAAAGGACTCAGTATTTCACTGCTCGATAGTGTAATTGTGTTCGGTTGGATGTGCACTGCATGTGAAATATTCTATAATGGGAGAATATTGTATTATTGTTATGTTGTCTCTTGGTCTTCAGACACTCATGTTTTCCTATTCAGACGAGTAGAAATGACCTAAACTAATTCATGGTGTACCACCAAAATA